>OZ018387.1:66613334-66951524 GCA_963969525.1 Ontholestes murinus | reverse complement strand
TAGGGAATTCCCATGTAAAATTTTCAATTGCAGTTTCTATTAATGAATGAAAATGATCAGAATAAAATTAGAATGATTCCTTTACCTACTAAAGATATTTTGGAGGTTTTATTTTTGTTTCATCTTCATTTTTAGTCAAAATATACCTTAAAATGTGTAAGCAAATATTTGATAATAAGATCGTCAAAATAGTAGTTGCTGTGAAAAGTCAGTGCTTGTAATCTAAATTGTATAACCCACAAATAAATAATTAATTTTAAAATAAGTGCTTACAACACAGAAGGAAAAGTTCAGTGCTTTGAAAAGTCAGTGTATAACATCTAAAATTACAGATGGCGAGTTCAAAAGCACAAATCCATTATTCTTGTTGAAACTAGTTAAAACAAAGGTACAATTGCCCGAAACAGAATAATACTCTTTTTAGTATTTCTCATTTATTTTGTACAAAATTTCAAAACCGCATCCAGTTAAATTATAATTATTATACTATTCCAAACTTAGAAAGAATGCTATGTAAAGAATAAACATAAAGTGAAACCTGTAAATACTTTAATTTGCTTTCAATAAAAATAAAACTAACAACGCTATTTTTAAAATTCATCCCCATACATTAAGTTTTTGTGGATATTCACTTCTTGATGTTACAATATGAAGAATGTTTTGAGGCCATTGACGATTATTTTGTTTATTAGAAAGTACATTCATCTGTAAAACACACACTATTTGGAAATGTCTTATTCTCATTACACGTTTTCATAATAATTTAACAAAATTTAGATCTTGAATCAGGATCCACTGCTCAGTTTTTTATGATTTTGGATTTTATAGCGTCGGTAACTATAAGCTTACACTTGGTGTTAGATATACTGTTATCCTTGCAACACATTTATTCCTAACACGGCACTGGACAGGTTTTAAAATGTATACTAAAATGTCCGTCAAAACTCAATTTGATGATCTGAACTTTTCCTTTGTGGTGTAAGCACTTATTTTGAATTGAATATTTGTTTGTGGCTTAATCAATTTAGATGACACTGCAACTACTATTTTGAGGATTTTATTATCGAATATTTCTTCGCACTTTTTAAGCTATATTTCGATTAAAACTAAAGATGAACCAAAAATAAAACCTCCAAAATAATCTTAGTAGATCAAGGAATCATTCTAATTTTATTTTGATAATTTTCGTTCAATAATAGAGATACAAACTGCAATTGAAAATTTTACATGGGAATTCCCTATGATGCGTCTTTAAACGGGACACACGGTATATATATACAGGGTAAGTTTTTTTTGATGTTCTCTATGGGGATCTCGGAAACTATAAGAGATAGAGAAATGGTTAAATGGGGAAAGAAGTGTAGATTTACGAGACGAATAAAATTCCACTTTCAAAGGTTTCAAAAAAGTCAAGGGTAACTAGATATTTTGAAAAAACTAAAAAGTGTCAATTTTTTCAAATCAATATATCTCGGTTATTATAACAAATAGATAAAACTGTAAAGGACAAAGTTTTAGATAATTTTATGCAGATTAATAAAAAATAACCAGAAAATTTTTATCGCCATTATTTTCCGAGATATGACGCAAACTTACATTTTTTTAAATGGAAACCATAGTTGGCTGTGACCTCATTCAAAAGGTAATTTTTTTCTCTTTAATCCAATATGGCATACGACATAGTTACATCTAAAAATGAGTGAGTTATAGTCATTTTAAATTTTATTATAAATAAAAAAATGGGTAGCTATGAAAAAGGTGAAAGTAAAACAATTGCAGTTGTTTATAATATTAGCAATATTGTAATTATTAGTTTTACAGAGATAAACCAAAATGAAACAGCTGCATAAAGTAATTCTGTAATTATCAATATATCAATGGGAGAGATATTTTAATATTAAAAAAATATGGTCAAAGAGTCTACTATTAATACTATTATGACATAAATTATATCTTTTTAAAATTGAATTTATATTTTTGATTATTCCCATGTAAATTGAATTAAATGTTTCAATAACAACTAGTTTATGATCCTCCACAGATTGATATGATTTTTCATATACTTTGTTTTTTGTGTTTTAGGTGGCCCTGGGATTGGTTTATTTCTTCCCACTTATGAGTTAGGAAAACCATATTAAATAATTTGTAAAGCCAACATGTTATGAGATGGAGCACCGTCATATTGGAACCATTTCAATCTTGCTTGTAATGATAAATTTAAACAATCGAGCGTATCTTAAATGTTTTCTGAAGAAAATGAAAGTAATCAGTTTCACTTAGTGAGCTTTCAAAAATATATGGACCGAGAATTATTAATCCAAACACACCATGGATTAAACCCAAATTTAATTTGTAGTTTTCTCTGTGAAACTTCTCGTGGATTCTCTTGAGTTCATCTATGTTCATTGTGGCGATTAAAAATACCAAAATTAGTGAATCGCAATTCATCTATTCATAATATTTTTGTAATAAACGTATTATCCTCTTGACAAATTGGTTTATACCTCATACAGAAGGCCATTTGATAATTACAAAATTATTTTCTTATGCTGGTTTTTCATTTTTATTTAACTTTGTAGAACTAATAATTACAATATTGCTATTATTATAAACAACTGCAATTGTTTTACTTTCATCTTTTTCATGGCTACCCATTTTTTATTTATAATAAAATTAAAAATGACTATAACTCACTTATTTTTAGAAATATCTATGTCGTTTGTCATATTGGATTAAAGAGAAAAAAAATACCTTTTGAATGTGGCCATAGCCAACTATGGTTTCTATTTAAAAAAATGTAAGTTTGCATCATATCTCGTAAAATAATGGCGATAAAAATTTTCTGATTATTTTTTATTAATCTACATAAAATTATCTAAAACTTTGTTCTTTACAGTTTTTTTTTCTATCTGTTATAATAATCGAGATATATTGATTTGAAAAAATTGACCCTTTTTACTTTTTTCAAAATATCTAGTTACCCTTGACTTTTTTGAAAACTTTGAAAGTGGAATTTTATTCGTTTCGTAAATCTACACTTCTTTCCCCATTTAACCGTTTCTCTATCTCTTATAGTTTCCGAGATCCCCATAGAGAACATCGAAAAAAACTCACCCTATATATATATATATATATATATATATATATATATATATATATATATATATAATATTTGATATATTGACGTGTATTGACATATGTATTAATTAATTTTTTGTGCTAATGGCGTTGAAAATAATTAAATCAGACCACTTTGGGGGATTCTAACGCTCACTCGTCATGGTTCGTGCTAACATATCCTTAGTGACATGACTTGGTAGAGCAATTTGGATGTGTGCGACCTAAAAGTGGCTAATAAGGTAAATCTTCCGCAGTTTCATTCCAACGTTAAGGCGGAAGAATTAACAATAAATATAAGTTCCAAAAAATTGTACTGATGTGCGAGATTGAGAGATACGCCGTGCTGACGAGCCACAATAATGGCGAAACAGCTGTCCGCGGGTTTTCCCGATCTTGTACATCGGTACATTGTTTGAAAATTTTTCAACGCCATTAGCACAAAAAATTAATTAATACATATATATATATATATATATATATATATATATATATATATATATATATATATATATATATATATTATTTAGTTTGATGTTTTCGCGGGTATGGTATGTTGTAGCTGGTTTTCGGGTTATACTCCGCGTGGTTTGTAAATTATATTTACGACGTTTCGATGGTCTCTCTGCCATCTTTTTCAAGTGTTTACTCTTGTTTGGGCAAGGTAATACTACCTTGATAAGACAATGGATTCAGAAGTAAAAACTCCAAGATATTAACGACTGCTCATGTTAATAAGTTTATAGAAGACGCTCCCGATTTCAATTTACTGCTCATAAAAGTAAATGATTCAAAATTTAAAATCTTGAATTTTGGAGGCGTTCACTTCGTAGTACATTTTTAATGAATAACAGAAAAATGTTTAACTTTTTTTATACTACTTTTTATTTTTACACAGTAACGAAGCCACAAAGTATTGTGTAAAAATAAAATATTGCCAAAAATAAGACAAAAACTGAGAGATAATATGTTAAATAATGTCTGCAAAAGATACGTAGACACTCGTCTTAAACTTTAAAAGACAAACATCAACCAATTTTTCAAGAATTACCAAAAAAGGAGATGTACACAGTGAGTTGTGGGAATTAACAAAATTGGCAATATCACGAAAAAAATTACGCAGTATTTGAACTTTGAAAATCCTTCGGCGTATACAAGTCATTGTTTTCGCAGAACCTTGGCGACCCTTCTTGTGAATGCTGGTGGGGATTTACTAGCCCGTAAGCGCCATGGGTATGTAGATAATTCTCTTTAAAATCAGACTACAACTGCAGCTAAAATAATGGCGCAGTAGTTACAACTTCTGCTTCTCAGCAGCAAAATCTAGAACTTACTGTTGAAGAAAACAATCCAACAACATCTACAACTGTTCTATCACATAACGCTTCATCTAGATCATTAATATTGAAGCACTGCAAAATTTCACTATCAATTATAATCACTGTACTGAAAAATAAAGTGTTGGATTATTTAATTATTAATTTTAATAAATATAGACTAAAAGAGAATTTTTTTTCTGATTATGAAAAAAAATTACTTCCGTTTTTACAGCCCGTAGTTCCAGATATATAATGGATGGTCGTAGAAATATTATAGTACACAACTTGAGTTGTAAGTCACTTACGTGCTCGTAACTTCTTACACTAGTACATAATGTATGACTTACAACTCTCGTTATGTAATGTACTATTATTACTCATAGTTTTACTCTAATTTAAAATATGGTATATTGTTTTGGGGCAGGAGTGTGTGTATTGATTCTGTGTTTAAAATCCATATCCCTACTGAGTACACGAAGAATAATATACTCAGTAGGGAATTATGCCAGTTGTAAGGGAATTGTTTAAATTATAAGTCACGGTGGCAACTACTGTTTAAAGATTGTACTAAAAAGTCATTTCTCTGTATTCAATTGCGTTAACCTGATTAGATTTAAAGATGGAAACAGGCCCGTGGGTGTCGTAGACAGGGAAAAAAAAAATTCAACGTTCATCTTATTTATGAATTTATTTATTCTTAATTTAGTATTTGTAACTTTACATTTTATTCATTCTAACTTAAAATATAGTATTTATTCGTTATGTGTCGCTTCAAAAGTGCCAATTTACTCACAGTATAGTTGAGCCGTCAAGAGCTGGCTGTGACTTATTGCTTCATATTGGAAGAATCAAGTTTAAGGTAAACGTAGGTCAAATGTGATACCGCATGCGAGAAATTTTAAAGTGTCATATATACATATAAGAGAAGTATAAAACGGTTATGTTTATGTATCAAAACGATGCCATGCGCAAGAGCTACGACGTTTATTTTACGTTACGCGTTTCTTTGACATGCAGACACACGTTTCGTCTTTCATCTCATTCTGTCCCGGTCATTCTAGGATGACAATAGAACGAGATGGATATTAATTGTTATACAATTCTTAATACGATAATGCATGAGATTCTGTAAAAGTTTACGGTTATGCAGGAGTTAGTCTTCAAAGTTCCAAAACATATTATTTCTTTTGTTAATCACAATTAAATGACAAGAAGTTTAACACCACATAAAAACTAAAATAATTTTTTATTATATATTGTGTGAAATCATCATATTTTAACCCCAGGAATCTATAGTTCAGCCTTTTCAATAACAAGACCTGCAAATAGTTGTACATGTTTGTGGGCATATTTGTATTATTATTATTATCATTTTACATTTCGGTCGTATTTTTATCGTATTTGGACGGAAATACATTTTATGTATGCGTTTATATATATTTATTTATATATAAATAAATTCTATAAAATCGTAAATAAAAATATTTCAGAAAAATGCTTTGATACGTCGATTTTTGTTTTTAAATTACTATCCTGACATACACTTTTCAGTCCTCCACCCCCTCACCCCTAAGGGGTGGTAACCGCAATTTAAAAAAATCAAAGTATAAGTACTCCTTGCGATACCTCAATTGATATATTTTTTTAATTCTGATTACGAAATTATCAAAATCGGTTGATAAATAATGGCGATATTTACCAAAATGCATTTATTTATAAAATAGAAAGAATAATAAAATTTAATTAATTAATCCTTAATTCAAAGTGATGCCCGTTAACGACGCGACAAAACCCTAATCTATCCACAAAAGCTTGTTGGAATAATATTTCTGGATTAATTAAGTGAATTTCTGCACGAATTATTTCCTATTTGCCTCAATATTTGCAGGTCTATTCAAATAAACTTTAGTTTTTAAAGAGCCCCAAAGAAAATAATCTAGTAGGGTTGAATCTGGCGATCTTGCTGCATATTCAATATATCTTCGTCTACCAATCCATCGATTAGGAAATACTTGATCGAGGTATTCTCGAACTGGTCGCGCATAATGTGGTCTTGCTGTAACTAAATTCTGTCATCGGGTATATCAGGATCTTCTGCTTGGGAAACAATACTGCTAAAGTAGGTAGTAGTTCATATCGGAGAAAGTTCATGTAACGTTAACCATTAAGTGTTCCGTCGAAAAAATATGGTCCAATATTTCTAGAACCCACCACATCAGCCCACACTTTAAGCTTTTGAGGATATTGTGTGTTTATTTCCATCATTCAATGCGGATTAAGAAGGACCCAGTAACGGAAATTTGTTTATTGACGGTACCATTCAAGCATAATGTTGCCTCATCAGAAAATACGATGTTTCTAATTAAGCAAGGATTTGCATTAGAGAGTTCCATCATTAACCTACAAAATTGCATTCGTCGATCATGATCGGACAATTCTTCTACCAAGTGCACTTTATACGGGTGAAATTTGTGTTGCGACCTCCGCAAGGGTTGAATGTGGTTTTTCTTGCACCATTAAAATAACGTCCAATTGTAGGTTTTCATTTAAAGCCAATGAACCTCCAGCCTAGACTTATCCTGTACATTCTCGGACATGTACGCAAATTTGTTTTCGATTCGACTTATTGTAGATTGCGATATTGGCGGAGGTCCGGGTGCGTTTCATTGAACAAAACACGAACTTCTTCATGCGTCCGGCTTTTAGCTCCAAACCCAATCATCATTAAAACTTCGATTCTTTCGGTTTCAGTAAGTCTCATTTTGCTACTATTTCTTCAATCATTAAAAACTCTGAATTGTGTTTGAGAATTAAAAAATCTATCAATTGAGGTATCGCAAGGGGTACTTTGATATTTGAATTTTTAAAGTTGGGGTTACCACCCCTTAGAGGCGAAGGGCTGAAAAGTGTATGTCAAGATAGTAATTTAATAACAAAAATCGACGTGTCAGAGCATTTTTCTGAAATATTTTTATTTACGATTTTATAGAATTAGTCCGTTACTTTTGGGAATCACTGTATAATTATGAATGCTGCCTATATCCGCAATAAAAATGATCAACAACTGTTTAAAACAAGAACAACTTGTAAATAAAAAATAAAAGTTGCAACTATCCTTATATACACACATGCCTTTATTTTTTGTTTTACCACTATATTTTTTAAATTACACAGTGACTATAGTTTCGGCTATAAGCTAGTCATTATCAAACTTATTATCATTATCTAAACGCCTCTACTATCAAACATTTAATCACTTCTAATCTAAATTCAAACGTTTTGATATATATGGGATAAATGTCAACAGATTAATTTGATAAAACTTCACTTGTGTGAAAGTTAATAAATGTATGTATTATAAATAACGTTTTTAATCACTGAAAAAATAATCAGTATTTTAAGAAAGAAAGTACTACTAGTTTACCACCAAATTTGTCAAATATACTTGAAAAAGTATTCAAAAATAAATAAGTAATTGTAAAGGCTATCACTTCGTGACACATTTTGAATTATTCAGAAATGGTTGGTAGAATACCATTTGAAATAAGGGTAATGCAGGACAAATTCCATAACCGATTACTTAAAAAAAGCATGCATTTTCTTTCTTCCTAGAACTTTTATCTGTGAGTCATATGTAATTTTAATTGATATGCTGATAATATACACTCTACGGTGTTAGTTCTGTCATAAAGGTGATCTGAACTAAGGATTATTATATTGGTGTTTCACAACATTATTTCTAATTTGTATATATCAAAATTAAGCTAATATAGTGGTTCAATTCAGCAATTGAACATGGCAGATATAAGTATGCCGCATTGCGGAGGAAATTAAGGCGCTGCTGAAGAGGTAAGTGTAATTTTTGATAATACGATCTCTAAAAAGATGGAAAATAAGGTCAAATTAAAGCAAATATTAATAAATTTAAATAATTATGGTAAATAGAACAAAATAATGACTCTGACTGTCTACCAGAAGCAAGGGTTCTCTAGATCATCGCAGCTGCATGAACTCTGCCCATCTTCATAAATCCAAAATTTTTGTATGTTTTGTACAGAGTTCGCCAGTGAAATGGGAAGATTTCGTAAATGATTTTATTATTTTGTTTAACAATTTCTAAAATATTGATAAAAAATACGTAAGTAGCCATTTGTTTTAAATATAAAAAAAAATATTTCCAAATGTTCTTCTCAGTTCATTAACAGGTATTGCTGCAATCTCGTCGCTATCCTGGGTAGATCAATTTGAAACACTTGTATTTTCAGCTATCCCCATAAAAAGAAGTCGCAGACTGTTTGGTCGGGAGACCTAGGGGGCAATCGATATCCCCGTTTTGAGAAATCACATCTCAAAACAAAGAATTCACAACATTCATAGAAATTCGGGCAGTGTGGCTTGTTGCCTTGTCTTCCATTTTAATCCTGATCCTCGAAAAAATAAGGGCCTATATTACACGCCGATGGTGGCGCATTCGATTACGCCCCAGAATTGATGTACAGCAACGTTGGTTCGAGTCAGTAGTTGGATGGGTGACTGGTACCATTCACCATTGGGATACAATTAATGGTGCTTTAGAGTGACGGGGGCGATCCCCCCAAGCTCATTTACACACACACAAATCACACGGTGGAAAGACCACGTGGTCGATAGCTAAACACTACTACCACTACTACTACTACTAAGGGCCTATAATTCCACTCGCCGATATTGCACACTATTATGTGACTCTCTGAACATGAATAAGTGTTTCATGAAGTAAACGAGGGTTTATACTACACTCTCGCCATTATCTGCGCATACTATCAAACGTCTAACGATTCATTGTAAACTAAATGGCAGAACATGCAGGTTATGACAGATTGGCAACCGACGTTTCAACTATTTCACCAGGAGCTGTGAATCTTTTCGTTTGACTGACGGACCCTGTATAATATTTTTGCATATTCATATGCATTTTTTAAAGGAAGCTAAAGTCTAATCAACATAAACAATTATATTAATGTAAATGACGTCTAATGATGTCAAAGTAATTCAAATAGAATTATGTATATAATGTAAGAAATAATAAGAATAACTTCTTTCTATTGAGTTATTTGTATAGAACCTACGTGTGCAATTTCTTCCTTGACCGGTTCCACTCTTCGCTGGCTTATAAGCAGCACCACATGAACCACAGTCTCCTGGATACATACTCATTCATACAGCGTTTGTGTCCTTCTTATAAATAAAATCCTTTACTGCTTTAAATGGTTTCTGAGTAATAAATTATGCCAATGGGCAAATAAGTATATGTATCTTGTATTTTTCACTGAGAACTAGGTTGATTGTTCCTACATCAGTTGAATGTACATAAGTGTTAGGTATTAACAACATAAACCGCGAATTAAAAAGGACTCGCCGGTGAGGCTTTGAGTAACAAATTAACTATTAATATACAGGGTGTCCCGTTAATGCGGGGAAATGGCTGGACCATAGATTCCTGAGGTCAAAATATGACGATTTAGCGCAACTTATCTATATCCAAAAATTTACGGTCAAGCCGGAATTTGGCTTCAAAGATTCAATTTTTTTTTTATTTCTTTTGTTTATAACAATTGAACGCTTTATTTGATTTGAATGAAATTTATTTTTAATAACTACCAAAATATAATACATCATTTGAGTTATTATGACTATTATTCGTTAACAAGAAGTAGAAGAAACAGTAGTACCACCACTTAAAAACTAATATATTTTTTTATTGGTGGATCTAATAAAAACTAAAAAAATACTACTTGATAGACCATTCAATTTAAAAACTTTTTTGTCTCTTAATAATATTTGATATCTCTTACCGTTTTCCCACAAAAAAATAAAATATATATTTTTTATCTAGTTAAAACAAAATCTAGTTTTTCATCGAATCGAAAATAAATGTTTTTCATGGCCGTCTTTCTTTAAAAAATGTAAATTATGTATAATAATAATTATTTAGTGTCTTTTAACAATTAATTTTTAACTTTATTATAGTTCATAAATATTCATATTTGGAACAAACAGATATCTTGTTTGTATTAAGATTTTGCAAAGAAAATTTTTTGAAAAGTGTTAGATGTTGTTTTGATTTATTTTATTAATTGATATTATTTAATTTTTATTCAATTGAGTAAGTTTATTTACTTATTAATGAGTGCATAATGAGTATACTATATACATATTTTATTTTTTTGCGCAAAAACCGTGCAAGATATCAAAAACAAGTAAGAGTCAAAAAAGTTTTTAAATCTAATGCCCTTTCAAGTAGATTTTTTTGGATTTTATTGGATGCACCAATAAAAAAATATTTTAGTTTTTTAGTGGTGGTACTACTGTTTTTTTATACTTCCTGTCAATCACTGATAGCCATAATAACTGAAATGATGTATTATATTATGTTACTTATTACTAATAAATTTCATTCAAATCAAATAAAGCGTTCAATTTTTATAAACAAAAGAAATAAAAAAATTTGAAACTTTGAAGGCAAATTCCGGCTTAACCTTAAATTTTTGGATATAGATAAGTTGCGTTAAATCGTCATATTTTGACCCCAGGAATCTATGGTCCAGCCATTTCCCCGCATTAACGGGACACCCTGTATTTATTTAGAGGCGCTTCAATAAATGTGCCTGGGAATTCTCTCCATATAGCCTAATATGCGGTATGAAAACTAAACCTCATGTATAATTTAATTATTTTGGGATAATCCGCAATTCGATATTTTCCTTACAGCGTAGGGCAGCACGAATTGTGGGCAGTATGAAATATAGAGCTAACGTATTCAGATCATAACATTTACTACAATTTCCTTAAATATATTACACAACAAGAACATCTGCTGTAATTTGATTCTTACAAAAAGTATGACCTTTGAAGACTACATTGCTGTGAGTTTTTATTGTAAGCATACGGCACGTTGTATATTTTGTCCTATGTAATTGCTTAAACTATAATTCAAGGTGACATCTTTTGTTTAAAGTTACGCTGATGAGATCCAGAGTGGATGGAAACCGGCCCGTGGATGTCGTAGACAGAGAAGAAGAATTCAATGTTTTCATATTATTTATGAATTTATTTATTCTTAATAGTAGTATTTGTAATTTTATATTTTATTAATTATAACTTACATTATAGTATTTATTCTTAGTTACTGCAATGTAATGTAAAGTAAAAAGGGTAAATCGTGATATAAACTTTATTCATTTCGCTGACAGATAACGTTTAATGATACGTATGCATGCTTGATTTAAAATAATGTGGTCGTTATATCACTTTCGTGGCACTTATCTCGTAATTCTTGCGACCTACGCAAAAAGAACCATTCTTTATAAATTACTAAAATTATTCTCTACAATTTCTTGTATAATTCTACAGTTTTTGATGAACTACATAAAACCACATTTATAATTTTATTTCTTTTCTCAAAAACTTTTAAATATTAGTTCAAAATTTTTAGCGATTCTTAAAATAAAGCTCACACAGACAGACATACATAGAAACAAAAATGGTCAAAATAAAATTTTGGAAAAAGGTAGATGCGCAGCGCATCTAGTTAGCGTCGCATATCTTCTCCTGCTCAATATCCACTCTCCCCTCCATGAAACTTCATATGAGGTGGTAAACCCCGGTAACCTAAGCAACCTTGCCTAAGATGCGGTAACAATCCGTATGGAGTACGAGGTTAGCCCTCCAAAAAGGTGGTAAAAACAAGTAAGCTAAGAAACCAAAACTCAGATATCTGTGAAAAGGATGGAAGAGGACAGTTTTGAAGGCAAAATCCTTAAAAGGAACGTAAATGCCAAAGAAAGAAAGGAAGAAGAAATTTTGCAATTGATAAAAATCACGATCGCAATACTTTCTGTATTTCATAATGAAAACCAAGACATTTCGGATGATGCTTTCTTATGTGACTTGTGATCGTAAAGTAACTGCTACACTGATACACCTTGTATATCAATAATACCAATGTATTATTATTATTCTATTTTAGTACAAGTTTCATTAGAGTAGATACTAAGGCTACCTTAATCAATTATTTATTGTGATAAGCTACTTCAAAAGTACGCTACCTATAGGTTAATTGTGATAACTATTAAAACACAATAGGATATTATATAACGAGCATTTAATGTTGGCCATTAAGATGCGAGTATGAGAGTTACGACACGTCCTATAACCTACGACACGAGCCGCTAGGTGAATAGTTTAACGCAAAAAAACTAATTATTCTTTGAGGTACGTAATAATATTTTGGATTGTACAATTATTAAAATGAAATTAAGGCGGTAATTTTGCAGCATCGGTTGATATAGATGCCGACGTCAATGCGTTATTCGTTTGATTATATTCAATGGAGTTAAAAATTTGGTTGCCCACGTTTATTTTATTTTGTATAGATTCGCAAACATAATTTTCGGCTACTGTTGTGGACTTCCATCCACCGTGACATTTTAGCGATGTTATGTCTCCTCCGGAATCAATTAATATCGTCGTGGAACTGCGACGGAAACAGTGTCCAGTGTATAAAGTTGGATACGGAAGATTTAGAAAAGTGGCTATTTGTTTTCCCATATTACCAAATTTATTGATTACAACATATTGAACTGTACGTTTTCCATTTTGGTAATTCGTAATAAAGGTTCATTTAATTCATAGTTCTTGCAAATTTGAAAATATTTTCCCGTTGCGTTGCGCGTTGTTTTTGTTTTAGTATCATTTATTGTTATCAAAAGAGTGGAGTCAAAGTTGTACAGGTCATTAAGTTGCAACTTGTGTGATTCGTGCCTTCTGCATGCTCTCATAATCCCAAAAATGCATACCACCTTTGACAATAAATGCTGTTTACGTGGAGCTTCCGCTAGGAATTTTTTATTTCATTTGTAGAAATGTCTTAGCTTTTTTGACGTTATACCTTTCAGATGTTCTCTTTAATAGAGCATGTAATTTTGTTTAATTGACAATTTAGATTTCAAAATCGAATAATGGCATAAACTCAAGGACTTAAACTTTTTAGCTGAATTCATCAAAATACGCAATTAAAACATTTTCAGAAAAACTACTAACCTTGATTCTAGTCCTCCAGTCCATAAATTGTGAATTAATTTTTTCGTGATTTCTGCGGGAAAAAAGTGTCTGCCGTTATATTCGCACGTTCAGTTATTTCCGGCGGTATTAAGTTTTCCTTATAACTAACATCTTCAGACATTTTTTTACTGATATAATAAAAAAATCACAGTAGTGCTTGTTTATTAATGACAATCTTCATCTATAAAATTTTATATTTCTGCTATGCGAATGGCAACTTTGATTTTAAAGTGGTCGCCTCGCGATTTTATTGCTTAAAAATTTGAATTATAATGGAAATGTGTGTTAAATTAAAATGCACTTATTAAAATTATAATTACCATATTAATATCTTTGAGTAGAAAAAGATTATTTCACGTTTAAATAAAACACTATGGTTTTATTATTTATTATTTTATGACAATCATTGAATAAAATTCCGCATATTCCGAACATCTACGTGAATATAAACATAAATTCGATGGAAAATTCAAGATTTTACATAGATGCTGCAAGGGAATGAAACTCATCTGTGGAAATTAACCAATTTAATAAAAAACGAATAACAATTTTGAATGATCAAACGAAAACCAACAGATCACCACCTAAGTATATTTTAGAAAGCAGTTACGTCCATGTTTTTTTTATTTGTAATTTTGCAGTACATTTAGTTTTTTTAAATAAATTTATCAATGTAAAATATTCCACCTCACTTCACATTTCCGTTTATATATATGTATATTGTATTCATATTTCGAATAATTATAGATCTTCCTGATGATGTCGCGGACAATAAAGAATTTTTGAAACCACCCACTATCAGTAATATGTTTAAAGGTGATATAATGGAGTTAATCGCCTTATCGATACAAAACTTAAAGCTTATTTTTTTGGTCAAGAGTGTGTTAACTTAATCAATTTAATGAAGAGAATGCTTGCGACCGTTCCTACGTGGTTATTTATATTTAGACTGAATTGAAAAATTCACTCTTTTAAACATAATCAATGTAATTATATTCTTATTAGAATAATTATTGACTACTCTTTGAATGGGTAATTGTCTTAGGTCAATAATGTTCTAGCTTAAGAAATGAATTATTGAGGTAAGTAGAGAGTACGTTACAGTAATTAATATGTTTGTAAAATATATTTTTGTAGATCATAAAGCACCTTATCATAAATTGATTTTTGTTGTAGTAATTTTATGATTGATATTTTGTAGTAGGTATTCGTATGATTCCTTAATGAATGGGGGAAAATACCCGGAAGCTAAAAAAAAAACACTTTATACTTTATTATATATTAAATTCTTTATTGTTTTTAATTTTCTATAGGCAATTAATAATTTAGAAAACAAGTAATATAAAAAATATTGTGCTGTACTTTCCCTGTAGTTATCATTTTATTGTCCTCTGAAAATATTATATGTATTAATTTAACAAAATTCTTATAGTGTTTCGAGTAAATACCAAAATAATCTCTAAAATCTCAATAAAAACATAAATTATAAGTTTTATTTGAAATCGTAAGAAACCACGGGATTATAAATGCATTCTTAAATCAAAGGGAATTCACGAAATATCCTCTATAAATTGCTAGCAACTGACAGTTAACAATTAGGGGTGATATGTATGTGTGAGCTTGATTAAAAATGATGTACCCGACATATTATTTTTGCTGCACTTATCTCGAAAATTGTGCATCCTACACGAGAAAACAATTCTTTATAATTAATTAAAAAGCACTAAAAAACCTTTCTTCGCAATTTTAAATTCACAGATATATATTTCGGACACAAAGTAAATCACAACAAATCAAAATAATTCTTTATAAATTATTATTATTCTTTACAATTATTTATTATATAAATTTAATGTAACTACTATAATTTAGATAAAATTAAAAAAAAATATATAAAAATCAATATAATTATGAAAAATATGTTTGAATAAAAGGTGTTCAGTTGCTAGGTATCTATCTTTTATTTGAAACCTCTATTCTTCTGTGTGCGGATTTTTACCAAAAGCTTTTTAGATTTTCCGATTAAGAATAAAAACTTAAGGTATAGGTTTCAGTTTAAAAACATTTAGCAGACCTTGAGATACAAAGCCCACAGACATACAATATGTTTTTTACTAAAAATTATTTAGTATAGTATCTAGGCACCTCAAAACGTATAATATTTAAAAAAATCAAAAAGTTTTCACGGTCACAATACTGTCTTGTATAAAAAGAAAAAGTTACAATGCTACGATTATTATGTTTAGATTGACAAGATTTATAATGACACCAATGATTTGAAAAACATTTAACACATATTAAAAATAAAAAAAAAACATTCTCAACGAACCAATGATTTGAAAAACATTTAACACATATTAAAAATTAAAAAAAAAACATTCTTGTAACCTAACCTAAATTATAATTTATAAAACATCAAGTAATTTATTTATGATTCTGTAACTAAATATGAATTGATATAATTGTTTAACTGTAAATAAATATATCTTCGTTTGTTGTAAAAATTTTGTATTATTTTCCGTGTATGAAGTACGGATTTTTTCAGGTGTATTGAAATATTTTGAACTTTTAAACTTTTTAAATTCTTTATGGGATTTTGGTACTCGAAGCAGTTTTTTTAAATTATAGGATTTTTTTTGCATGAAAAACAACGATTATTTAAACAAAAATGTTTGAATATTTTGTTGTTTGAGATTACCGTGTAGTAACGGTCGCAACCATTATCTTTTAAATTTTATCATAAAGTATAGCAGTTACATGAAAATTATATAACAAATGGTGATGTGGCCATCATAGTACTTTCCCTATATTTTTCTTGAAAACTATGAAGTTTACGCAAAAAAGTTATTCTTAATAATTTGTTTAGTTTTAAATTCTCTATAACTATTTGTTATATAAATTTTATGTAACTCTTACAGTTTATTAGCAATTGGCAAAGAAAATCAAAATTTTCAATTTTTATTTTTTTTCTCGAAAGTTAAGAATTTTATGAAAAATATGTTCAAATAAAACTTGTTGAGTTTATTATTCCCTTTAACTTTTATTAGAACCGTTTTTTTAAATTTTTCATATTTAAAAAAATATTACCAAAAAACGCCTCGAGTAAACATCCACTTTCGGTCTATGAATTGTTACCGGCGTTCAGTTTACCTGAACGTGGTAACAAATGCGTAATTATATTTTAATCCATTTTACGAGCTACCCATTGCTCCTAATAATAATTTGCATAAATTCCGCATTATTGAAATAATCCAAACGAGATAATTTTCCAAAATGTGCAGCTGCCAGTGCCGAACAATAAATCGGACCCTTTTTCGGCGAACGAGGATAATTACCTGTTCCAAGAATTGCCGTGCCTACGTGACAAGAACAAAGCCGCGGTACCTGAGATCACCATATAAAACCAGGCCCGACCATCGCTCTTTACCAGTCGTCTGCCATCAGCAGCGGTGGTCAGCCTGGTCGGTTCCGCCGATTCAAGCCTCTTGCCTTGTCCTTCTTGTATATATTGTATATTTTTCTATGTCTATTTTCTGTCTGTCTATCTTTTGTAATATATTTTCTTCTTCTCCGGCCCCATGTTTTAATTTACACACTTTCTCTTGTTCTTTTACTCTGTTTCACAGCTAGCCGGTGCCCATACGTTGACGTGGCGTGGGAGCTCAAGCAAGTATCACCGAAGGGAAACTGTTTAATCGAAGCCTGCGGCTGCTAATCGATGGTGAGCCTCGCCAGGGACCCCTGTGCCGCCTCCAGTGCGTGTTGGTTCCAGAAAGTACCGCCGGTGCTACTTCCTTGCCCGTCCACCACGAGGACGTCTTCCACGTCAACCGTTAACATTTGGCGCCCAACGTGGGGCCGAGTAAAACTCACACCCTGAACACTCATGCTCTAATCTCTTTTACTATTTTTCATGATGTGTAATTAACCGTGATTCCGAGTCACCCGGGGCCGCCTTCCAGTATTCTCAGGGCAAGAGGCAGTCCACCAGGTTTCACTGAAAATGACGTCAACCCGATTCTACCTTCAGCATACTGGCTACAACCACCACCGTCAGCTTCAATCCAGCCGCCTCGTGCTTCACCACAACACCGGCAGCTCCGACGGATTGACTGACGACACACCAGCTCCAGCCGCCCCGCGCTCGATGCCATGGCCGCCACAATGGACTGGTTCACCAGCGTCTTGGTTCGCGCCGTGCCAGTGCACCCAGGATGACAGCCCATCCCCGGCCGGACCAGACGTCGCAGCCCTCAAGGATGCCACAAACCATCCAGGGATGCCGAGATCCGGTGTGGGACGACCGAATCCCCTCACACCTTAATTTCGGGAGGATCTCCACACAAAGCCAGTGTTGCCTACCACGACGCCAGATCCGATGTAGGATGTCCGAATCTCCCTGCATCTCAACCACGGAAGGGTCTGCAGCGTCATCGGGTGCAGTGCTGTTTATCACCAATCGACAACAACACCGAAGACGTCCACTGGCAGCTATTATTTTCATTTCATGTCTTTTTCAAAATTATCTCGTTTTCCGGGGCCGTTTGTTACCGGCGTTCAGTTTACCTGAACGTGGTAACAAATGCGTAATTATATTTTAATCCATTTTACGAGCTACCCATTGCTCCTAATAATAATTTGCATAAATTCCGCATTATTGAAATAATCCAAACGAGATAATTTTCCAAAATGTGCAGCTGCCAGTGCCGAACAATAAATCGGACCCTTTTTCGGCGAACGAGGATAATTACCTGTTCCAAGAATTGCCGTGCCTACGTGACAAGAACAAAGCCGCGGTACCTGAGATCACCATATAAAACCAGGCCCGACCATCGCTCTTTACCAGTCGTCTGCCATCAGCAGCGGTGGTCAGCCTGGTCGGTTCCGCCGATTCAAGCCTCTTGCCTTGTCCTTCTTGTATATATTGTATATTTTTCTATGTCTATTTTCTGTCTGTCTATCTTTTGTAATATATTTTCTTCTTCTCCGGCCCCATGTTTTAATTTACACACTTTCTCTTGTTCTTTTACTCTGTTTCACAGCTAGCCGGTGCCCATACGTTGACGTGGCGTGGGAGCTCAAGCAAGTATCACCGAAGGGAAACTGTTTAATCGAAGCCTGCGGCTGCTAATCGATGGTGAGCCTCGCCAGGGACCCCTGTGCCGCCTCCAGTGCGTGTTGGTTCCAGAAAGTACCGCCGGTGCTACTTCCTTGCCCGTCCACCACGAGGACGTCTTCCACGTCAACCGTTAACAGAATGTTTACCAAAAGCTTTTCAGTTCCAGTTTTTAACGATAAAACCTTAAGTTGAATGTTTCATCTCAATAGGATCTTTCGTTTTTGAGATACAACGCCCACCGACACACAAAAATTTTTTCTAGAAATTAGTGTAATGGACTCAGGGGGGCCCAAAACGGATATGTCCGCAAAAAAAAATCACGAAAACAATACTCCCCCTATATACTACGTGTATAGGGAAAGTAAAAATAGTTGTAGAGAATAACAAAATGAGTAATTTATAAAGAATAGTTTTTTCTCGTAGTCAATTGATAATAGTTATTGCCCAAGCTCAATTGATTTGAGAACAGATATTTATTTTTGTTTATTATTAAGTAGAATAAAGTAATAAGTACAAGAAAAGTAGTATGATAGCTTAATAACTAGAGAGCGGATAAAAAAGCTTAAAAAATGTGAAAAAAAGCACTTAAAAAGGCACAAAATTTAGAGAAAAAAAGCATTAAAAAAGCATAAAAACAGGAAAAAAGCATAAAAACACGAAAAAAGCACTAAAAAAGCATTAAAAGGCAGAAAATTTAGAGAAAAAAAGCATTAAAAAAGCATAAAAACAGGAAAAAGCATAAAAACACGAAAAAAGCACTATATTTTCTTGATATGTTACACGTTTATCAACATATTTTACAAAGCAATTTGGCTTAAAACTAAAATAAACATACTTTCTTTACGCAATATATAATATCATGTAAGTATTTAAAAATTAAATTGTAATTTTGTATACGTTTCAAAATAACTAAAATCTATTCATAAAAACAGTAGATCATTAAATGTTGTTCTAAGGGTTTAATTGTAAAAATTATTACTTCTGACGCTCAATAAATTTTTGAAAGTAGAAAAGCTTCTCTTTATTTTAAATTATAGCTGGATCCATTTGAAAATTGCCATTCAAAATCAAGTTTAATTTATTTAATATTAAAAATCCTTCATTTTCAACGAATACTTCTTTCGATATTATTTTGATTTCTTGGCCAATGCATGCAGGTATTTTCTAAAATGAATCTGCTTTTATAAAGATTTGATTGTGTTGCTCACAAAATTTAAACGCGATTTTATGTAACTCAATTGTTTTGAAGGAAGCTCTTGTTTCTTAAGAACTGTTTAACAGTCTTTAACTGATTTGCTTGTCGTTTCGGAAAAGTTGTATATAACCTTATTAAATTCTTCAAAATTGTTCGCATAGTACATTGTAGCATATAGCCAAATTCCCCATTTTGTTAGCACTGGTTTATGGGGCAGTGAGATATCAGATAATGACTTCTTGAATAATTGTACTCACAGAAGAATATAAGAACTATTTTTCCATATTTAATTAAATCTACAAATGGAAATTTCATTCTTATAGTTTCAGAAATTCGTTTCTATTCATGTGCTAAACTTGTACAATGCACAAAATGCATTATTAGTAAAATTTTGTAACTTGGTATTGTCTACGGCAAAAATAAGCTTGCCAGTCCATCATTTATGAATTTTGCTATAATGTTATTATCAGTTTTCTTCAATTCTTTTGTATATATCAAAATACTGTTGGTCGGATGTCTTCATGTTAAACTCATATTATTAAATTAAACAAGTCTGTGGTTTCATCCACACCAAACCACATATAATTATTGTTAATAATATCTTTAATTTTTTGTATGGTTTCATAGTATCTAAGAGCTACATAATTTTTTCTCGGGAATGCGTATTTTACAATATTTTCCCAAGAAAGATTTAAATGCATTATTTTGTAATTTTCTTAAAGGGATATTAGAATGTAAAAGTATTTTGCACAAATGTGAATTTAATTGAAGATGATGCTAAAGATTGTGAAATTGTGCTGTTTTGTTAGTTCAGCTTTGAACTTTTTCAAACGTTCTTGACGTAGTGTTGTTATAACATGTTTTACATACAAGTCTTGACTAGTTAGGATGCAGTTGGGAACTAAAATAAGACTTACTATTTTTAAACATGCCTTACAAAATAATGTATAATTTTCACTTATTAATTCTGGATAGCCTCTAATTAATTCTTGTATTGTGGTTTTCACCTTTTGCATTATGGGTTAAATATACATGTGAATTATATAATATAATTTATCTGTGATTCCCCAGGTTAATACGATTCACGCATATAGTAATTTTTGATAAATAAGCAAAGTTTTTGGAATGTCAATTCAATAGTTTATGAATGCGAGTTTGAATATGAAAATTAACGAAAACGGTAAATATGCGCCAGTCGTCCCATCGGTACTTTTGCCGAGAGAAGGAAATTGATACGGTTGCAGAACACCTGATTATTAGCTATCACTTAAATTTGTTTACATTTAATACTTACTGGGGCCCCTATTTATTTTTTAACGACGTTTACATCCGGAATATCATAGGTGTGATTCCTATGAAGCGTTCGTCTGTATTATCTGAATAATGAGACGGTCTATTATATCTACTTATTTATAAACGAATCCATTGTAAATTGGTAATTTATACTAATATTTATTAATAATAAAATTCATTATAATTATTGTATCATATTATGAAGATTTTTAACAATTATGTTGTCAAAACACACGAAGAAAATATGTAATACAAATATAATCTATAAATGATGGGATACAGATTTTTACGAAAATTCTCTATATTAGCACATTAATTTAATATCAGCGTGAAATTATTATTAAATGTTTTTTAAATGTTTAAGAAAATGCTCCAAATAAGCATCAAAATCTAAAAAAAGCATGAAAATAAGCATAAAAAGTCAAAATAAGCACAAAAATTCAAAATAAGCAAAAAAGCCCAAAAAAACTTAGCGCCAAGTAATCACATTCTTCAAGATTCGTATAGATATTAAGAAATTTTTTCGATGCTATTAATATTATGGATAAGCATAATGCTAGAAATCCGCTCTCTATTAATAACTATTAAATGATTATAGTATTTTTTTTATCATAGCAGTTTTTTATTTCAAAAACAAACAAACAAGTTAAATTTATCCTCTCACTATTAATTAAATTATTTGTACGAAATCAACAAAAAATAGGCTATGTAGAAAGTAATATACTTCTTAATTGGTGAAGTGAAGTGAAGCAAAATTAAAAAATAGCTTAATAATTATTCTTCACCACTAGATTTAAGGCTAAAAGATTACTGATCCATAATCTAGACAACAAATTAATTTTCTACATGATCATTCTGTTTTATTATTTGTGTAGTTCTGTATTTGTAAATTAGCAAAAGTTTAAGGCACCATTATTTCAATTACTTGGTCAGCCATCCAATTGCAGAACCAGACCCATCATGGATGATGATAACATTAGTTCAGCTATAATCATATGTTCCTTTTACCATTTTGTATTTATTTATAAATATACCAATTGTCTACCAAAATAAATAATATAAAGATTATTGTATTTTGTGTGACAATAATGACACAGTACATTTAATTATATGAAAAAAACAAACATGTATAAATTTAAATGATATATTTATCGACTAACCTGTAAGTAAGCCCTCAACCTGAAGATCTCACAGTGTAGAGCCTTCACATAGTTACACCACTTATTTAAGTGAATTTTAAATTATTTCTATTATTCTATACAAATTTATAATGGTATTATTCAGTCTTAATTGAATCAAAAGAAAACCATTTGTTATTGCAAGGCAGTCCTGACATTGATTTACTCGAAATCACCATGGTGAATGCTAAACTTAATCAGGTTGGCATTGTATTGATAACTCGGCCCGATTATGGTTTTATAAAGATTCAAGCTTGTACATTGGGCTCCCCAATTTGACAGAATAAATAATTTCTTTGTCTGGATATCAGGTGATGGATAAGATTGACCCTGCTTCCTGTTGCTCTTTTAAGGGTGACCGAACACGGACGCGACCGACCCGTCCTCATGGTACCACCGAAACGGTGTTATTGTGTCGCGTGAAAAAAAAAACGGGTTAAGGAAAAAGAGCGTGTGTATGAGTGTAACAATTATTGATCTCGCGTATTGAAGGACGCGAACGCCGCCAACGTTTACCTCTTTTCGCTGGCGATGGTCGCTTGGAGATTGGACCGGATCCGCTTTATGACCGTGCAATCGTCGCTATCGGCCGCGTAGTTCCACGGGGGACACTTATGGGCCCCTTTGCTCACTTGCGCCGGACGACGGCCGCCGCATCTGATGCAATTGATTGATTCCGTCGGGTTGATCAGGTTACATTCCTTGCACTGCCACTGTAGTACGGAGGCGATCGAACCCATTGTGGTAGGGTACACATATTTAACAGTTTTGCGGGGCCGACCGATCCGGGGGCACTAATCAGCTGATGCGACCATCAGGAGCACCGCACTTATTTTTCAAAACATTCGCCATATTGACGCGCGCCCCGGCGCATGACCGGACGATGGAATCGAGCGGCCCCTGAACAACTGGCAACACTATATGCACCGCGCGCGGATTATAATTAATTATTAATATTTGCAAAATTATGTAAGTTGTGTTGCAAAAATAATAATAATAAATAATATAAATATACAAAATCAGAATTAATAAAATATAAAATAAATAATTATTATTGCGACAGTGGTAATTCATGTTATATATTAAATTAAAATAAGTAATATAACATAGCTTTTTATGCCAAACTAAATGATATTAAGTTTAAATGCATGTCATATAATAAGTGTTTCAATTAAGTTTTTTATAAAATTATAATAATTACATTCGCTTCTAATAGACTTTTAATAAAATAAATTTTATATAATGCAATAATTATTTATATAATGCAACCATATATACGCGCAATATAATGATCGTTTACACTTCCAATGTAACTAATAATAATTGTTTATTCTGAATGAAAAGATCACGTAAAAAAATATTCTCATGCGCAGACAAAAAAATCAATGTGCCTTATTTTAAATAGAATATAACCTTATCTATTAAAAATATTGCAGATATATCGTTATGTATTATTTAATGTTTCGTGTTATTGTATTTTTTGATTATTGCATATTATTTTTTAATAAAAAAAATTAAATGGGTAATATTGGTATAATAAAATTATTAAATTGTATTATATCAAACTGACTAGCTCAAATAAACAAGATTATTAAATTAAATATGAACCATTAAACACCTGTTGGCGCATTCGGTTGCAACCGAACTAGCGATAGCGATAATGCAGCATCGTCAGTCAGGGTCAGCAATTGGATGGGGTGGCTAGTATCACAGTAGTATAGGTAGCGGGGTTCTGTGACAGCGGATGGCATGTCCATCAGGAGTACCATTCTTTTGCTGAAGAAAATGTCGTCAATGACCAGAAGGTAATCCGAAGAAGTATTGAAAGAGGCATGAAGACATGTCATCAATGACCAGAGGGTAATTCTTAGGCTGAAGAAGTGTCCAGAAGGTCATCATATGAAGAAGTGGTGAAGAAGTGTCGACAATGTCCAGTGGCATGCATAAGCAATGGGAAAGCCAAAACGGCATTAATCAGAAGAAACGTCGCCAAATACCAGAGGCTTAAAGAAAATGGCTTCTAAATGGATGGGCGTAAATTTAGTATTGGGCGTGTCAAAATTTTGTTATGACTGGGCCAATCAGGGCGATGTTTGTCAAAGAAAATGGCGTTTTGTGTGTGCCAAATTAGAATAGGTGAAACTTTGGCCAATTAAAAAACAAATAATAATAAGTGAAACTTTGGCCTTCTCTGGTTTGCTGCTCATCGTTGTGCAATCGATGAGTCATGGCCACGACTTGTTCCAATAATTCTTGGAATGAACGCAATAATTGTGATTTTTATTTTCCAAGGTACTAAGTTGCAACAGAAAATATTCAGAGAAATTACTTTTATTTTTAGACCTGTTTATGGAAAATTTTTTTAGTATATAAGGAGTTGCTTAACAATTTTAATTCAGTTCATCGTGATAGAACATTTTTGCTTCGAGTGCATCCCTGTTGCCTATAGTTTGTGCAATATGAGAAGTGTTACTTTCGACTCTGTATCTGTAATATTTTATTATTGGATGATAAATTATTTAAATAATATATGTTGGGTACAGGAAGCTGCTGATAGATTTCGGTTTAAGCGACGCATTGCCGAAGCAGGGAGAAATTTGGAAGGAGTTTTGAAAACTCATAAGAAAATGCAATTTAATCGTCGGATCAAGGAAGCGGAAAAAATATTGAAACCTGTTTTAATCAAGAAAATTACATCAATACCTCCAGAGAATAAGAGCAAATCATTATATGTTGATATGCAGGGCTTCAACCTTCCAGATTTTGTACCGAAGGAAATATCGTTAACTTATGATGGTGAAAACATTTACACATATTATTTCAAGCCTCCAAAATCGTTCCACAAATTAAGGGATTCTGAGAAGAAAGGTGTTCGATTTTTGGAACAGCATCATCATGGTCTTCGATACAGCAGTGGTGATAGTGATTTAAGTGCATTACCGGTAATATTTCAGAAATTCAATGCGGATACGGTTTTTGTTAAAGGAAGCCAAAAGTTTAATTACCTTTTAAAATTTTATGACAATGTAATTAACTTAGAATATGATGAGTGTTGTCCAAAATTTCAGAAATCTAAATTTTGTTGTCAATTCCATGAAAAGCGCACAAATATATGTTGTATTGTTAATGTGAAAGAATTAGCAAAATATGTTAAAATGAAACAACAATAAAAGTTATGTATATGTTTTATTAATGGTTAATTTTTTTTTTTATAAAATATAAATTCCTAATATTCCTAGATCCATTCCTGGGCTAGCTGATGAACTCGTTGGAAGACGTAAGAAGCCTTAAAACAAAATAAATATTCAAAAAAGGTTTTTTTAAATAAATTATCTCTAATTACCATTAGGTTTGCTTCTTTTTTCCATCCAGATCTAGGTTTAACTGCCGGCGACATCTTAATAGGTGGTTCCCCAATCTAGTTGGAAGACACCGGTGATGTTTATTGTATGGACATGTGACAAGACCTAAAATAAAGCAAAACATTAAAAAAATGTTCTTTTAATAAACCTCATTTAATTACCATCAGCTGCAATCGGAAATTTAGGTTTAAAATCCGGATGATCCCAACTCAGTCCTTCATTGCTCTTATTTTCCATGTTATGTACTTGTGTGTGTGTCTGTTAATGTATGTGTTATATTAATTTTCTTTTATAACAAATATCCCCACGGTTTTGTATCAGTATAAATATAATTGATTACTCTTTTATCATCATGGGGACTCAGAGCAATCTTTTTTTGTTTAATTGTATACACATCATGCTGATATGATCTAATTGAATGTTGATGTGTTTCATATTCCGAATTGTTAAATAAACATTGATAATAATCATAAAATGTAATATTCTTTAATGATGCATGTTTAATGCCTTTAGCTTTTTTTGTAATGTTCAAATTAAGTAAAAAATTATTAATTTCCTCTTCTGATTTTCCATTTTGAAATAAATTTTGTTTTAAAGTGGTAATTTCATCATCATCATCATCAGCAAATAGTTTCAAAGCATACATTTTAGAGCGTAGACCAATGAATTCATGCATAATTTTACCATTATTCTCATCTTTCATAAGGCCTAGCATTTTTTTATTACATTGAGGAATTTTATAAATATTGTCAATTGGATAATCCGAAGTATCAAAACGTTTTAAGTCAAGTTTTATGTGTTCATATATATCATCAATAAAGAAATGATAAATTAACGAGTCAGTATCTGTATATAATAATTTTGCATTTTCATTGAATTTATTTTTAATATAATTAAAGTGAAAATCGTATAGAAAAATTTTTGAAACATCTAGAACAGTAAATCCAACATATATTGGTTTATTAAATTTTATATTAATTTTGTTCATTTCTATGATTGCTGTATTTTCATCAAAAATTAAACAACTATTAAAATTAGGCTGTGAAATATAATATTTTGCTCCAAATCTACCTGACCATTTGGTTACAATTTTTATGTCTTTATATTTTCTAACATTCTCCATCGTTTTACCAAATACAGCATTATTCATTAATTTATACTGATTTTTTTCAAATTCATTTTTACTCATTTTTCTTTTTTCAGTATTTAGCTCAATATATTTTTTCATCCAATCTGATTGATTAAATTTAAGTATTCTATGTATTTTTTCAATTTTTATCCCTAGTTTTACAGCTTGTTGTAAATTTCTATAATGGATCACATATTTTTTCTTATCATATAATGTAGTTAACAATTTCGGTATTTTTGTATTTGATACTGGTGGAATCATATGCTCGGGACATAGAGGTAAATCTTTATGACGGTCATGTAATTCTTTAGGATAATGTAGATCAACCTCTAAAATATATCCAAATTCATTATTTTCAGGAACATCCATTATAGCTAATGAGTATACATCAACCCATTCAAAGTTTCCTGTTGGTAAATACTGACACATAGCAAGCCCATATAAATTATTTATATCAAAATACATAAGATAGGAAGTTTCTTCATGAGGATTGAAATGATTTTTCATATATTTATTGTTTGCTTTTCCATACCGATTTGAACATTGCGAAATTCCACCTCTGATTCCTTTTTCAATGAACATGACAATATCAATATCGGTTATTAACTCTAACTCTACACCTGTTGTTTTAAGCATAGCATCGAACGCGAGACCTGGAGCTGTATAATAATGTGCAGGATCTAACTTATATGTTTCAAGAGAACAATTTCTAAAATTTTCAAAAATATCAACTAGTAAAATTACATCGGTTTTCAAATAAAGTTCTGCATATTCTTGCAAATTTTGTATACGAAATGTTTCCCAAACTAAACAAGCATGGTTATAATCATCATCACTAATTTCACAATTATTTAGAGTATTAAAAAAACAAGTTTTATCGGGTAATTTGTTATCCTGCAACTTTTCCCAACTATCTAAATAGTCATAAGGAAATATTCCCTTTTTTTGTAATAATTGAAATTGATCATAATTAGTACAAAATTGGTGAGTGGCAGTTTTTTGACAATCATCAAGATAAGATGCTAATTTAGATATACTATTTGATATAAACCTAAAAGAATCTAAAAATCGGAAACTAACATTTGTATTTTGAATATATTTTGTAAATGAAATATAGCGTTCTTTATTGAGAGGTAATAATTTAATGGCGCCTTCAATCTTACAAAGCGATTTAATTATAAAATGACTGTCGTATCCAGATAAGTTATGGAAAAATATAGGTATAAAATGAGTGTCTTGGTAATTTAAGTTACAACCATTATGTGCAGCACCTCTAAATTCTCCAGTAAAATGATTATGATCTCTTACTTTTATTTCGTTATGAAGAATACGTTTTTCACATATATGGCATACGCTTGCATTTTGATATTCAATCTGCTGTTCTAATGTTAAAGATTTTATTTCAACAGGATTAGCTAATTTATCATTTAGTTTGGCTGCTATTTCTTGTAATTGTTTTACAAACCATGCATCACAATCCTCTCCGGTATATAATTGAAATTGTGAAAGAGAGTCATCATAAGAACATTTTAAGTAGTATGCAATACTGAATGGTATATGTTTTTGATATTTCTCTGTTTTCTTCATCTTACTTTCGTCTTTATATTTCTGCAAAATACTTTCCAAATCTGCATAAATAACGAAAGGAACTTTTTCTTTATGCTTAAAGTTTTTAAATTTCATAATTTTTTCACTTTGTTTAGGCAATGTAATTTTTGTTTCATTTAAATTTTTACATAAAATTAAATGATTGTTTAAAGTGATTTCTGATATAAAATAATTTAAGCAACGGTTACATAACCATTTTTTATTTTTTACATTTCCTAATTGATTGCTTAATAATCGTGACAAATTTGTAATTAAACAAAAATGATAAGTATGTTTTTTTGATACATTGTAATTAAGATTATCATCATCATCATCATCATCATCACTGTCACTATTTTCATGATGTCTATAATCAGATTGTGGAACCATTAATAAATTTACATGAGGAATAAAATCAAATTTACTTAGGCTCACTGGTAATATTTCTTTTTTAAAAAATGTATATACATTAACCGATATATTATTAAGCTTTTCGAATTTTGGGATTTCTTTTAATCTTATAGGAAAATTAATATTATCATACTTAAGTACGTTGTTGAAATGTGGATATGATGATATTCTACATTTATTTTGATGTTCTTTCGCTGGATACAGATAAGCTATAATTGACCACAAAAAACAATACTCATCATTATTTTGTAAATTTAAAACAGCTTTTTTTTCAAGAATAAATTTTGGTAATTTAATAAAACCCATTCCACAATTTATTGGTGAATAATTATTAATATTAATTTTCAAAGATAAAATTTCAAATAGTGCCCATCCAGAGTCCTTTTCCTGAAATTCTTCTAATTTATAAAGAATTTTATTATTTACATTCTCTTCGTACCATTCTTTCAAATTAGTGTTATGATCAATAATTTTATTTCTAGTATTAAAATGTTTTATTTCTGTTTCACCATTACTAGGTTTTATGAAGTTTCCATAAAAAATAACGTTTACTTTTAAAAGTGATTTTTGTAATTCTTTTTTAACTTTAATTGAAAAACTTCTAAAAGATTTATCAAGAAATTTTTTTGGATCTTTTACACTTAAATTATTTATAACACCCGTTTTTATTCTGTTCTTAAAACATGACTCAGTATTTTCCCAGATTAAATATTTTTTATTATTTTTGTTCTTATTAAATGAATTTTAGTATAATCTCGGCAAAACCCGAATATATTCTTTAGTGGTATGCATACACTAAAATAGCCTGATGTATTCTGGATTTTTGGATTTCCATTAATATTCCAACCTGCACTACGATACCTTTCACTTTGATTTTTTGTATGTGATAAATAGCCCATAATTGTAGAAGTTATGCCTACATTCCTTATACGATCAATAACATGTCCGCCCAGTTCGAATCTCATTTCGTCAATCATAAATGCAACACCATTATTTATAAATTGTATTGAGTTTGATGGTTTTTTTTCATGATTTTGTAGTTTTCCTTCAATTTGTAAAAAACTCTCTGAAGGTAATGTGTTTCCATCAAATGTTTGGGCGAGTAAGCGTATTTCATCTGAGTTATTTAATGTTGTATTTGCAAACGGGGGATGACTATGAAATTCACTTTTTATTATTGAATTATCCGAAATTGTATGACTTCCCACGTTTAAAATATTAAAATTCATTTTGCCTAAATTTTAATTATATTTATACCAATTTATTTATTGTAAGATGGCTTTCTAAAAAATCATTTCAATAATTTAAAACCCAAGCGTAATAAAAATTTTTGATTTTGTGATGTTAATTCTTTAAGATGTCGAGAGTGACTAATTTTTTTTGCAGTTTTGAATGTTTTAATAGGTATTGTTGATTCATTCAATAAATTAGTGTTGTATAAAAATACCATATTTAAAATAACTCCTTTAGGTGAAGTCTTATTGTAATGGTTTCTTTTTTAAAATTGACTAGATTACCGTCCTGATCAACTATTTTAAGGATAATTTCATCAATATACCTAGTATTTATAGGCAAATATATAACGTTAACAACTTTCTCAACAATTCGATAGCCGGGAGGACTTTGTGGGAAAAACATATGTAGCGTATGCCCATGGTTATCATTATTATAGGAATTTGTTACCAAATTGCATTCAACACATATTGCGTTTACTTTGGAAATATTTACTGGAAAATCAGATAAATGAAGTTTATTAGCATCCAATTTTTTATTCGTATATCCCAATAAAGATCCAATAGAATTCGCTTTACTAAAATCTATTGCATAATTACTTTTGATTTCATATCGTAGTGTATTGTTATTTGCATTCATACGTAGAACAATCATTTTCTTTTGAGGTTTTTCGTTTTTCGTTTCTTGTGGTGGTTCTTGTGGAGTATGTGTAGATTCATTTTCAAGATTTTCTATCCAATTTATCGTTTCCAAATTTCTGTTAATATTTACTAGTGAGTGTTGTATATAACTTTCTAAATCCTTAATTTCATAAGAACCTTCAGGAATGATTATTTTATGTTCACCAATAAAAAACGTATTATTTGATTCATCAACGTTTGGTATTGTATTAAATGTTACAAAATCAATTAAACCTAATACGTAGGATTTTTCATTATCTAAAATTATTGGGGGATATATTTTAGAGATCAAAGTAGAATCTCTCTCTGATAATGTAAACGTATAGGAGCACATGTTACCAGGTTAAAGGTTATTAATAAAATAAAACTAGATAATTCTTTAGTATTTTATTTAAGTAAAAATAATAAACACAATTGTCCACAATTAACACTATTGTACGTTTGGAAAGCACCATGATTATAGTAAATTGTACTTAAACCATTTGATTGAAAATATTTTGTTAATTCAGGAGGTGGATGCAAATTTCCAAAGCTATCAAAATAGATGATTACATCGTTATTTTTCTTATATGCTGTCCAGTGAGTTCCAGGGTTAAATTTACTATCCAAATTTATAATTCCATATTCAATATTTTTTATTTTTTTGGGTAAAGTGTCCCTCATAAAAATACCTCTAAAATACGGAATTTTGTATTGTTTCGCATATTTGGCTAACTCAATATTTGTTAGAGGTCTATCATGTGGAATTATTATTGGATGTTTTTTGGTGGTCCTAAAAAAAGTCCCATTCCTGTTTTGTACGGTTTTAAGTATAATCCTTTTCCGAGGGCAATGGCTTCCATTGTTTTATTATGACGTTGTGATTCTCTTAATTGATCTTTTGCATTACGAACACTGCTTACAGCTTTTGCAATTCCTGCAGCTCCACCACTTAATGCACCTAAAGCACTAAGCCCAGCAAATATTGGAATTAATGGTAAAATACCTCCAGTTTTTGGTATTTTTATAGAACGAGTTGTTTTAATTTGTTTCTTTAATCCTTTAGCTGTTCGAATTGCTATTTGAAGGGCTTCACTTAAAGTATTTGGTTTTTTTAACATTATAGCTTGCTTTATTTTTGTCATAGCTTTTGAAAAGCATATTTTATTTCTTAGTTGAGAACATGCTTTCTTTTTAATTTTCTTTTTTAAGGACGTCAGTTTCTTGTTCATGTTTACCATACTGATTTCAGTAAAGTACTAATGCTTTTAACACTATAAACATTTATTTAAATTACTCGTTTGGATTTTTTAAATGTTTGTTCTTCATTATCTTCGCCTTCTATTTTTCGTTTTTTAGTGTGTGCTTCAATATTCAACGGCTCACTTAAATCAAACTTTATTTGTTTGTTAGCAGGAATAGAAATATCATCAATTAAATCTTCTTCAAATTTTCTTTTCTTTAAATTCGGTATATTATTTATTTCAGTAGTTGATGATTGATGTTTCCTGCTAATGTCTTTACGTTTTTCCAATAAATTTTCAAATGTCTCATCATCATCATCATCAACATCCATATTTTCAATCTTATTTTTCGATTTCTTCTCTTGTTGTTTGTTTCTTCGCTTAGGCGTTTTAGGTTTCTTATAAACAGACTTAGTATTGCCGCTTTTTAACAGTTCAATTGACTGTTCAATATCAGTAATAGATGTAACCAAAAATGATTTTGTTTTCTCTAATGTCTTTAAGCATTTCTTCATTGCATAATTATATTGTGATGGTGTCTTTTGTAACCCCATACCTAATTTTAGTTTAGTTTTCATTGCTCCTACAATAGCTAAAGCATTGACTTTTTCGCCTAAAGTTGCGTTTCTAGACTGGTATCTTTCCTTTGCCTTAGTTGCTAATATATGATCCGCTTTGTGTCTCTGTTCTATGTCTTTATATTGACTGTAGGAAATATCATGTTCTTTGCATGCTTCATCTAGTTCATTGATACCACTATCGCCACGAGCTATTCGTTTCTCAAGTTTTGTACCTGGCCCGCAAAATCTATATCCAGGTAAATGAAGTTCAAAGGGTAATTTATCAATAACAGTATTAAGTAGTCCGTTTCCAATATAATATTTCATTATTATACTTGTTCTCTTTAACACTGGAAATAAAACTAATTGATATATTAAAAATTCTTTCATTTTATATTAAAGTTGTTATTGAACATTATGAAATTTATAAAACAAAGAACTCAATTAGATATTGAAAATAACACATTTGAAACAAACCAATTTAACAAACATGGTGTTCTTTTTCCACCAACCATCAGATGTATTATTGTAGGTCCATCAAATTGTGGGAAAACAAATGTAATGATAAACTTGATTGACCATGAAAATGGATTAAAATTTGAAAATATCTATATTTATTCAAAATCATTATGTCAGCCTAAATATGTATATTTAGAGAAGTTATTAAAACCAATAAAAGGTATTGGATTTTACACATTTGGTGCAAGTGATGAAATAATGCCTCCATCAAGTGCAAAACCGAATTCTATTTTTATCTTTGATGATGTAGCCTGTGATAACCAAAACACAATTCGTCAATATTTTAGTATGGGTCGACATAATCACATTGAATGCTTCTATTTAACACAAACATATGCTAAAATTCCGAAACATTTAATTAGGGATAATGCAAATGTTATAGTTATATTTAAACAAGATGAATTGAATTTGAAACATATTTATAACGATCACGTATGTACTGATATGGATTTTGAAAAATTTAAGCAAGTATGTAATTGTTGTTGGCAATTAGGAACGCATTCTTTTCTAACTATTGTAAAAGATAATCCTACTAATAATGGGCGATACCGAAAAGGATTTGATCAGTATATAAGCATGGAATAAATATTTTGGAACGTTATTTCGTGAAGTAATTTTCTAAATGATACATCAAAAATGAAAGAAATAGAATTGAAAAAACGCCTAATTAATAAGCGGAAAATTATTCGAGATAAATTTAATTTATTAAAACATGGTGAAATGCTGCAGGAAAATTTGTTTAATCCGATTACAAAACATTTGATTAATATTGAAAGTAAACTACAGAATAAAAATGTCTCTATTGAAGGGCAAAAACCTAAAAGTGAAATTTTATATGATGATTCTAATAAGGAATTGAAACCGGAATTTTATACTAGCGATGCTGAATATGAGTATGATGAATTATTTGATGAAACTCCTAAAACTCATTATAATGATAATGTCAAAGTGAAACTTAATAAAAGAAAAAAATCTTATATAAGACCTAGAATTCATTCAGTGCCTTCTTTTAGTAATAATAATGATGATGATGATGATGATGATGATGGTGCTGATGCTAATGTAATATTAAAGGATATTATTGAGGATGACAATGATGATAAAGAGAAGAAAAACGCTTGGTTAAAGGATATTGCAGAGAAATCTTACACCGAATATTTAGAACAATATGATCCATTGCCAAGAAAATACATCAATGCTATGCATAAAGATAACGAAAATAAAGAATTTGATCATACATACGGAGTACGTTTTGATAAGGCAATGGAAAAATTTTTTATTGGTAATTCTGAAGTGGATCTGGATGGGCGTGATATAATTGTACAAGGCAAAAGATACAAAGGAACGCACGGTTTATTTGAGTTGTTATTTAAAAAAGCACCGTTAAATTATTCTCAAGAGGATGAAAAAAATTATCGTAAAATTGTCCTAAAAACGAATGCACATAAACGTAAATATGATGTAAATAATCCTATGGCTGGCACTAGATTGAAAAAATATAAACAAATCATTGCTCCATTAGCAAGTAGCAGTGGTAAAGGAATGATGATGAAAGTAACAGATAATCAAATGGAATATATTCATTGGGATGATCCAAATGAACTAGTAGATAGATTACGTTTATTGCTAGCATCACAGGCTGCTGGAAATACTGCACACACAAATGAAATAAATTCAATAATTGAAGAACTGCGTGAATCTAAAATAATTAAATAATGGAAAAACATTTTGCAACAAATGCAAAAAAACAGGTGGTAGATGAAATTCACAAACCTGCTCGCATAAATTTTACTAGACGTAGAGTTATTTTAAAATCTTTAAATGATTTATTTCAAGCTGATTTGGTTGAAATGATTCCATATGCTAAAGAAAATAAAGGCTTTAAATATTTACTTATTGTAATAAATTGTTTTTCGAAATTTGTTTGGGCTACTCCATTGAAAAATAAGACCGCAACAGAAGTTACTCAAGCTATGGAAAATATTTTCAAACTGCAAACGCCAAAAAATTTGCAAACCGACTTAGGAAAAGAATTTTTCAATAAAGATTTTAAAGCATTAGTGAAAAAATATAATGTAAACCATTATAATACATACAGTGAGAAAAAAGCATCAATAGTTGAACGAGTAAATAGAACATTAAAAAACATGATGTGGAAAGAATTTAATTTAAGAGGTAGTTATAAATGGATTGATGTTTTACAGAGTATAGTAAATATCTATAATAACAAAAAGCATAGTACCATTGGAATGAAACCTATCGAAGTCAATGAAAAAGTCGAGAAAAAAATACTACAAACTGCATATAACCGCATTAAAACAGTTGATTTAAAAAATAAGAAATTTAATGTTGGCGATTATGTTAGAATTTCTAAACTAAGAGGAGTCTTTGATAAAAAATATATGCCAAATTGGTCAACAGAAATTTTTACTATAAGAAAGGTTCAGCTAACAAATCCTATTACATATTTATTAAAGGATGAAAAAAATGAAAACATAAATGGATCATTTTATAGAGAACAATTACAAAAGGTTAAATATCCCGACGTATACCTTGTGGAAAAAGTTTTAAAACGTAAAAATAATAAAGTCTTTGTAAAATGGTTAGGGTTCGATAATACGCATAATAGTTGGATAAATAAATCTAATATTGCCTAAGTATTATAATTTATATTTTGAATAAATTTTTTTACACAATTTCAACAATTTTATTTAAAACCTACACAAATACCAATCATAATTCCAATCAATTTTAATGGAAAATAAATCACAATTATTGCGTTCATTCCAAGAATTATTGGAACAAGTCCTGACCAAGCAATGACTCATCGATTGCACAACCGTTCATTCCAAGAATTATTGGAACAAGTCGTGGCCATGACTCATCGATTGCACAACGATGAGCAGCAAACCAGAGAAGGCCAAAGTTTCACTTATTATTATTTGTTTTTTAATTGGCCAAAGTTTCACCTATTCTAATTTGGCACACACAAAACGCCATTTTCTTTGACAAACATCGCCCTGATTGGCCCAGTCATAACAAAATTTTGACACGCCCAATACTAAATTTACGCCCATCCATTTAGAAGCCATTTTCTTTAAGCCTCTGGTATTTGGCGACGTTTCTTCTGATTAATGCCGTTTTGGCTTTCCCATTGCTTATGCATGCCACTGGACATTGTCGACACTTCTTCACCACTTCTTCATATGATGACCTTCTGGACACTTCTTCAGCCTAAGAATTACCCTCTGGTCATTGATGACATGTCTTCATGCCTCTTTCAATACTTCTTCGGATTACCTTCTGGTCATTGACGACATTTTCTTCAGCAAAAGAATGGTACTCCTGATGGACATGCCATCCGCTGTCACAGAACCCCGCTACCTATACTACTTATCACTCTTGGGATACCTATAAAGCGTCATTAATTGGATTCCAATAGCGAATGCTATCGGTCACTCTTCCAATTACTTAGATTAACGGTGCTGCACTCCCGCTATGACTAGTTCAGCTACAAAAATATTACTCTCATTAAATAGAAGTGACAGTGGTAGACTCAATCTATACCGATTTTAGTTCGACAAAGTTAGTCAGTGCAGACTTTTATACAAACTCCGTATGTATGGTGTAGCTGGGTACATGATTGAATGGCTTCAATATTTCATGAGTTGTAGACAACATGTGGTGAAAATTAACGATGCAGTTTCCAAATCTGTAATAGACGCAACTTCCGGTGTGCCTCAAGGGTCTCACCTTGGGCCATTGTTATTTCGCATCTTTATTAATGATATTGGTAAAGAAATTCAATCAAATTTCTTACTCTATGCAGATGATATGAAGTTGTATCGCAAAATCACCACCAGTGATGATTGTCGCATCCTGCAAAATGATCTGGATCAACTTATGTTATGGTGCTACAATAATGACTTGCGTTTAAACATTACTAAATGCAAATACATACGGTTTTCTAAAAAACAAGGACTATTTGTACCGGCTGTCTATTTTCTAGATAGTAATCCTTTAGAGAGGGTTTATATCATTAATGATTTAGGCGTTATATTCGACAGCAAACTTCAATTTAATGAACACTTAAATTTAATAACAGCAAAAGCTTTACAAACAATAGGGTTTTTACGGCGTATTAGTATACATTTTAAATCTATCCGCACTTTATTAACATTATACTCCGCATTAGTCAGACCAATTTTAGACTATTGTTGCATTATTTGGTCGCCATACTACCAGTGTCACATTGATAGATTGGAACGTGTACAACGTAAAATGGTAAAACTAATCTGCTACCGATCTAACCTTTTTTTTTGATAATAACTATAATATGCTCCTTAATTATCTTGGTTTGCTGCCTCTTGAAAAAAGAAGAATTTATTTTTCGTTATGTTTTGCATATCGCATACTGAATGGACTGATATTTTGCCCATGTATACTGTCATCGATTTCTCTCAACGTCCTATTTCGTTCAACTAGGCAGCAAAAACTACTTGCCGAAGAACACCATATGACTCAGTATGGCTATAATAGCCCTAAAAATACACTAATAAGAAATGTCAATTCAGTTAGCGAGTTAATAGAATTTTTTGGTGTCTCAATAAATAATTTTAAAAGAATTTGTTTAAGATCTATTGATTTCTGCTAAGGTTTTTTATTTCATATACTTTTTGGTTTTGGTTTATGTATAGTTTATTGTATAGTATTGTTATTTAATTGTATATATATTTTGTTATATGTATATTATATATGTATTATTTAATGGTCTACCGTAATAAAGAATTATTATTATTAAAGGTAGTATAAAACATATGTATGCAACCAAATATACACATTCAAGTTGAAAAATAATAATTTGAATTCTTATCAGATAAAATCAAATTATTACGCATTAGCATTATATTTATAAATAAAATACACATTACCTGTTAAAGTATTAAATTTAAAAACATGTAATATAAAACACGACATATTACTACTATATTTAAACTAAATGTTATTTGTGTAAACAAGATTTTAATCTTAATAAAGGCTAGGTTAAATATAAGTTTGCAAAGGATATAGACACCGTTAATGTGACTGCTGATTTCCTTATGCGAACACTACAGAAACATAACTTTTTAAAAGCGACAATTAAGAATAACAATGTTGAACATTAAATTAAAAATAACAATATCAAACATTAAATAAATATTGAACATTGTATTGTTACTATCGTTATTGGCAGTTACCTGGTTCTCGGTGGTGTGTCTACTCAACTAGGGAAATCAGTCCAACGTTTAGACATTAGATGTCACCCTACAGATGTTTCTTTCTTTAATCTTTAAACTAGAGGGTCATAAACTTCGTAGTACAATGTGCCCATGATCATAGCTATTTACCTAAATTCCAAAAGCCCTAGCTGAAACGGCAGGGTTACAAATAGAAACGGGAAGTCCCTTCTCGATGGGAACGCCCGCCGCCGGTGGTAGACCATACGCAACCCATATCACCGTAGGAATTTCAATAGACTCTCGCCTAAAGTTAGAGACGACTTGCATCCACTAAAGAACAACCACTGGAAACGTCGCTTTGAGTCAATGAATGGAAACCATGACGTTATTAGTTGCGAATGGCCTCGTTTACATCGACTCTTTAGAGCATCAATTCATCCTTAACCCTCTCGATAATATCCACTTTCAACACCGAAGTCAGTGATACGGACGCGAACTACATCAATAAGTATAATAGGCTGAATGGGTCAGAGTGGAAGAACATTTGAAAGAAATGAACTCCACCCGGGTCTCTTCAATTTAAATTATAGTAATAATATTTTTAATATTTATTTAGTACTATGTATTTTAGATTAACTTAAGAAGAGAAACAAAGCAAATAATAAACAACAACAACTATTACAACTGCAGGTGTACCCGTCCTCCGGCCACCTCCAAAGAGCTAAACCAGCTCATTAAGAAGCTCAAAATCCGTATTGCTTCAAGTATAGACGGTATTTCCACTGCGATGGTCAGGTCGGTTTTTGAGCCGGCCTGTCCACTATCCATCATCTTTCGAGGGTGAATTTATCTCCTAGGAGAGATACTTTAAGACGCAAAGATACCGCAGTTTTTCTTTCTTCAATCTAAACTTCCCCGTCAACTTGATCAGAGTCGTGTACGACTTTCTTTGGAACTAAAAGTTTCGTTGCAAGATCAATAGCACGCTTTCAAGAGAGATCTGCGTAGGTGTACCACAGGGCTCTGCTCTGTCCTCGACACTGTACGACATCTATAAAAACGACATTTTGAATCTAGCTTCGGTAATGATCGCAAAATACGCAGACGACACAGTTCATCTTGAGAAAACTCTGCAAGCTACTCTCGCCACTTACAAGAAGTGGGCGAACAAATGGCGACTTGAGGTCAACGCTGATAAGTGTTTTCATAAATTTCAGCAGATTGTACCTCAAAAAACCAAATATCAATTCCCCTCAATAATGCTTCGGTAATGAATCAATTCCAATAAAAGATGATCGCATACCAAATTCAAAAGGCCAGAGCCTCGCTCTGTAAGTTGTGGCCTGTCATCAACACGATCTGTGAAAAACAGAGTAAAGCTTTTCACTATGATGATCGCAGCTCACCTACACTGCATCCATATATGGTTATTGTAGACCCTAATAGACAAACTACAGTGTACGCAAAACGTCTCTTTGAGACGAGTACTGAATGACACGAAGATCCTGAGTGTCTTGGAGTACATCAAAGAGATCCCTGTAAACTTTTACAGCAAACTGGATAAAAGCCCCCCTCTGGAAGAAACAACCCGAAATATGATATCACTGCTGATTGCAAACCTCGAAGACACGTAAGATTATAAATGGTACTCAATTAGCCCCCTAAAACCTTAAGCCATCGTAATTTGCCCGGTGTCGCTGCTTCTTTTAAGGAGAGCTTCACTTAGAACGACCGAAACCTCCAAAATCTTAGCAATCACAATTCGCTTGAGACCAGTCTAGAAAAGACTTTTTGGTCCTCGACTATACGGTAGGGGTCCAACACTATCTTATTAAAAAGATATATAAACAGTATAAATAGTATTATAAATTATGAAGTTAATACTCTAAAATTACGTAAATTAATATTTAAAGGATACGTATAGCTCATAAAGAAAACTCTATTTGAATTGGTTTTTCAATAAGAATTTTGAATAGTTTTAATCGGTTTAACATCCTTCAACAATAAAATTGGGTAACTATACTTGATAGTTAAAGTTATAATTGATATATAAGTATTAAATGTACCTTAAGTTAAAAAATAAAACAAAAGCATACACCATTATATTGAAATTTCTCTTAACCAACAACTTTATTAAACACTAATAATACTCAAGATAAATACAGTACTTACTTAACCTATTAATTTACATAAATATATACAATAAATAAATCTTGAGACCCTTAATGTAAGAGACTTTGGAACTTATATCACTAATTATTGGTAACGAATGAACACAATTTGTACTTATGAGCAGGCGGTGTCTTCTTTCTTCTCAAAAAAATTAATGTGATAATTTTAACAATCATTGGTAACAAGCGATTTTTGATTTGGCAGAGTATGTGAAAATTTTTGACTAACTTGTAGAAAAATCACAATCAACATTTTCGTTCTGGAAACACTGAATCTTACAAGATTTAGACCTTCGGGCTGTGCAACACCATATTCTTTAAATACGTGACAGACATGTGCGTTTTGCTGTTTTGAATATTCGGCGAGTTCGAGTCGTAGTTGTTTGCGAAATGGCAACGCAGAGTATCCAAATACGCCTCCCTGTATTGTTTATTCATCGTCACGTAGATCACCGGATTAACGCAACAGGCTAAATAGAGAAGTAAATAACCTAAAACGTGTATCGGTGGCTTCTTAACGTCGGGATCGAAGACTTTGACAATCGTAAGCGGTAGATAGCAGACGACGAAACAGACGAAAATCACAATCACCATTTTGGTGATGTGCATCTCGCTGCGTTTCGTGTTGACATTGGTGCTGTGCTGGGCTAGTCTTTCGTGGCTCTTTCTGACCACGTAGTATATTTTGGCGTAGCATATGATGATGATGATGCACGGCAGGGCGAAACCAAGGACGAAGAGTGCCGTTTTAGGCGAGTGGCCGTTCTCGTCCGGTTTGATCGAGCATGTGCCTAACTTGTTGTCGAAGCCGAAGACGCCCCAAATTTTGAACAGCGTTGGTATTTGGAGTCCGTAGCTGAAGATCCATATTATGCTGATGTATAAGGCGACCTTAAGTTTCGTGTATATCTTCGGGTACGAGCCAGGGAAGGCTATTAAAATATAACGGTTTATCGATATCGTCGCTACGCTTAGCAGGGAAACTCCAACGCTCCCATATCTGCAAATTTTGAGAAAACGTATTGTTATTATGTATTTTTAAGTAAGACGAGAAAATGAGTGTTTATAGGTATTGTGAATATATTAAAGCCAATTTAGTTATTTTAATTTAAATTGATATAAAATTTTGGTTGCAGCTGAATGGAAACATTATGTAGAAGATTGAAGTGATAGTGAAAGAGTTTGATTTTAATTCTAAAGAATCCTTCCCTGTTAGTGCATGGTAATAATTGTGCGATTATTAAATGTGTAATAATAACAAGCACAGTTAATTAAGAGCTGGCAGAATATTTTGTAAATTACAATAGCAATTTTGGTAGAAATAACATCGATTCTTATTAATTTGGCCTTTGATTTTACTTTAGTCTCAGCAATGTGTTTTGTTTATTGATCTATTTATTGTATGACTATGTACAGATTTTCAAAGCTGAATGAGGAATTGTATTTTTTTAAATTGAGATTTTATGAGAAGAATTATTATGATTAATTAAAAAGGAATTAACAATTGGAATTTCATTGGATTAATTTTATTGTACCATAGAATATCAGTGTCAAAATTAATTAAGTTCTTGTATGTATTGGAAGGCTTTTGGTAGGGTAGAACCTGTCTCCCAATCTCCAATTATTAAAACTTATCAGAGAGTTTTAAATACAATATTTTTATCTTTGAATATATTGTTGTAATTGGAATATGTGATAATTGCAGCTTAAATCTAGCTAAAATAATGTTTTCATCAGATGTGGTGAAGTCTGAATACTAAGGCTGATGATGTGTGATTTATGCGTTTTAACTTAATTAGTATTATTTGACGGAATTAAAAATTATTCTCAATAACGGTTATATTAAATATGAAACTAATTATTCATATCTATAATAACAATTATTATTATTATATCCCTACCCTTCGCATTATGACATTTGTGTAAAATTACATTAATGTTTTTTAAAATTAAATTTAGAATTGCTACATATTAAAAATTCTAGAAAATAAATATTAGAAAAAAATTATTTTATACTATACAAAAATACTCAACGAATTAAAATTAGAAGTGAAAAAACGAGTAATAAAATTATTATTTTAAGAGATAACACCCCAAAATACAGTTATTGGAATATTATAATTATATTTTAGAGAAATAATAATAGTAGCAATTTTTGGCTATAAAATTATTCAAAAAAGTAAATTACCTCATCATTGGGACCAAGGTGCAGAGAACATCTCCATGGATCCATGTCCCATGGAAAAACTGACTAGCAGCGAACGGTAACACGAGGAAACAAAAGAGCAAGTCGGAAATGCACAAGCTGAAACAAGTATAAAAATAAAATTAAAAAATAATTTCTTATATATTTAAAATTAAAATTAAAATAGTTTTCGTTATTAAGCTCATGTAAACTGGATGGTTGGTGATTTTTATCTACTTTAAAAAATAAGTTTCTCTAATTAATTAATTAATTTATTTAAACGGTACACTTTTTATTACGAATGAACTCGAGTAAATACAATCGCAAATACATAAAAATTAAATTATTATGAAATTTACACATAGTGCTTATAAAATAAAACATATACTTAAAATTAAACGAAAGTAGGATTAAACGAAAATATTTTTTTATTAACCTATTACCTTACAAAATATATATTTATATTTTTATTCAATATAACAATGTTATCAAATGACTACATCATCCTTTTATTGGGTTCATTTCTATTGCAGTTATTTTGATGAAAATCCTCATGAAATTGAACTTGAATGTGTGTCCTGTTGGTACATTAAAATTGATACGGGCAAGTATATCACCGCACTTGAAAAGACCATTTATAATTTTATATAATAGGCATTAGTTCTTGGTTATAAGTCGTTCCTTAAAGTTTTCTTTTCATTTGAACCTATTCGATAAAACGTACATCTCAAAAACTTATTTTGAATTCAATGTCATTATTAAAATACAATATTATGGAAACCAAAGTCTTTAAAATGTCCATGGGAAATCTTTTATTAAAGCTCTATTATTAAAGCTCAATACTTGAAATGATTTGGGGCATATATTCTCTCGGATATATAATTGTATATAATAGCATTTATTAATATCCAAAAAGAAATGATTTGTTTACACTACTTCTATAAATTACATAGATCTTTTTAAATTAATTTTTTGGATTTAAAGGACTTAAAACTTTACGAAATAATTTCAAAATAATGCATTATAATGTGCAACATTTGTAGTGATATCATCAACAAACAACAAAAACAAGATAGGGCCAGGTATCACTGACAAAACTTTAATTGGTTTATAATCAAATTTATTGATTTTGTTGTCTCCCGCTAAAGAGCTGTAATTCCAGATAGTAACAGCTGGTCCAAACACGAGACGACACAGATATATGCTACATCGGTTGACACGATTAACGTTTAACAACACAAGAGGATAGTCACAGTAGAGCTACCTTCAGTAAACCCATGTAGCTCATCACAAATTGTAGATTTGGTTGACCATATACACTGCACAGCAATTAAATTGTCAAACAATTTTGGTATAACAGATTTCAGGCAAATACCACGGTAGTTCTTAGTGCTTTCTTTTAAACTATTCTTGAAATATGAAACTGAATGAAAAAGTAAACAGTAAATAAATGCACATTTTTACAAACTATTCACGCAATCCGTCATATCTAGGCTTACAGGAATCATTTAAATTTGAAATGCCATTAAAATGCAAGACATATTTATTTTGAATGTATATAAATCAACAGAATTATTAGTGATGAAGAAATATTTTAGACAGTTTTTTTACGTACACATCGGGAAAGAAATTGGCAATAACACTCATTATTATTCACCATTGATTTCGGAAAGCAGTTCACAGACAATTTTAGTGATCCACTAGAAGTTGCTGGGGCTTGGATGGGATTTGATCCTCCATACTCGTCAGAATTGGAATTCAGAGTGTTGCAACAAGGTAGAGGAAGTTTATATTACTTTCTAGATCCATCAAAAGGGTCAGGATTATATAAAGGCCCTTCATTTCAACAGCACGTTATATGAAGTTGGACCAGTAGTTAAACGTGGGACAAAATACAAAAAATATGATTGAAGACATAAAACTAACACGTAGGTGGGAAAGATATGATTTATTCGTTGATAGTATTATATCGAATAAAATTCGATCAAGGAAGTCGTACTACTACATTATGTTTCATCTACTGTATTTGACGGTGATCAATGCTTGGCTCTTATATATTATAATTGCTCATTGCATTCTGGCAGGACGTCAGTATAGTTTATTGAATAATTATTAAAGTTCTTTACGTTGTAGAAAATTATCTAATAAAAACACGAAAACATTTCGTAAATCTACAACAATGAGTCTTATTAGTCTTATTATTCAATGTCTGTCGAGGTATTAGCCAGATAAGTAGTTGTTTCAATAAATGATTTGTTTTGTAGTCTTAGTAAGATTAATTGTTTTCGTGTTTTTCTAATTATTTTTTATTGAAATTTAAAACAAATATTGAATCTTGTTTATGTCAGGAGCACAAAGGATCCCGGAAGAAAAGAGGGAAACCTGCTTGAAATTACAACACTACCTATAAAAATCGTGTAAAAATATGAAGATGCCATTTTTTTAACAACAGAGGATAGGGTAAGGGCTGTCTTCAAAGACACGGTCAGGCTCCTCCATACGGGGGGTATTGTATGGAGGAGCGTCACACGCCCTTCATCATTGCCAATTTCTAGGGACAGTCCTCTTACAGTACAGACTTGGCTCCGTGCGATTTTTTTTTATTTCTCCGAGTGAAGAGAGAGATGAAGGGAAAGCACCTGGGAAGTAGTTAAACATCCAAAAGAATTTTACGATGTTTCTAAGAGACATTCCCGTTGAAGAGTTTTCCGGTGTATTAATGCTGGAGGAGAGTACGATCAATAAATATATTTTCCCGGAAAATGCACATTACTTTTGTAATGGACGTTAGGTGTGATTAACACCAAGTGCAAATTATTTTCTTGTATATTGGAACAATAAGCGCTTTTTTCCAATCTTTTGGTATGTTATTTGTCTCCCATAATTTGTTCAGTAATTTTAGTAGTTTATCTATGCTTAGAGGTCCCAATTGCTTAATTATTTCTGCTGTTATTTGATCGTGTCCTGGTGCTTTTCCTATTTTCAGTTCCCTTATTATTTCCAGTATTTCATTTTGGTTGATACTCTCCATGACTGTTTCTGTGTTACTCTTATCGCTGTTTCTTGTCTCTTGCTCCTTGTCGTTATTTGTATCTAGTAAGTCTTCAAAATATTATTTCCATCTTTCTATTATTTCTTCCTTTTTCTCCATAATTCCTCCCTGTTTATCTTGTATATATCTCGTCTCTTGCCCTTTTCCTTTCCTGCATCCTTTTATGATTTTGTAGAATAACTTTTGGTTTTCCTTTATGTTTTTCTCCATTGTCGCACAGAACTTTTCCCAATCCCTATGCTATTATGACCTCGTCTTTTACTATTTTCCTCTTTCCTTTGTATCTTTCTTAGTTATTATTGTTTTCGTCATTTAAGTACCTTTGTCATGCTCTTTTCTTTTCTTTTATCTTTTCATGTATGTCCTCTGAGCACCAGGCTGTCTGTTGTTTCTTGTTTGTACTCTTCTTAACCCCACAAGTCTCTTGTGTCGCCTTAAGCATACTTCTTTTTAAGTTATTCCACATTTCCTCTACATTGTCGCTTCCTTTGACCACTGCTAGCTTATCCTCTACTTTCTCCTTATATTGTATTGCTGTTTCTTTATTTCTTAGTTTATATGATCTTATCTTGTCGTAGTCTATTGCTGTAGTTGGTAGCGGTTTTTCTTTTTCTTTGTCTTGATAGTCTTCCTTAAGTGTAGTTACTACTAGGTAGTGATCACTTCCTATTTCGAAGCTTCTCTTTACTCTTGTATCTATTATTTTGCTCTTTCTTCTTTGTTCTGTCACTACATAATCTATTATAGATTTTTCGTTCCTACTTACTACTTCCCTGGTGTTTTTGTGAATCTCCTTGTGTTTGAATAATGTATTCGCCATTACTTAATTGTTCATTCTACAATAACCTAGCATTCTTCTCCCATTATCGTTTATTACGTCTTCCCCATATTTTCCTCTCATCCTATCAGTGTCTTTTACCATTTTGCTGATTCTGCTGTTGAAGTCTCCTGCTATATATACTTCTCTAGTGACCGCTTCGTTTGTTTCGTTAAGCTGTTCCCAGAAAGCTTCTTTGTTGCTCGCTGAATCGTCTTCATTTGGTCCACATACTATAATTATTGTTCTGACTCTGTTGTTTTCTTTTAATGTTACTGTTAATATCCTTGACGATATTTGTTGCCATGTTTCTATTTGGTGTTCTATGTCTGTGTATAATGTAACCTACTCTTTCAGCTACCCTTTTATCCTTATCTACCCAACTATATATTATTTTGTGTTGGTTATGTACAATCTTTTTCCTTTTCTTTTTGTCTATGTTATTGCGAGTATCTCTGCATTCATTCTTTCGAATTCCTTTTCCAGCTCATCCTCTTTGCCACGTATACTCCTTATATTCCAAGTTGCTATTCTCCATATTCTGTCCATATCTTTTTTGTTATTTTTCCTACTTATTGTGTCTTGATTTTATTCAATTTCTATTTGTGCTTTTCTTATTTTATTTACATCTAGAATTTTTGTCGATTTACATGGCTCCTCGCTACTAGGCCGTTCTCCTGCTCATTCCAGTTGAACTATTCCCCATTTATTATCATTTTCCTGTAGCCTACCCTTATTCTGTTACCTTTGTCTCTTTCCTCTCTGGCTATACTTCTAATATGTCTTTGTATTTTTCTATTGCGGTCATATCGTCGTCTATAAATATTTTATTGTTCTTCAATTTATTGCTCTTGGCTTTCATTATTTCTTCTTTTTTCTCTCTAGATTCAATTTCCGCTATTATCACCTCTACACATTTTCCTTTTTCCAATTTATTGGCCTTGACTACTTTGACTTCTACTTGTAGTGTTTCCTTGCAGAACTTCTCTAATGCAGCCTCCATATTATCTTCCCTTATATTATGTCCTTTTATCACGATGTTGTTTCTTCTCTTATCTTTCTCCATATTTTATATTCTATTCTCTAATTTTTCGTATCCCTTTTCCATGTCTTTTTATCTTGCTCCCACTTATCCTCTTCCCTCTTTGTCTCCCGCCTTATTTCTTTTACTTCCCCTTCTAATCCTTCTGCATTTTTTCATCTCTGCCATCATCTCCTTCATCATTTCTTTCAATTCCTCAATATCTTTTCTTTTCGTTTTCTTATCTCCTGTCTCTGTTTTGTTCCACAATTTTATTTTCCTTTCTTCCTTCTTGTATTTTCTTTTGCTCTGGCGACCGTAGAATCTTTTTGCTACCTGCAACGATTCTTCTATTTGTCCTCTGCCTCTTTTCTCTCTCTTTATTCATTTGTGTTTTTTTTCGCGATTTGTCTTGTTTTCGTATTGTTTATTATATAATAATATACAATGAAAAATTGGTTAGATTTTGGTGTCATTTTAAGAGGTTTTGATTGATTGGTAGCTTTATTATTAAACAAAATGAAAAATTAAATAATGTTTTATTTTTAAACTATTAGTCAATATTTTATAACCACGTAAAGGACATTGTATTTTTCTATTAGATCTATCTATTTTTGTACCTTTTGTACCTTCTAATAAATTTTCTATCTACATTTGATGATTTTTATCAATTTTAAACAAATATGAATAAAATATGAAAATTAATTTTATTATTTGAATAATAAATATAAACACTTATTTAGTGATCACAATTTAAGCAAATTAAGTTTTTGTAAGATCCATACAAAAACTGAATTTATTTAATTCAAAAGCTAATTTATCAAAAATGTAAAACTATCAAATTTGCTTTAATCCACCAAATTATTTGAAAGTAAACACTGGCAATTATAAACTCTCAATTTTACTCTATTTTTTCACGAATCTCGTACAACAGTCACGCCCGACACGTTACGAAATCATCGCGGCCAATTTACATTTTATTAATCGTAAATTCAACACACTCGATTTTCTATTAATAGATAATTAACACCGATAACTAATTGTGCTTGATATACTAAAAAATACTTAAATTAAATAGGCCGTAATAACAGAGGAGTATCGAAATTATAGAAAAGGAAAAATCAAGTAGGTCGGAAAAATAAGTAAACAATGGACAATAGAAAATGTATAATTATGATATTAAACGCTTCGTGTCGATTAAATTAATGTTTAAGTGTAATGCGTGCGTGATGATTTAGAATTTTATTGTTTATTGCACGATTAAAAGTTTCAAATATTTTTTTGCACATGAAACTTCATCGTTTGAAGATATAATGTATGTAAAACTGAATCGTACTAGCTAGCATATATAAATTACTAACTACATATAAATACATATACACGTTGTCCCCTGAAATTTTGAATACGGGCATTTAAATGTATTACTCGTTACTTAGTTACCACACTCGTGACGTATTTTAATGGACTGACCAAAGGGAAATAATCAGCCATTTCTAATTTGTAATAAAATTGGGAATTAAAATGAAACATATTTACACAATTCTGACGTAACGAATAACAAATCACTAGAATGTTCATCTTATTCAATGTTCGGAAACATTTCTTTATTGAGCCAAACAATATCCTAGACGATCATAAAATTCCCTAAAAGCTATCGAAGTCAAATTGACATGCATATTGCAGCAACAACCATGGCAACCAATAATAATAATCGAGATACAATACACATTACATTACTCATATTCAAAATTTCAGGGGACAACGTGTATGTGTGGGTATAATATATTTGTTTATGTGTATAATTTTATGATTAAATAATTATAATTTATAAACTTTCTGATGTAATTTTCATTTTGCACTATTTTGAGATTGAAAATAAAGATCATTATTATTAGTCCGAACCCGTAAATAATATTCAAATAAAAATTATATAATTTTACTCTTTACTTTCATAGCTTTGCGTTTGTAACACGCAAATTACTTTTGTATTATTCAATATCTGTCGCAGTATTAGCCAGGGAAGTAGTTATTTCTATAATTATTTTAAGTCGTAATAAGATTTATTTTATTGTTGTAGATTTCCGAAATATTTCGTATTTTTAAATTATCAGTCCATCTAATAATTCAATAATAATTCAAACTTCAATATATATTATCATTTTTGTTCTTTATAATTAATGTAACAATCTTTAATTATTTTTTAAAGCAAAATAGTTGCAGAATATATATTAAAAACTTAGTATTTATTTTAATTATATTAGTAGTTGTCGCACCATCCATATTATTAAAATATTTGTATTTAAATAAATTTATTTTAGGATTGTGTATATTGTTGTGATTAGTCCATTAACATTGACCGCGATTGCTGTCCTTTAGATACCGTTTCCTATTTCCGTGTTTATCTATATGAAAACCGAATTTCAATCCGTGCACCGGAAGTGGAAATAAGGCGAAGACGGCAGCGGCGTAATTTGCGCTCCTCTGTTCATGCATCATCAGCATCGACCTTCGTTTAAAAACCGATGAAAGTAAATTCCTGCAAAACTATGAATGACTCATTGATAAATCATCATTGTAACATAATTATTATTCACGCAGAAAAGAAAGGGATATTTTTGCGTTAATCGTCACACTACGTAGAAGAGCAAAATATGAATCAATCAAACAATAAAAATTATTTAATTGAAATATAACAAAAATTAAAAATTTTATTAAATTTTATACTAATATAAAAATATGAACTCTGTCCGTGCTCTTTGCCCAAAATATTATGTTTTTATTTATTTCTGTCGGTTTATTTCTTGAGTTACGTGAAGAGAAATATTATATGAAATAATACACATTAGAGTTACTATATTCATAGTATATTTTTATGTGCTTTTTGAGACATGATGTGCTCATTATCAATAGCTAACGAACTAAATACAAAATATAAAATTCAAGTCATAAATTGACAGATAAGGCAGCTTATTTATTTTAATGAAATAAGAGGCCAGAAGAATACTACTCTTATAAAATAAGTATTTTTAGATCTGACTTTGACATTGTGAAAGATCCTAATTTGTAGCCTGAAGGAGTCTATATAAATCATTTTTATTTCCGCCTTCAAAACAAAATTCAGAAATTAAAATAAAATTATTTTTTTCTGAATATTCAATCTTTAAGGAACAAAATCCATTAATTAGATGGATTACTTGATGAGGGTAAATACCCTGTAATTGTAGTTTGTCTAACTAAGCCTTATGGAGGCTCGCTTATATTAACATTTAAAAATGCTCACATTTTAAGGATCATAATGTAATTGTAATTAGCAAAAGTAATTAAATAATCTAATAATCAAGTTTATAATCATCTGCAGACACGTGTTTCGATCTCTCGATCTCACCAGCATAGCTTTAATATAAAATTGATTTAAAATATAAATAAAAATATTTACTAAAATAAATATAATAAAATGTTAAACTTACTCTGACATGTACGACAACTGACACAATAATGAAATTTAGTGTGAGAGTTTCCATTATGAATCTAAAAAATAGTCATAGCAGGGACATTTGTGAACGTACAGCTGACTGTTGAAACGATAGTGATTTTGTGCGAAACAACCTTTAATAGAACCAATGATAAAGCTATTTAATCTACCAATCAATCAGGGCAAATTTCAATCGTGTCTAAAACAGGCAATTATAGTTCCCGTTTTACAAAAGACGAACAAACGGAAGTGAACAATTACAGACCAATCTCTATCTAGTCTGTAATTTCCAAAGTTTTTGAAGATCTATAGCAATTTTAATTATTAGATTATATTAATAGTATAGACATTTTATCAACCAGCCAACATGGTTTCAGACGTTCTCGATCAATGACTTTGGAATTTATCGAAAAATGTCTTGATTCTTTTAAAATTAATCAATCACTTACAAAAAGCTTTCGATAGTATGGAACATTAAATAATATTACAGTAGCTTTACTTAGATAACTTCCATCCCATAAGATGTAAATTAAAAGCATCGTATTTGTCAAATTAAAGTGAAACAGTTAAATTATCAAATAAATTATTTTACGAATATTTTATAAATAAGGGGGTACCTCAAGGCTCTGAGTTAGATCCAACATTATTCCTTCTATATATAAATGACGTATTTCACTATATAGGAGAAGATAATATATTACTCTATACGGATGATATAACTATGATAGTCGAGGGTAGTTACTCCAGTATATACATACTTCTAATTTTAACTCGGGTGAAAGATTAGTTTCCAATAATTAATAAACTCTCATTAAACAAAAGCAAATCTGGTAAATATATTGTTTGGTTTACGACATCTAAACCAAAGGTTTGCTAAATACATATACTAACTTTTTAAGATTTCACTTGGATACTAAATTAATTTGGAAATTGCGTACACTTCAAATAGATAAAAAAACTGTGTAAGTACGTCAGTTATCTAAAGTTGTTTCCTCTTATATCAATAAATTCGTCACTAGAAAGGCAAATATCAAAATCGATTATTTTGCAACCGGCTCAAACGTACGCAAAATAGCACACGATATCTTGCTGTAAAAATGTATAATAGCTTACCCGAGTGCTTTAAAAGATTGTCTTCTAATATATCCAAGAACATTTTCAAAACTCTTTTAGAACCTAATGCGTTTTATACCACAGAAGAGTATTTAAATTATTTTAGTTATGAATAAATATTATTATTATTATAATTTAATAGAAATCTTGGGGTGTGTTTACAATGGTTATCATTCGGGGAAATTTGGGTATTATCTTAAATAGTGGGGTTTCCCTTAAGAATACTACAGACTGTGACCTAATTAATCATAAAATTGCCAAAATAATTAAAAATGCAACTAAAAAACCCAATTGATGAAAAACAGTTACATCCATTTAAAATAAACTTCAAAGCAATAATTTAATCATTACAAAAGAAGATAAATGAAACTAACATATAATTCAAAAATTAGTGACTTTTTACAAAATTCAGAGATCGTAAAGTTGAACAAAGATCTTATCATTGATTTTCTCTTAAGTCCCTTAAATTTGCATGAACAATTTTATAAATATTTTTTTTTTGCAGATGAATTCATATAATATAATACCTTTGAATCCAAAGCCACCCAACCCATACAGTTTTATAAAAAATCCTAATCCGCCCGGTAGTTTCATCTATCAATTCTCCAGCCCAAAAAATCTGTACCTAATAAAAACTCGATTGAATTAACAACCAAAACTATCTACATTTAAATTAGAACAACACAAATATAAATTGGTATTTTTTGATGTCTCAAATATGTTCATTAATATTTACCTGCAAGTCTTTTTAAAAATAATAGAAGACCCTTTTGACAAAAATAATATAAACATCTCTTTAATAACAGAGTTTTTAAATTAATTGGAAATTATCTTAAATAATAACTAGTTTCCATTTAATAATAACTTTTATAAGCAAATAGATGGACTAGCAATGGGTTGTGCTCATGGTTAAGTTAATTGTTAAGAGAAATATTTAAGGGGAATCTTACAGAAACATATTAAATTGTTCCCTTTGTTAGAAAAACACACACATTTGAGGGCCTGGTGATAGGTGCTGACTGAGAATGGACATTCTTCGATATATCCTCTGAATTTGGTAATACGCCAAAAAGTAGCAATGGTTTCAAGTTCCGTAATGGAATAATTTCTTTGGGTATTCATCAGAAGTCGGCTAGCGTACTCGACAGGGTGTTCGTCCCCCTTCTCCCCCTGGATAGGAACGACTTCTAGAGTATACTCGCTAGTGTCGGTGTGTATTGTAAAAAGACATTTACTATCGGTTGGTTGATAGACCGGTGCTGCATTAAGAAATACTTTCGCTTAATAAAATACTAACACAGTATATCAAAAATTTCTTTATTTCTACGACAATGTTTCACCACATAGTGGCTTCATCGGGTAGATGAGACGGCTGTCGAAGGCTTTTTTCTCTTCTTCATGTGAATTCCCGTAGTTCCTTTTATAGAATTTATGTATGACCAGAACTTAGATGGATCTAAATTTAATTTTTCTTCAACTTTAGTGATATAGCTCTTTTTTGCTTGTTTTATTAAAAGTTTCAATTTACTTCTCATAAGGTTGAATTTCTCTCTATCCGCAACAGATTTAGAGGCGCGGTAAGCTGAACGTAATTTAATTTTTTGATCTATTTTAGAAATTTAGTATTATTGAAGTAAACAGGATAACTATTACGTGTTCTTTTCGGCTTAAACTTAGGTATATATAAGTCAAACCCTTGATAGATTTTCTTATATAATAAGTTGCACGCTTCGTCTATATTAGTTGTCATATACAGGTCATTCCAATCCAAATCTGCTATATAGGAATAAAGTCCGACATAATTTCCTCGCTTGAAGTTATAATTTCCCGATATATTGCCGTTAAAGTTGGATTTTGGGCATTCAGACAATGAAATTTCACAAAAGAGCGCAGAATGGTAAACATCTTCGATTAATAAAAGTTCGCATTCTTTTTCAGTTAGGCATTTTATGTCATGCGAGGTCAAAATTAAGTCTAAGATTGCTCCATTTTCATTTCTTATGTTATTGCGAAAGTGGTTGGATATCAATCGTTGATACCAGAAACATGCTTAAGTTATTGAGAGAAATTTCACTTCACATCGGGCGTGATGAGTTGCACACTGTTGATTTGACACTGAACATTTGCCAACGGGCATTCAAAGAGTTTTTTAGGCTGCTCTTTGTAAATTTCCATATCCCATTTACTGTATATTTAGCGAATAATTCGTCAATTAAGTCAGGCGAATAGTTGGATTTCATCGAGGATTCGAATGTTTCGTGAAGACGTGAAATGGTCTGCAAAACTTTGTCTTTCATTAATCAAAATTTGATTAAAGGCCTATCGATGCCATTATGAATGGAATATAACATCTTACAAATCTCGCGGCCTCGCTGAGTGGTGCGCATCCGATATGTCCAATTTTCCATGACTAGTGCATAAATTAGGCTGAATTTGACCTGGGTCAAATCGCATGATCTTGGTGGCCAGTTCACATCACCTCCACGTGAGATGACTATGTCCTTAAAACGCTTGTGCAGAATTCCAATGTGGAATGAGTTCTGTGGCACATAGCGCCGTCCTATTGAAACCACATGTCGTTGGTGTCCACATCATATATTCAGGCCAGAAGAAGTTAGTAATCATCGACCGATATCGCTCAAAATCCACTCCAAACAGTGATTTAGTCGGGATAAATTTGATCTCATGTCGATTGGTATCATTCCAAATTCAACAATTTTTGTCGTGGAAGATGATTGTTTTGATGATTCAACGAACAAACGTCGTTGTCTATGGTTGATTACCTTCAGCTTCTGGGTCAATTTAGTACGGGTGTAAGCCCAATTCACGAAACAAAATTCGTCAATTATAGTGTGCAAAAGGCCGAGTTCTTATGAGCGACGCCAAATCAACTGCCTTAAATTCTCCTGTACACTTTCACGGACAGCGGCAATATTTTCGGCAGATCGTGCGTTTCATCGTACGCATGTTTATGCATAGTTTACTGAACCAATCGACTTAAATTTATCCACCACACTACCAATATTCCTCTAGGTAGGACGATTATGGCGATCGTGAAATGGGCACCCATTTTGTTAAATCAATTTTATCATTTGCACGTGTTATTGCTAAACTGAATAAATGGCAGCTAATTCGACAGATGTAGCTTTATTGGCAACAATCAACTGTCAAGTTCGGAAGTCCCTATTGAAATACCCTTTAGTATTATGCCATGCAAATCTGTGAAATCACCATTGGTACTCGAAAATCATCTTCTTTCTGTCTTGCGGTGACAAGGGATAAATATATCTCTTATTGACGTGCAGAGGTGGGTAGTCACAGCTTGTTTTATAGGCAGTTATCCCATTTCGTAGAATATATTAACAACATCCATCCAAAAATTAAATTCACAATTGAACCATAGCACAATAATATAATTAACTACTTGGATCTTTCAATCTCCACAGCTAACATTACTTTCTCATACGAAATTTATTGAAAACCCACCTTCACAAATTTATACCCGTATAAACACAAGCGGCAGCATTTAATTCAATCTACCGAGCACAAGACATGCCCTCGTCAGAGATTTCTTTTGAAAAATATATCAATATTTCTTAAGAATATCTCCATCATTAATGGCTAAAACGTCAATGTAATAGACAAAATTTTGAATAAACAAAAAATGAATGAACAAACAGGACCTAAATTATTTAAATCTTTAACTTAATTACAGTGTTCAAATCAAACTTTACTCAAAAAAACATAATATCAATATCTCGTTTATTGTTGAGGCACTTATATTTTGAAAACCCATCATCACTTAATATTATAATAATAGTAAACTATTGATGATTTTCAACTTTTTATTTTACTCACTACAATTGTTTCGCTACATTGTAGCTTCTTCAGGAGAAGAAATATAATGCAGAATTTTGTACAAACTTATTTACATTATATATAGATTACAGAAGTGTGGGTGGAGGGTGTATTTTTCTTTAACTTAAGTAAGGGGGAGTTGGAGAGTTCCAGTTGATCGTTCAGCAAATTCCCTGAGTGAAATTTTTATTTATTTCTAAATTTTCCAATAAATTTAGTTTCCGTTCTTTGTTGGAAATGTGGAGGATTTTAAAATTGTTGTCGAAGAGATGGTTTTCTTCAATCAGTTGGTTTGAATATGTTGATGTGTTTTTCTGATGAATACACGCTTTTTGATGTTCGTTTATTCTTTCATCGAATGCTCTTCCAGTTTAACCTATATATGGTAAAACTTCGGGCAATCAGCGCAATTAAGCAAATAAACCCCACAGCTTTGACCCATTTTAGTTTTATCCTTATTGTTTTTTTATTATTTTTGATAAAGTGTTGGTAGATTTAAATGCGACATTTATTTTTATTTTTTACTTTCCCTATATGAAATGTAGGGGAAGTATTGTGATCGTGATTTTTTTTTGAAATTTTTTTTTTCGGAAATATCCGTTTTGAGGTCCCCTGAGTCCATTGCACTAATTTCCGGAAAAAAAAATTGTGTCTGTGTGTGTGTCTGTCTGTCTGTCTGTCTGTCTGTCGGTGGGTGCTGTATCTCAATTATCTCAAAAACGAATAATCCGATTGAGATGAAACTTTAAACTTAAGGTTTTATCATTAAAAACTGGAACTGAAAAGCTTTTGGTAAACATTCGTAGACCGAAAGTGGATGTTTACTCGAGACGTTTTTTTGTTTTTTGTTTATATTTTTCTAAATATGAAAAATTTTAAAAAATTGTTCAAACAAAAGTTAAAGAGAATAAAAAATTGAACAAGTTTTATTTAAACATATTTTTCATAAAATTTTTAACTTTCGAGAAAAAAAAATAAAAACTGAAAATTTAGATTTTTTTGATAATTGCTAATTAACTGTTGGAGTTACATGAAATTTAGATAACAAATAATTGTAGAGAATTAAAAAATGAATAAATTATTAAGAATTAAAAAAATATAGGGAAAGTACTATGATGGCCACATCACCATTTTCTTAAATATTTACTGATTTTTTGGCTCAAATAGCCATTATATGTTATTGATCCATAATTTTCATCCTTGTATTTCGTTGTGGGGAATATTGATTTATTAATGATTTCTTTTTCTTTGTTTATGATTAATTTATTTATCGTATCTAATTTAAAATTATTTCTAAGCGCGATATATTTAATTATGTTGATTTCTTTTTCAAAATTTTTTTTGTCATTGGTATTGAAAATGCTCGGTGAATCATGGATCGATAAGCAGATAATTTGTATTGAATAGGGTGAAAAGAATTATTATTTATTGCCGTATAGGTGTGCGTTGGATAAATTGAGAAATCGTGTTTATTATTGTTTTTTATTATGGTTAGATCTAGAAAATTTATTGTGGTATGTATTTTGGTTTCTATAGTAAATTTACTTTTTTCGTGTCGAAGGTTAATTTCATTTAAAAGCTATTTAAAATTCTATCCGTGCCAGTGAATGCAACTAATACATCGTCAACATATCTCCACCAATAGAGGCAATTTGTAAATTGAGGCAATTTGCATATTTTCTTTTCTATGCTATCTATAAAAATCTGTGCCATTAAAGGGCTTAAGGGGTTTCCCATTGCTAGACCATCTGGTTGGGAGTAAGTCTGTTCCTCAAATTGTACAATTTATTGGAAAATTTAGAAATAAATAAAAATATTTACTCAGGGAATTTGTTGAACGATCAACTGGAACTCTCCAACTCCCCCCCACTTAAGTTAAAGAAAAATACACAATCCACCCACACTTCTGAAATCTATATATAAAGTAAATAAGTTTGTAAAAAATTTTGTATTATATTTCTTCACCTGAAGAAGCTACAGTGTAGCGAAAAAATTATAGTGAGTAAAATAAAAAGTTGAAAATCATCAATAGTTTACTATTATTATTATATTAAGTGATAATATCAATTATAGCATTTAAACCAGTTTATAAAATAACTTACACCATATTTAACTCAAAAACTTAACAATTAGAATAAGAATTAGAAAAATCCGGAAATTATAAACTAACTTGTGCCAATTATCAAGGAATTTACATTGATCAATCTAGTCGAAATTTTAGGATAAGGTTAAAAGAACATTTGTGCCCTTTTCGGTTAAAATAAGTGAATAAATCAACGTTTGATAAACATATAATTGAGGAAAACCATTCTTTTGAAGAGGATGTACTCTTAATTATTCATTTCGCCGAAAAGGGGCGCAAAATGAATCTCATACATAAAGCTCGCGTTAATCCGGGAATTCCATTAAATAACGATCAGGTTGAACGAATGTACTCTCTGATTTTCGATGCTGTTTGTAAATAATAATCCTCTGTATAAATATTTGTGCATTTCGTAATTCCAAAATTACCTTCGTTTTGACAATGACAAGCTAAGTGGCCGAAACTATAGAAAGTTAGTGTTTTACTGAATATTAAACATGTATGACGAAGGATAAGCTTTTTATATTAAAAATATAATGGGTTATCCATTTGAGTGTTTAAATTGTTTTATGTTGTCTACCGAGAATTTATGTCCCGTGGATTTGTGCTGCTGAATTTTCAGCGTTCTAATTTTGTGTATGATAGGAGTGTTCTTTAAAGGGGTTATTAAATTTCTTTGAGTTTGTCCGATGTATATTTTATCGCAGTGAGAGCATTTCATTGAATAAATTTCGATTTTTTCTAAGTCGTTACAATTGTCTCAACCTAACAGAAAAGCAGAGTTCAGGTTCAAGCTCGTTTTAAGTTATTTGTTATATGATATTTTAAAACACTTGCATGTTACCACATGAAAATATAACAATTTCTTTTTTAATTTTTGAAAATAATTGAATACATTTTAAAGAATATATTATCTGTTGACTTGTCTATCTTCTTTGTTATCTATTTTAAAAACAGAGTTTGTCCTTGATACTCATCTTTTGTTTCTCATGTTTTCATTTGAAATTGTATGCTTTTTTATTAGTAACATATTTGATAAATGTAAATAAAGTATTTAATTCTCCGGGTTAACTATCGATTATGACATTACCATAAAGGTGCCACCCGGAGAATATAATACTCTATAGTAAAAATCTTTCCCTATCTCCAATTCAGCGTATCACAGTTGGAGATAGGGAAAGATTTTTACTATGAGATCCAAAATAGATTGAAACCGGTCCGAGGCTGTTAATGACAGGGAACAATAATTAATGTTTTCATTATTATTGTTATAATTATTGCTATTGACAGATCTCTTTAATAGTTGGTGGTTATCCACTCATAGGTATCTTTCTAGTGCAACGCTTAGATAATAGATGGCACCTGTATGGTAATATCTTAATCTATAGTAGTAGTTTTAGATTAGTGTTTATTAAAATTAGCAAGTATTAACGATCGAAACAATTCTTATGATTATAACCAACTGGTTTAAATTTAAAATTGTTTTGTAATTGAAATTGTAAATTGTAAAAACGTCCTTTTACATTTATCTAAAACAGATAAATAGCGCCAAATAAGTAAAACCTACATTTATCAAGAGAAAAAAGTGTTTTTTTAAATTTTTTACTATAATTGAGAACTATTTACATAAATCAAACTTGCAAAATTTATATATTTATTTATAAACTGTTTGACCTTGAACTGCTTGAAAACAAAAATATTATTAATAAAGTTTAATTTCAAATTACAAAAACCGCTAAAAATACATAGAGAGAAAGCCAGTCGTGTTTTTATTTCTTTAAAATAATAGTATATTATTCAACGACTTGGATGATTACAGATGCAAATTTCATCCGCGTGAGTTATTTCCATTGCCACGAGTTGAATGCTATAATAATACGACAATAGCAATTATTAGTAAAATATTTTACTTAATACAATATTTACTATATTCAGGAATTGCGCTGTGACATTTTTTTGACATTTGTCAATTTTCAGCTAACTTGAAAATATAGATTCAAAGAAAAAAACCATGACAACCTGATCGATAACAGTGAGTTAAAATTCAATAGCATGAGTTATGATTCAATTTTATTTGCATACATCAAATAAAAGTCACTAAATGAAAAGTAGTTTACATAATTTGTTAAACAGATGAATATTGCCACAGGTCAATATAATAGTAAAATACCTACAGGGACTTCTGTAGTTTATTTACATTTTGTCTGTTGACTTGCCTGTCGATAACGTTTTAATAATAGCAGACTTCCTTGTTATCACTTTTGGGTGCATTGTTAGTGCATGAGACTCATTTTGTTTCGTGTTTTATTTATTGATTGATTAATGAAACTAGATCTATTAAAAAACAGAAACATACATACGATACACAAAAAATTAAATCACTTCCAAATTTAGTGCATAGACCTTGAAGGAGGAGTTCACTGTTTCATGTGTTCTTCCATTCGACCCATTACTCTTATTAGCTGTAGATGACGTATATTATTAGGCGATTGTAGTCACTGGGGTAATATTTTGACCATTTCTGGTATATTTAGCTTCAATTTTTAAAGACCTTATTTCATGTGCTTATGTCGGTATCACATAATGAATACATTTATCATTTAGTAGTAGTAGTTGTGTTTGGTTATTGACCACGTGGTCCTTCCGCCATGTGTCATTTGTGTATTTGTGTGTGTGTAAATGAGCTTGTTACTTTACAGCACCATTAATTGTATCCCAATGGTGAATGCTACCGGTCACCCATCCAACTACTGACCCGAACCAACGTTGCTGCACGGGGTTCGAGGCCGTAACCGAATGCGCCACCACCGGCGTGTATTTATCATTTATTTACTTTGAAATTGAATATTTTTGTTATTAGTAAATATGCCATAGTTTTCTATACAAAAATCAACTGATATACTTTAAAATCAAACACTTACTCTGTTTTTTATTAGTAAAAACATAGCAAGTTTAGTTTTAGGTTGCATTTAAAAGGGGATATTTTACCTCTTTCACTGTTCGGTATAAAAATATTAATAATACACTTATAAACAAAAAAAGATACAACTAAAATTACTACTAAATTAAATTTTAAGCTAAAAAAAGTTTTTAATAAAGATAAAACCATCAAACAAAAAAATTACTTTGTTTTCAACTTCATAAACAATTGAAATTGTAAATTGCAAAGAGAACGAATAAAAAAAAAGAAAAGAGATTCTTTTTTAAATTTTGGAAAACAATTAAGAAAAATTTACAAAATATAAACTTTCAAAAAACAATTTTCAAAACAAAATTTCAATAAAACAATTTCAAATTACCAAAAATTGTATATTGTTGTTAAAAATACGAAATATGATCTGCTTTTCAAGCCTAATTAAAAATACTAATAAAATAAATGAACGTGGGCTAAAAGATCACCACTCGATAGCAGAAAACCAATTATTTAGTAGTAGTAAATGAACAACGTTGAAAGAATAAACAATTGAAAAACAAAAAGAAAATTATTAGGAAAAGACAATGGTGTTTAAATAGGCAGTTTACATGAAAAATATATAAAATTTTATAAGCATTGTATATTTAAACCGAGTTTATTTTTTTTTCCAATTTATAAATAAATTTAAAAAAATAATTAGGATATATCTAGAGTTGATGAAATTTACGAAAAATACTGTTTTGTTATATTTCCCAGAAATGTAAATAAATGCAATTAAAATTTAAAAAAAAACAGTACTGTTATTTTGATTTGTTTAAAATAAGGTTGTTTCCATTTTTTAATTATTTGCTGAATAAATAAATACAAAATAGTAGAAAATTAAAAATGTCTAACTTAATAAGATGTTATTTTTGTATTTTTTTGTTATTATTATTTTGCATAGAACAAATACAAGTCACCAAATAAAAAATAGTTTGGATTTTTTTAAATAAAAAGTTGAAAAAACGGAAATTGCCAAAAAACAAATAAAAAAAAAAATAAAAAAATAATCAATCGATATTTAAATTTATTTTTCAAAGTGAATTGTCAATAACTGTTTTTATGATTAAAAATAAAAAAAATACTAAGACATTAATTTTATATTGAAAAACTACAGAGAAAACTAAACAATACTATTTTTATTTATTTTAATAAAACAGTTTACATTAAATACCTTCAAATTTATAAGTATTTTTCCTTTTAGACAAGGTATTTTTAAATATTTTAACAAAACTGTGGATAGTTAACAAAGAAATTGAAAAATAAAACTGTCATACAAAGAAACGCCAGGAGTATAAGTAAAATATCATTTTACAAGTAAGTTCTATTATCAAAAACAATTGAAAATACAAAATAGTTTACACTAAAATATATTTATTTTTTAAGCCTCCCTTTGCATATGAACTATTTTTAAAACAGTTACACAAAATACACTAGGTTTTAATGGTAGATCATTTAAATTAAATTCTGAATAGTGACATTTTTTTGTGTAAAATGTATATTTTAAATTTAAGCAAATTTAATGAAATAATAACACAATTTAAAAGAGTAAAACATCAAACCAACGAAAATTCTTGGACCTTGACGGCATTCACTTCGTGGTACATTTCAATTTTAAGAATAAGAAAACACTTTTACTTTTTTATACCACTTTAAACTTTATTTTCAGTGACTAGTTTCGACTACTAAAAATAAAGTTTAAAGTGGTATAAAAAAGTAAAAGTGTTTTCTTTATCCCAACGAAAATTGTTAAATTACATTTTGCATAAAACATTTCTTTTTCTTTTTATTCTCCGAAAATAATTGAATAATCTAATAAATTAAATTACAAAATGTGCTTTTATTTTATTTTTAAGCAATTATTTATTTTTTAAACTATGGTAATTGTTTATTTGTTTGAGTCTAATAAAATAAGCATAGTTTTAATGAAGAAATATGGTATTGGATAGTATATTTTATAAACTACAAACATTTATATGCTAATACGAAATGTTTTTAATTTGTAAAAATTATATTTTTACAAGCCCTTAATAAAAGGTGAGTTTTTCAAATGAAATATAGCATTTGTATAGATATTATTAAAACTAAAGTATTTCAAAAATAAAATGTTATATTGTTATAAAATACATTATTAACGTAAATTTCAAATGTTTGGGTTTATAGTAATTGTTTATGAATTTATTCATTCTTCAAGAAACGATTTAGTCCTTGTGGATTATAGGAATTTCCAATATAAACATTTTTGAATGAGTGTGTTCTTTTGCTATTGTAATAATCAACGCTGATTCACTTTTATTTGCGCGTAAAAACGTAAATGAATCATCAAGGTACAGTCATTCAAGCCTGCGGAAATATTTTCGTTATCAAGCCGAATTGTTTGTAAAATCAAATAAAAAACTAAATAATAATAACGAACAGGATTAAGACAATATTTTGCTCATTTAAAGAGACAAACAAGTTTTTTCATCTACCTGACGAAGTCACTGTGTTGTGAAACATTGTCATTGAATAATAAAAACATTTTTGAGACCATGTACTGTGTCAGTATTTTATTAAGTGACAAACTTAAGTGCCGACAATCTTTTAAACTGTAAAATTAAATTAATAATTAAATGTATTATCAGATACTTGCACAAAATATAATTGAATCGTTTGTAAATAAATTTATATAGGTTAAGTTTCTTTTAACATATTCAAATTGATGGAAATTTAATCGACCTTAAATTTTATTATTTACCTTGCTATGAATGCTGCAGCTACTGTTCGTATTTTGGAATGTCTCAGCAGGGCCACGACGGTCAGAAGATTTCCTACCACCCCGACCACCATGATGATCAGGGTGATGACACCTGCGGCGGTCAGCATCAGTCTTGAAAATCTATAACAAGATAGAAAACTAAGATTCAAATTCAAATTCCATTTTATATATATAATACGTATAATTTTAAATATGTATGATATAATTAATAATAACGTCATCTATTGTAAACATTATTACTCATTATGACCATGTTTTTTTTGATATTTTTTTCTGCGTAGATTTTTAAAATTTTCAAATGGTGGCGATTAACTTTATTATATACCATTTTTTAGTTTTCTCTAAACTAAGTTTGATATGATAATGATAAATTATCGTCCTAATTTTCACAAGTGTTTTAGTTTAGTGTTTAGAGATGGGATAATTTATGTGTGGTATATTAAAAATACTTTATTACTAAAATTAATTTGTAATCTATTCTACCGTTTTAATTTATGTTTATACATATCTAAGCATTAATTAATCAATTAATCATATATGTCAATCAAATTAATTATAATAATGATTGTGTACTCGCTCGCACAAGCACGTATCCTCCTTCAATGTTTGTTACCAACAGTAATGTTTTTCTAATTTGTTATTGCTCATACTCAGGTTTGCGTCCTTGCGTAGTGCACGAATCGGAAAATATTTGCAGGAAAAACATTACATTAATTTACAATATGTTAAAGAAGGCAAATCGGTTTTGGGCATTCCTGGCTTATCGAACTAGGACGTATTATTTAAGAAAACATAAACTGCACGTATAAACATCAGATTGTTTTCCTTTACCTTATTTTCCTGTTGTAAAACAATTATCCCAAAATCACTAACGTTCTCAATTTTTTTCCAGGACCAACCACAAATAAAACACTACGAACCAACACGATTGACGTACTTTCTTGAAATGATTGAAGTTTTTCCTTTTCACCCGCAAAATACTCGGAATTGGTAATTTGTAAATTTCTGTTTAGGTTTAATCTTATCAGTCCGACCGACCGCATCCGCCCGCCTCAAATGACAAACCGAAGGTATACTATATGTGATAAAAGAGGTAAAGCAAACACGAAAAGGGTCGTTACGACCGTTTTATTGCAAATACTTATTGTCCCTAAAAACGGTGATGTTGATAAGATTGAGAATAATAATTAGAAACTAATTATTGCATTATTATTTCTAGTAATATTTCATGATGTAAGATGAATGTTGATGGTGATGATGATGTTTTATAATTGTTGGGAAGTCAATCATCTAGTTGTTAAGTAATTATTAGGTTACCACCTAAACGGAAACTGGTTTTACCCAAATCATTGCATATCGAAAAATATCTTCCATATATGTTTTGCGGTGTTTTCACATTTTTATTCATGTTATCTAGTAGGAAGGCATATAGGTTTTATTATTATTATTTTTAGTAATGTAATGCATCACCGGGTTTTTTCCTATCATGAAACAAAAGCAGTTGTTTCCTCCATGAATCAGAAAATTATTCGTTTTGACGTCGGCAATATTTGTATTCACTAAAAATAGTTTGATATTGTTTTTAATATCGAATAGTTAGCGCATTCGTTTACAGCCCCGAACTGACGTACAGCAAGGTTGATTCGGGTCAGTAGTTTGATGGGTGACCGATACCATTTGCCATTGGGATACAATTAATGGTGCTTTAGAGTGACACACACACAAATACACAAATCACAAGGCGGAAGAACCACGTGGTCGATAGCCAAACACTAGTACTAGTACTATCGAATAGTGTAAATTTCGTCGAAAATTCTCATAAATCTATTTTTTAAACCTTACTAAAGAAAGCTTTGTCTTTATGAATCTATTAAAATCCACAAACATTGATAACATAAAGTACAAAATATTCGAACACAAAACGCATGGTTTTATTTCCTGGATTATAGATTGTAAAAACTAATTATTAAATTATTGGTACTTTACTTTACATTTCTCATTATATAATGATAAAAGGAAATTTAAACATAAATTCATCAAATTTTGAATTAATCGTATTAAAAAAATAGGAAAACAATTTTAATTATTATTATTATTAATTTAAAATTTACTACACTCATGTACATGTTTCAATTATTTTGATACAATTGGAAGTCAGTCAATTATTTTGTTTAAAAGCTTTATTAATAACGTTGCCCCTTTCGCTGGCGTTAGTTAAATAATAATTTAGAAGAGATGACGCACCTAATTAACCACTGTGTTGACACCATGAACTGTGACTGGGTACACTAAACTTACTTCTAAAACCCATCCAAACTTACGTTCATAACCTTATTAACATTTAATTATATATTTTTTTAAATGTATTATATATACTTTTTTTATTAGTACAGTTTATGCTCCTTATTTGAAACCGAAGCCAATTTTAGTATTTACTTTAATAAGACCTTATAATTATTCAAAAGAATTTCAACTGCTTTTTAATGGCAGAATACAAGGAAACAATTGCGGAGAGAGTGATGTAAATAATTGCATTATTAAGCAGTAATCATTCAATTAAATTCAATTGGCGTTAACTATTTGCATGCAAACAGTTGTTAAAATCCGTTCATATGATTTTCGTGGTTAATATTTAATGTACAGTATGTTATTTTTAAAACCACCATTTTTCAGCTATTATATTGTGATAGTCGCTAACTGGTTGTTAATAATTACCCCTTAAAAACATAACTTGCAATTGGTGTGAATTCTTTTAATTTTGCAAATGTGCATAAGCTATATATTAGTGGTAACTATATTGATAATTTCTAATGAGATTACTACAGTTACTAAAATGTATTAAAATCCTTTAGTTCGTTGTAGAAAATTAAATAATAAATTTAAAAATACGAAAACATTTCGTGAATCTACAACAATGAGTCTTACTAAGACTACAAAACAAATTAATTTGAAACAACTACTTCTCTAGCTAATACTTCGACAGACATTGACATTGTTTTATAGTCTTAGTAAGACTCATTGTTGTAGATTCACGAAATATTTTCGTATTTTTAAATACTACAGTTACTAGTTATAGCAACTACCATACTTTAATATTGGAAAAGTTAGAACTTAAATAGTTGCTACTAATATAATATAATTATTTCTATTTGCGGAAAAAAATGCAGTACTTGCCAAAAACGTATTACCAGCTAATAAAAACTATTGAGATAGTTATAAAAGTCAGCTAATAATGATATAATTGTAATTACCACAACAGTTACCACTTACAAGAAGTTATTTATAATCAATAAGATCAGTTAACTCTTCTTTAATAGCTGTTTACAATGAGGAACTTGGTTGGTTTCACATTTTTTTTTTGTAAACATCTTTTAATATTAAACATGTTTCAGCACGCGATAAACGAGAACCAAATTCAACAAATCTTTAATAACTTTGAAAATAATAAAAAATAATAAACAGTTCTTCTTAAATTTTTCTATATAGCTCAGTTGCTACCTACCAAGGAACTAAAAAGGAAATGATTTCTGACTATATTTTTTGATTGATACTATATTATGTATGTAATATACAACCTAAGGATTCCTTTATTGATTGTGAAATAACAACATAAGCAGTTACTAAGTAGTAACTATTTTATTTGAAGGTATAATCATACTTAGTTAAAACTTTATGTGTATCCTTGTTTTTAATACTAGAAAAATGCTGTTTGATTAGATATTACTTGCTTGTCGGACTAGTAGCTATTAATTAGTAAACAGCTCGCTGCTACTTACAAAACTTATTTATCAAACACAATTAACTAACCTAATAGTTACTAATTTCCAATGTTAATATTTTTGCAGTTACTAATTGAAATGTAGCAACTAGTTAGAGTCATTATAATTAATTTACCAATGGCAATGTATTTTTTATTAGTTACTAGTAACTTATTACTTATTACTAGCTAGTAGTAGTTATTAATGCAATAAATGCAACCTAACCATGATTTAAATAATGATAAAGTTATAACAGAAATAGTTTGTAGGTAGTAACAGTTTTATTTGAACGTATAGACATACTGAATTAAATATTTTTGTGTATTTTTGAATTTAATACTAGAAGAGTTAATATTTGAATAGATATTATTTGCTAGTGACTCTACTATTAGTATTAATTGATAACTAGTACCTATTATTTAGTAAACAGTTTACTGCTTAAATTAATTGTAATTTTTAAAACACATTTAGCCTGACAATTACTAAATTCCAGTGTTTATATTTCTCCGGTTACTAATTAATATGTTGCAACTAGATATTGTAATTGAAATTAATTTAACAATGGCAATAATACATTTTAGCTACTAATTATTTATTACTTATTACGAGCCACTAAGAACTATTTAGATAATTGTAAACATCATCCATATGACTGTTGATTATTTAATGATTAATAATTTTATTAAATAACTTAGTCACTTAATAATAATAAAATTGTAGTTGCCATTTGCAATAAGTTTTTTTATATTCGATGATATCAGTATTTAATAGCTACAAAATATTAATAAATACATTTAGGACTTATGTAAAGTTTCTAATAAAAATCCTATTCAATAAACAGTGCTTAGATATTTTTGCATAGCTCAGTTACTACCTACCATTATAAAATAAAATGTATTCGGACTGTTTCATTAATAAACAATCGATTTTATGTTCATGCGTTTTTAAATGTATTACAAGTCACTTATGTAATAAATATAACTTAAATATTATTTAAATGGTGTTAAAGTTATAACATAAGAAGTTACTAGATAGTAACTTTTTTATCTGAAAATATAATCATATTCATTTAACTGTATATTTATCCTTTAACTTTATACTAGAAGAGTAACTGTTTAAATGGTTACTACTTGCTGTTAAAACTACTCTCAGTAGTCATTGGCAACTATTAACCATTATTTAGTAAATAATTGCAGCTAATTGCAATTTATTTATTAAACGCAATTAGTAGTAGTAGTAGTAGTAGTGTTAGGCTATCGACCACGTGGTCCTTCCGCCATGTGTCATTTGTGTATTTGTGTGTGTGTAAATGAGCTCGTTACTTTAAAGGATCGCCCCCGTCACTCTAAAGCACCATTAATTGTATCCCAATGGTGAATGGTACCGGTCACCCATCCGACTACTGACCCGAATCAACGTTGCTGCACGTCAGTTCGGGGCCGTAACCGATGCGCCACTACCGGCGTGTGAAACGCAATTATTTAACCGCAATAATTTTCATTTATTTAACACAAAAAAGTTACTAGGTAGTAACTTTATCACCTGAAAATATAATCATATTCATATAAATAAGTATATCTATCCTTGAATTTTATACTAGAATACTAACTGTATAAATGGTTACTACTTGCTAGTAAGACTACTCTCAGTAGTCATTGGCAAGTAGTAACTATTATTTAGTGAAGAATTGCAGCTAATTGCAATTTATTTATTAAACGCAATTATTTAACCGCATTAATTTTCATTTACTAATTGATTTGTGGTAACTACATATCTTAATTAAAATTAATTTCGTAATGGCAATGTATTTTTTAATAGTTCATAATTATACACTAGTAATTAGGAGCTATTAAAAACTGCATCCGTTCAGTTACTAATTGATATGTAGGAACTTATTAGTTGATAATTTAACTACAATCGATAGATTCTGAAAGTAATTATGTGTGTTGTTAGCCAATAATTTTACTAATTTAAGTTCTTGAATATAGATTTATTTGCAGTTTTAAAAAGTAGTCGACATCATTTATACAATTTCTAGTTATAATACAGCGACCTATATATATTATAATAGCTTAAAATGTGTTAATTACATGTCTATTAGAGTTGCTAGTTAGTTACTACATCAATCCACTTTTTATTTGCGGCTGTGTTAATTATTACTGTTGTAATAAATTGTTGTTATTTAGAGGTAGTCATGTGTGAAAGAGCTTATTACTTTAAAGGATTAAATCACTTTAAAGTGCCAATAACTGTATCCCAATGCCGAATGGTACGGGTCACCCATCCAATTGCTGTTCCTGGACCAATGCTTCAGTATTAGTTCAGTCGCAACAGTATGCGCCCACCATTAGAGGGTTATTAAATGATAGAATAAAATTGATAACTGTGTTATACTTACTAGTTAGAAATATGATGTATGAACTACAAATAGCTACTGTTGTGCGCAATAACTACTCGTTCTAAATACAAATCCTATTACTCTTTAAGTGCTTAGCAACTACAAATGGCAGTTAACTTTAATAGTTGCTACTTGAAACTTAGCAACAGTAATTATTTATTAATGCAAATTCAATTACTATTTTGTTTTTTAGCTGCTACTTACAACTGTTAGTCGATATTAATACAAATAATGTTTATAGCTTCAGTATGAATAACTATTTTGTTATTAAAAAATGTAAAAGTTTTGACACATTCTAGCTGATTGATTACATTAATGGAATGCCTAGTAATCCCTAGTGGTGAAAAAACTAGAGAGCTACAATAATTTGTAGGAGTTGTATGATTAACAAATGTGATACTTGGTATCTACCAATGGGAATAATGTAACAAGCTATAGTTGTCATTGCAGGAGCTATTAGCTATAAATTTAAATCTAGTTACATCTAGCTATTAACAATTATGAATAGTAGTTACTAAGGAATTAATACTTTTTGTTGAAGTATTAAAATAAGGTTCACTACAATGTAATAACTGCATATTACGGTTGCAAGTTACTAACAGAGTATAAATTTTAGTAGCTGCAACTCACCAAGTATTAACACAATATAAACAACATTACTAAGGACTAACCAGACTTGTATTTTTGTTTTGTTTCAGAGATAACGGGAAATCATAGCACTCGCAGTATATTAGTAGTTGCTAACAGAATACGGACACATTTCTTTAATGTTGAAAGAAAAGTAAATTTAACAGTTTTGAATTATTATCACATTGTGAGAGTAATTTAGGAAGTAATATTTCAATATTGAATCCTGCAAATACTATACACACAATAGCTAGCAACTACGAATTTAGAATTTATATAAATAATTTTAGCTAGTAATTGCAAGTCAATTTGAGTAGTTACGTATCCTTAAGAAGTGATCGTTATAGATGATAGTTACTAGTAGGGTTAGTAGCAGCAGCATAATTTTAATCAGAAATTGCAAGTCAATTTGAGTAGTTAAATATCATTTAAAAGTTATGATAGTTACTAGTAAGGTTAGTAGTAATAAGCTAAACTTAATCAGATCTGATTATTGTTACAACTTATATAGTTGCTTTTGTTGTAGTTACTATGTAATACGCCACCTTTTTAACGAATGCTACATACTAATATAAATATTATTAATAACAATATTTAGTAAATACTATATTTATTATAGAGGAATTATTTCCGGTGGAAGGTTAAACAAACATGAATATCTAACGCTTAAAGAATTGTAATACATTTAGTTACTTATCTAGCAATTTTAAAAGATAGAAACAAATTGCGTTTTGATAAGAAAACCGTGTTGGCAAAAATAGCAATTTTTCATTTTTCATTTGATCATTTATAATTATGAAAAACAAATTTTGATTAAATTAAGATTAAATATTATCATCATACAACATAAACTTCCAAGACAAGCTAAGTAAGCTAAGGAAAAAAAGGAAGAATCCACATCACATCAACGCAATTCTAACCTTAAGCTCTTACGGCACATTAACAATTCATTAAATACATTAGATAAATTAACCAAAAAAACAAAACAATGAAAACGACTTACAGAAAACAACTGCACAAGACACTCAGCAAAAAAAGAACACCCAGTCTTCGTTACTCAACGTCCACACACTAATTACAGCTGATGCCTAACCAACGACTCACCAGCCACTAAACGTTCGTCTTAATTAAACCGAATTAATCGCTCGATTAACCAATTAACACAATAAATTAGTATTAGAGCCGGACGGGACGCACCATCAAAATACACCACCACCACCGAACTGACGATGACATGCGCGCGCGCCCGCGAATCCCGACGAAACAAATGAAGAAAACAAGAGTGTGTCGTAATTCGAAACCGCCGCACATTTTCGAAATGTGTACACGTGTAATGCAGCTGAAATGGATCATGGAGATGATTCAATTTAATATTAAATAAATACTAAACGGGCAGGGCTGGTGTGAGTTTTGTAACAGCCCTCGTTGACAGATGAAGAATTGTGTTGGCTATATATAGGAAAAGAAGAAAAAAAAACTGTGTATCAAAGTTGAAGAAGAAACGATGTGGAATGTAATTATGTACAACACAGATTAATTAATTATTTAAAAAAAATAAATTTACATATATTTGATTTAAAAAGTAAATTTGAAACATGTTTTATATGCAAATTTGAAACTAAATGTTTAAATATATCTGTTAGTATTTAAAAAAATCTGCAATTTTCTGCAATTATTTTGTTACTAACTGCTTTCTGTCATCAACTGTTTGGATGTCAATTTGCTGAGATTTACAAAACAATATAACAATAAGGATTTTTACTTTCTCTGTACAAAGTACGGTAAAATATTGTGCTTGTAAAAATATTTTAACATTTATAACGGAAATATCCATTTTGGGATTATAAAAGGAAACATTAAACTTAAGCTTTTATTCTTTGTTGGAAGTGCTGAAATCGTGCACCAGAATTAAGTGTTTACTTTTTTTGGATTTTTCTTTAGAAAAGTAAAGAATTTTACAAAAATTTTTGAATAAAATTTGTAGAAAATAATTAACTGGACTTTTATTTAAATAAAATCAACATGAATGTTATGATTTTTGAAAAAATATAATTAAACATTTTGTTTTCCTTTTCATTTTTCAATTAAAGCAGTTATTATGCAATAAATAACTGTAGATAATAATACTTAAAACGCCTATGAGAAAGGATTTCCGAGATATGTGTAGCATAAATACACTGGAGTTCAAAAGTAATGCAACACCCAGAAAAAACCTGTTTTAAATGTTTTTGTATTAAATTTATGTTCAGTTTTCGTATCAGAACAAACGATTACAATTTGGTGCAGGCTGAACAAAAAGTACTGACAAAAATTCAATAATGTGTTGGTCCGCTGAGGTAGTTATAGCACTCTCTAACTCGGCGAGGCATATACCGAATCAAGGGGTGGATGTCTTCTTGTGACAAGTGGTCCAAGGCGTATTGAACAGAGATTCACAATTGGTCCAAAGTTCTTGGTGGCTGTGGCAATCGCCTCTCTACATTTTGCCTTTCACCGCGAAACGGACACGTCTACGTCCATCATGGGCCCCTAAGCAGAATCTGGATTCATCAGTGAAGCAAATGAAGTTCCACACTATTACGCTACATCCCAGTTGAATCTGGCTTGACATCATTTCAAGCGACATTGTGCAGCGGAGTCATCGGTAGCACCAAAACCGGATGGAACGTATAAAGGCCCATGGCAAGAACTCTTCGATTAACGGTTTTCCTAGAAACCACACGTCCTGTTGCTGCAACAAAGGCATCTCTAACTTGCCGCAAAGTGTCGTGACGATTATGTATCGCAAGCAGTCTTAGGTAGGTTAACCGCCCAGTATAATCCTAGGCCTACCAGAACGTCTCTGTCGCAAATAGTCATTTTCTTCAGATCATATTCTCCATACTCGAAATTCAGTTGAGGGTGTAATTTGTAATCTTCGGGATATGTTCCTCAAACTGATTTGTTTCTGGATTAAACCACATCTAACTACAAACTGTTTTTTACAGTTGTTAGCTGTTTTGTTGACAGATAGCAATACACAGTTACTTAAATTGAATTTTTAAAAGTTTTCAAATATATAACATATGTGAAATTATTATAGTTTGTTAAGTTCTAATTTTTCTTCTTTAGAAATTATTTATTCGTTGTTTCTTTTAAAATCAATTATATCTTAATTTCAACTGTTCTAGTACTTTCGTCAGTTTAAAATCTTTTTATAAATAATTTTCAATTGTTTTCTGTCAATAAGTGCTTTTATTTATTTGTCAATTGTATAAATATCTTATTAGATAAACTGATTTCTTGAGTAGTACCTACTTCTTTCATCACGTTTCGTTGGATGTCAGGAATATCGACAAATCTCTTTCCTTTCAATACTGCAAGGTATATCAAAATTTTGAACTGTTTCATTAAACGTCTACGCACGGTACGACCGCAATAAGCACAACAAGGTTCATGGTTTTCTGTTCGCGACAATGCTCGCGACAAAGCTCGTCCTCACACAAGGGGGTGGTGCAAATTGAACATACTAACCAGATTTCAATCCTCCAGACTTCTTCCTATTCCCACGACTTAAGCAAGCTTTGAAAGGAAATAGATTTGGCGATATTCCTAGCATCCAACCAAACGTGACAATGCTTTTGAACTCAATCCCAAAAAAGCCTTCTTGAAAAGTTTCCAGGACATGTATAGCAGATCTTAGCGGTACACAGTTATGAATGGTTATTATTTTGAAGGACAATAAGTAACTTACGTAAATATTTCATTTACGTTAATGTTAGAAAACTATTTACCGAATTTTATTGTCAGAGGTTGTATAAGACTCATTGTTGCAGATTTAGATCAATAATGTTATTGTACTTTTTTGTTACTGTTTAATTGTATTATAGATCGATCGCTAATAACTGTAAATAATGAAAGGCTAGAATTGGTAAATCGCAAAGGAGTATTCCACCATGACAACGCCAGACCTCACACATCTTTGGCCACTCATGGAAAATTACTGGAGCTTGGTTGTGAAGTGATGTTACATCCCCATATAGGCCTAATCTAGCACCATCGGATTACCATTGCAGAATTTTAAAAATTTTAAATGACGAAGACCTTAAATCTCACTTGGCTCAGTTTTTTGCTGAAGAGGACAAGAAATTCTAGGAGCGCAGAATTATGAAGATAGAGAAAGGCCATTGAACAAAATGGAAAATATTTGGTTCATTAAACATGTTTTTGTATTAAAAAAACACCTTTTTTTCATACGCCAAAATTACTTAATTGCCAAGCCAATACATTAAATTATTTTTCTAACTTTTAACAAATTACAATTATTTATTAATTATGTCTCCTTTCAGAAAAAATATTAATAAGTTTAGCTTTTATTTTAAGTTTAAGGGGAATAAATTTTAGTGTTTTTATATATGTTGGTAGTTTGTTAAAGATTTTTATTGTGTCAATCGTCAAGTTTTTTGGTGTTGTATTGGTTCGGAGGTCTGATTTTCTTCTGGTTTTACAATTGTGTATTTGTTTGTTTGGTTTAATTTTAATCTTTGTTCTTATTAAATTATTTATATATTTATTTATTTGCGGGAGGCCATTGCAACAAGGCTACAAATGTACAATATCATTAACATATTAAAAAGTGTACAAAACTAAAAGTAACAACAAGATAAATATATACAAATACACACACAAATATAAATAAATTATACATGGTGGCGCAGAACCGAGCGTGGCTTATGCAAAGTCACATTGTAATATAAATATAGATTTAATGAATTACAATTTCTAGCGATTCTTGCAATGCCAAAATGTCCAGCATAATCCGTCCTATAACATCGCTCCTCGAAAACCGAAAAGAACGCAACTCTCTTTTAGGCACGTAAATATGCAATAATTTTAGTAAAAGTGGTGAATTGACTAAGCTCGTAATAAGTTTGAAACCAGTTGTTACGTCCATGTTTCTACGTCAAGATTTAAAAATTTCAACCATCAGGATAAGGCCCTGTTAGCCCAAACATGAACGAAAGAACTGCAAATTATGGAGCAGTACTCTTAAGTGCTGGCGTACAAGGGAAGTGTAAAGATTTAGAATGGTTTTTAAATTTTTGAAGTCCATACGTTTTACAAATCTGAGAAGGCTTTAGATGTTACAATGCTTATATGATCGACAAAGCACCACCTATTTAACAGAATTACTCCAAAATCTTTAACAGTAGATACTGTGTAAGTTTATTATCAGCGAGGAAGTAATCTCCATCTGTCAGTGTTCTCTTTTTGGAAAAGGTACATTTACCAATGTTAAGCCGCATGCTATTATTACGACACTAGACATCAAACCTGTCCAGATCCTGTTGATGTAATTCAGAAGAGGTACTGTCGGTGATTGGTCTAAATATTTTAATATCGTCGGCAAAAAGAAGGTATTCTGAATGATGATGATTGACCACATGGTTTATAAAAATGTTAAATAGCAGTGTTAGAAGAAGCAGAAGTTTCTGAGGAAACGGATATTTCCGACGAAATAAAACTACCTACTAGTACAGCTTGTGCCCTATTTGTTAAATAGGATCGAAATCAGTCTAGCATAATGTCATTTAAACCAATTTGTTTAAGTTTCAGAAGATAAGAATATCATGGTATATTGTATCGAAGGCCTTTGAAAAGTCGGTGTAGATGGAATCTACCTCACAGCCGTCTTCCAAAGATGATGTAATAAATTGACAGTACGAAAGCAAGTTGGACCAAGTAGTACAACCACTTCTGAAAACATGCTGACTATTTGTTTATTTGTTTTAAACTTTACAATGCTCTGCGAGAACTGTACATAAAGCCATTTAATAATACACAAAGTAATCACAAAAATTTTGGTCTTGCAGGCGGAGTTCACATTTCACAGGGTTCTTCCCTCAGACCCCATATCTTCATGTGACGGAAATTCGAATCCAAAGTACATATTTGCCATTCAGACAATATTTTGGCCATTACTGGCACATTTATTCTTAATTCCGGTGGGACACCTTTCTGACATTTTATTGTCAATTGTGACAAATTTTTTCTTCATAAGTAGTCGGTAATATTTATTTACACTGAATTGAAAAGTTCACAAACCATTATTTGTGGCTAAAACATAGTGAATGTTTCAATTCAGTATAAGTATAGATTATCACGTATTAACGGTCGCAATTGTCTTTATTATTTATTTTGTACATTTTCTATTTATTTTAATTTTTATTTTTGCAGGTTCTTTTTTGTTGTTAAAGATCACAAATACAGTTTTCTCTTCATTTATTGTCAATAGATTATTGCAGAATAATTTTTCTAAAGTTTTTAGGTTTGTTTTTTTTTTCTATTTTCAATTATTTTTATGTGATGTTACAAGAACTTTTTTATTTTTTCGTTTAGAAAATGTTTTAATTGTTTTTTTGCTATTTTTGTTTGTTACCACTAATAGTAAAGGACTATTTATTAAATTTAAAATTTCAAGTTGTAAGATGTTTCTTTTCTAATATCCAACTGGTTTCTTTAAGAAACTTTTTATTGTTATACTATTTTCCAAGCAATTTTTAAAGAGATTTGATAAAATTTCAACATTTTTTTAAGCAAACTAAAAAAAGTGTTTGTATTAAGAAAGGTTTTAACTCCTTTGAACTAAAAAGTGTTAAATAGTGATTTTGTTAAGACACTTTTAAATTAATAATTAAGCATTTTAATATTTTATTCTTTTTGAAGTTTTGAAAGTATTCTTTTAATAAAATTTTGATCTATTTTTAACTGTTTCAATTGTTGTTTTGCAAATGTTCAAATGATTTTTTTCTAATTTCAATTTGCTTCCCTTAGATTTTGGCAATAAATTTAATTTTGCAAATTTCATTTTTTGTTTTATGTACGAACTGGATTATTTTTTAAGTTAGAAATTTCAACGGTTTTTGATTTATCAATGAGTGTACAGGTTAGGCCCTTTTGAGTTTACAAATAATGAGTAATACTGAATTATTTAGTTTTATTAAATCAATTGGGATTGGGGAATTGATTTTGTAACAATATTTTTGTTTAATTATTGGCTTGTTTTTAATATTCAAAATGTTAAAAAATAATTATTGTAAAGAATAGAGAGAGAATAACTTTATTTGAACAAACAAAAATACATTATGAATGGTTAGTCCATCCGTTAAAGCTCAATGGTCGATGGTCTTTCTGCTTTGTCGTGATTCTAATTTACGAAAACAAAATAGATACTAGCTTAACTGTGCGGTTGATTCCAGCTGATGGTATGTTTATATTTAGGAAGGAAGTTGGGGTCTTTGGGAATACAGAATTTATTGAGAAGGATTACATTGAAATGATTATTAGCAACTATGACACTTAGGCTGGTTATGAATTAAGTAACTTTGGTGTAGCGAAGAACATTAGAAGGCTGTTTTGGTGGAAATGACTTGGTTTTTGTAAGTGATTCCGCGAAAGGGACGAGATCTTGTTCTAATTTTGGATTTTATTGACTGTGCGTGGGGTGTAAAGGTGTTGAAGGGGTGGATTATGGTGTTGTTAATATTAATAAATGAGGAATGTGGTGTGATTTTATGATTATGGGAATAAATAGCTTGGATTTTGAAAGGTTTACTTTCGTACGCCATTTGGAACACCAGGATTGGGTTGCATCGAACGATGATTGAAGGGATAATTAGGCAGCTTGGAGAGTCGGGACACGGGTGCAGTGTCGTTGGTAAAGAGGAGGGCGTATCTTGAGGGATGAAAGTATGATGGATTGGGATCGTATAAGTCATGATCAAAGATGTTATATAAAAGGGGCGAAAGTGGAGTCCCCCTTATTGCATGGGAAACGGGTCGAAATTGGTTTTTGGGAATCTAAACTGACAAGTTCTGTTAGACAGGAAGTTATGAATGATGGTAATTAGATGAGACGGAGTGTTGAGGATGAAATATGTCAAACCGAATCAAATGCTTGGAGAATGTTAGGAAAAATAAATTTTAAAATTAAACTATTTTAAGCAAATTTAAAAGCTGATTCAATTTTATTAGTATACTTATAGTTTTACTACTTTTTCCATATTAACTCTTTCTTTCAAACATTTATTTTTTAATTTTTTTAAAACAAATTTTACTGTTTTAAAACAAATTTTAATTTTATAAGTTTCTAACATTTATTTTAACATTTGTCAGAAAATTTCAATTGTTTTAACAAAATTTTATCTATTTTAAAAGTTTTTAACTGTTTTTAAAATAGTTTAAGTATTTTTTGAAAATTTTCAATTATTTTAAAGATTTTTTTTTTTTTATCAAATGTTAAGTGTTTCGTTGAAAGTATTCAACTGTTATTCAGTAACATATTTTACTCTGTAAAATATAAACTAAAAATAGTTTATTAAAATAAATAGTAAATTAAATTTTTAAAAAATTACAACTGTTTTTTCTTAGAAACTGTCATTGTTTTGTAGGACAATTTTTAATTGTTTTTTCAAATCTTCCTTGCTTTTATCTATTTTATTTTATAATTTGGTTTAAGAAATTTTCAATTTTTTGAATAAAAATTGATAGAACGTTCAATAGTTTAAAGTAAGTTTTATACAGCGTTTTCTTTATCTATAACTTTTTTGATTAGATTTTAAACTTTTAATAATTTTTAAGCAAATTTTAGGTCTTCATTTTAGAGACATTTTTTATTAGAAAATATTTAAATTCTTTTTTATTAATATTTTGTCTTATTTTAAAGTTTGGCAATGTTTTTTTTTTGGAAATTTCAAATTACTCTAAATAACTTTTTAAGTTATTTTTGTTGGTTTATCTGTAATAGAGAATTAATAATTTATGTTAGATTACAAATAATTAAGTTGTTTTTAGCTATTAAATTTTTTTTATTTAGTAAAATATCAATTTTTCTAATGTTTTTGAGAAACTTGCTCAATTTTAAACAATTTGTTTATTTTGCATTGTTTTTGTTTATATTTTTGGGAATATTCAAATTGTTTTAACTGTTTAAGTGTTTTTAATTTAACGTTTACACTTCTTTTTAGAACATTTTTGTTTTTCAGTTTTTGATGACTTTTTTTTTTTCTTGGGAAACTTTACTTGTTTCTATGAATAACTTTGTTTGATAATGATATAAAATCTTGAATTAATGAAGTAGAAATATATTTCTTGAGTTACGTGAAGATTATTATAGTAAAATCATATTGAAACATGAACAAAATTATAAAATATTTTTCTTCTTTTTGTATAAAATTGCAAGGGATTTTAGGCATACTAAGTTACTATGGATACACAGTATAGCAAGCGTGTTTAATGATATTAAAATATATATTTCTTTATGTTTTTAATTGATAGTAACGATTTCATTTGTTTCACAGGTCATTTACTGGTAAACAGTGGGTGATAATTGATAAGAAGGCGATTAACCCTAATCGTTTACACTGAAATTATTGTGTAAAATATTTAACGTCGCCAGGACAATGTAAATAATTGGTAAACGCGCAATTGTTTCTCGTGGTCGTGATGGGAAGTGATTACCATACAATCATAATTTCATAATTGCTGCCGTTTGCGAGAAATTACGAAACTACTCTTCTACTAAACGCTGTTAAAACATTAACAAAACTAAAAATGTATTCTGGTTTTATCATTATTTATAGAGGTAAAATTATTGAAGTATCGGAATTAATTTATTAAGTTTGAATTTAGATTGGTAACCATTTATAATAAAGTCTGCTTAATATTTAAAATGAAAACTCTGACAGAGAGAGTTCGGCCCCGAACTGACGTGCAGCAACGTTGATTCGGGTCAGTAGTCGGATGGGTGACCGGTACCATTCACCATTGGGATACAATTAATGGTGCTTTAGAGTGACGGGGGCGATTCTTTAAAGTAACAAGCTCATTTACACACACACAAATACACAAACGACACATGGCGGAAGGACCACGTGGTCGATAGCCTAACACTACTACTACTACTTTAGTGTTTAAAATAGAAAGACATTATTAAAATTAGACCAACTATTTTTGTTAATACTAATCAAATTACTGATGTAGGAATCGTAAATTTTTCGTAAAACTAACACGAATTTGTGCAGGTGACCCGTGTGTCAATAAAGGAGTGTATCCAGGTCTTATCTGCTTTCGAGGTAATTAGAATATGTCAAATATTTATTGACGAATATTTGAATTCGCAATGTGGATAAGATAGTGCCATTAAATAACGTTTAAGAACATATTATTGATATTAATATTCCACAAAATAAACTACTACATGGTTTGTATTAATTTCAATTTTAAGATTCTATAAAAGATATTAAAAGAAAAACCAGTTATAAAAACGTTATACGTCATACTAATTACAAATCTTAGAATCCAAAAGATGTATATTTCTAAAAGTATATATAAAAATTTCAACATAAACTAAATGCACTTAATTATAATATAATTTAGAAAATTTAAAACTGAATAAGGTTAAATGAACGTAAACTATTCTCTTATTCCTGCTTTTCTTTGAATATTTTAAACAAGCATATGTAAAAGATAAAAACAAACAGGTAAATAAGACATCTTTAAAAATTTAATTGGCAATAGACATATTGAAAACCTCTAAAACAATTCACATGAATACTGTTTTCTCTTGTAATTTTCCAGTAACATGAACGTGCGTTTAAAGTGATGATAATAGTAATTGTCACAGACATTGCCTTAGACATAGCCAAAGTCAGAGATGGAATAATAGCTACACATATAGTCATTTACATAGTGATAGATATAATCAGGGACATAGTCATAGACATAAGGATACACATAGTCATATAAATATTATTTTTTCTATGATTATAGTTGTTGACATTTTTTATAGACATCGTCATAGATATATTATATGGCCATAAACAACTAAATAAGAACTATGTCTATTCTAGTTCTTGATTATAGTCAATGTCGAAGTTATTTTAGTCATGAAAAGTTATTGTTATAGTTCTGATCATGATATAGTCATAATCATGACCTTGGTTATATTTATAGTTATGGACATGATCATAGTTATAGGTATTGCCGATATGTGACATTAACAATAAAATATTCATAAACATTCATTTGGAAACATGTCAAAATTATAATAATAGTCATGGTCGTGATTATAATCATGGTCAAAATTATAGTATTAATATGAATAAAGTTAAAGTTATTATTATCATAGTTATAATCATTGTTATCGTGATATTCTATAATTTTATATTTTTTATAATTTTTCATGCAAAAGAAAATATTTTGTGCATACACTATAGATGTATTCATGGTCATAATCATAATAGTAGTCATTGTTTAATCCTAGACATAGTAATAGGTATCGCAGTAATTATAGTAACATTCCCTATGAGAATGATACTTACCATAGTTACAGACATTGTCTCATAGTTAATATCATTGTTATTAATAATGATCATAGAGTCGACCGTTAGTTTAAATAGGGTCCTAGTGACGTGTGTTAGCCTCTCGTAAACTGCGACCTAACAGATCTATTGTTCTACCAAACAGATCTATTGTTCTACCGAGTCGAGTGTACTGTTATTTGTTAATTTTTATCAAGAAATGAAAATTTGTATTTTATAATCTTACAATACTGTGTAATAAATACATTTAAAATTGCCTCCAAATGCCAGAATTATAGTCGTGTAATTATTGCCTGAAATATATTTTAAATTTGTTTATTTGCATTTCACAATAAAATGTATAAAAACATAGACTATGCTATAGTCTTCGTCATTGTCTTTATCATAGTCATTGTCATAGTCATGTCCATGACATTATCATCGTCATTAATATAATCCTTGTCGTAGTCATTGTCATGGTCATTGCCATGGGCATTGTCATCGTCATTAATATTGTCGTTATAATCATTGTCACAGTTATTCTTATATTCCTTAGTTTTTGTCCTTTTCATTGTCAGAGTCACAGTCACGGGCATTTTCATAGTCATAGAGCATAGTTATAGTCATAGTCATAGTTATAGTCAGTCATAGTTTAGTCATACTCATGGTTATATGCAGTCATAGTCATTGTTTTAGTCATAGTCATATTCGTAATCATCATCATAGTCATTGTCATATGCACTTTGATATACTAGATTTTTATATTTAGTCATTTATATTAAAATTTTAGGAGTATCTAAGATGTATTTAATATTTTTCAGTTGTTTCCGTTACTATTTATGTGGGGTCTATTCCTATGTATGAATTATCTAATATCTGGGTATTTAACGAAGTTTTTAATCTATAAGATTTATAACAACAGAAATTATTGTCATTATTCTCGACATAATTATTGATAAATCACTATAGGTTATAGGTTATAGGTTAAGTAGGGTCTTAGTGAGGTGTGTTAGCCTCTCGTGAACTGCGACCTAACAGATCTATTGTTTTAACCTTAACCAATCACTTCCCAAGCAGTCCCACGTCCACCATGAACCTGGTAATATCTTGGGGGTGATAATGCTCACTTCTTCGGGGGATAATCGATCCCTGCCGAAGTGTGAAAGACGCTTGTGAGCAATCGCGACCCAAGTGCATAGTATATGCTCGGTAGTTTCATCTGCCGAATCACACAATCTGCAGTTTCCACTTCCCTCTTTTCTTATTTTCCGCAAATGGTATCGGAGGGCACAATGCCCTGTCATGAGTCCGGTGAAAGTTCTTAGCTCGTTCCTTGTGAGTTCAAGCACCTTGTGGCTGTGATCGAGTTTCAGGAGTCGTTTTGATTGACGTAGACCTGGTACATTGTTCCAATACTTACGTCTTCTGTCCTCTTCCCATTTTTGCACCACCTCTCTTCTATGCGCCATAGGGAGTCCACAAAACGGCTCTGGTCCTATAGGAGTGGCATTTGCACCTCTTTTTGCGAGTTCATCGGCCACTTCGTTGCCTTTAATATCCCCGTGCCCTGGGACCCACATGAGGGTCAACAAGTTGTTCTTCGCCAGTCGCGAGAGGGATCTTCGACATTCCCAGACAGTCCGTGAGCCGTGACTATAGGCTCGAACGGCCTTTAATGCGGCTTGGCTGTCTGAGCAGATGTATATATGTGCGCCATTTAGGTGCCTATCCAAGCATTCTCTGGCACACATGTCAATTGCAATCGTTTCCGCTTGCAAAATCGTGGGCGTCGTGCCCAGAGCCATGGAGCTCCTGTGGTTTTGGTTAGGCCCATAAATGCCTATTCCAGTACCTCTGGTATTCTTGGCACCATCCGTGTACCAGGCTGATATCCCTCGTCCAAACTCCTTGACTCTCATCAAAGCCGTTTTGGGGTCCTCGATCGACACCTTAAACGGTAATTCGAATTCGAGCTTCCTGGACATAATGTCCGTCGGTTTGGATAGAAGGGCCGGGTCGATTTGCTGCAGTATAAATCACTATATCATCAAGGTCATTACCATCGTCATTGTCATAGCTCCGGTCAAAATCATAGTCATGGTTATAGTCATAGTCTTAGTCATAATCCTGATCCTACTCCTAATCTTGGTCCTAGCCATAGTCATAGTCATACATATCGACATTGTCATTGCTATTGTAATAGTCATAGACATTGTCATAGACATATTCATTATCATCACATTCATTGTCATAGGCATTGTCATACTCTAGATTTCTGTTATTGGGTATATTTTATGTGTTTAAAATATGTTCAGATTTTAGGAGAATCTAAGAAATATTAATTATTTTAGTTGTTTCCAATTGTGTGGGGTCTATTTCTTTGTTTATATTAAATTGTTTTTATCGAAGGTTTAAATCTATAATTTTATAGCGAAAGAAATTATGATTTTATTTTCAAACTGAAGAATTCGTTTTTGGCTATTATCATTTTTGGAATACTTAACTATGTAATATGCTTTCAACCATTTTAAATACAATCAATTGTATAAAAACATTTTAAATTGTCTACAATGGTCATCGCCTCCATTTTAAGCATGGCCATAGTCATCGTCATAGTCATTATCATATCCATTGTCACAGTTATTGTCATAGTCATTGTCATAGTCATAGTCATAGTCATTGCCATAGTCATGATCATAGACATTGTTATAGTCATTGTCATAGTCATAGTCATAAACTAGATTTCTATAATTCGACATGTTTTAAGTGTTTAAAATAAGTTCAGCTTTTAGGAGAATCTAAGAAAAATAATACTTTTTTAGTTATTTCCATCATTAATTGTGCGTGGGACTATTTTATTGTATATATTATTTGGTTCTTATCGAAAGTTTAAATCTATAAACTAATAGCGAAAGAAATTGAGATGTTTTCTTTTTTGGAAACTGAAGAATTTACTTTTGGCTATTATAATTTTCATATCATTTTACGTAAACTTAACAGAGTAATAAGTTTTAAACTAGCTAAATATATTATACAATAAACTGAATAAAAACATTTTAAATTGTTTATAATGGTCATAGTCACCATTATAAGCATGGCCATAGTCATTGTCATAGTCATTGTCATAGTCATTGTCATAGTCATTGTCATAGTCATTGTCATAGTCATTGTCATAGTCATTGTCATAGTCATTGTCATAGTCATTGTCATAGTCATTGTCATAGTCATTGCCATAGTCATTGTCATAGTCATAGTCATTGTCATAGTCATTGTCATAGTCAATGTCATAGTCATTGTCATAGTCATTGTCATAGTCATTGTCAGTGTCATTGTTATTGTCATAGTCATTGTCATAGTCATTGTATATATATTTGCAGATTTTATATCTAAGAAAAATTAAATTATTCTTAGATATGATTATTAGATTATTTTATTTAAAGTTTTTATCAAATATTTAAATCTATAAGCCTTGGGCTAAAAGAAATCAAGTTTATTTTTGTATAAGTCAAAATGTCGTTATTAATTTTCATACTGAAACTGGTATTAATTAAATATATAAAAATACGTATAATTAAATTGACTTTTTATTTTTTTTGAAAGATTCCTTAAAAAAACAAGTTGAAGGTAGCGAAGGATTTTCTATTAATTTGAAATAAAAAAATAATAGTTAAAATACGCAATACAACAAGAAATAAGGTTTTCATTTCTTAACTTCAATTGGGTGACTTGATTTGGAATGAATATAAAAAACTTGATCAAAAGATTAAAGTTTGTATTAGGTGTAGGTTAATCAAAATTTAAATACCTATGTTGTATTTGTTTTGTGTGTGCGTTAACGTGCGAATTCAATTTCGATTAAATATTTATAGAGACAATATTTGGTTTAAGCCAAAAGATAGTGGTGTCTCGATAAATGTGCGTATTAGTGGCGGCGACCGATTATTAAAGATAAAAATACATCCATTTAATACTTAAAGCAGAAAATTAAAATTTTTTAAAATAAATTAAGATCGTTGCTTATCTTGCGGTGGTAAATAAAACTGTGTTCCAATGACGAATGGTATCAACCATACATTAAACAAATTTGAATAATTTTAAGAAAATCCATTCCAAATATATTTAACAGAATTTTTATCCATTTTCTGTCTTACTTTTTCGTGAAATTAAAAGCTGGTTGAATAATTCTAACGTGAAGAATAAATTCAGTTTCTAGATGCGTCCATTCCGTATTAACTTTTATTGGACTTAATTAACCCCATCATTAAGACGACTTTATAAAACTGAGGGGAAGTTTTATAAATAACTAAAAATTAAAGAAAGAAAAAACACTCACCTGACCAATTCACTAAATTCGGACCTGTCTTCGTCCTCCATCATACCTCCCTCAGGTTAGTTCTCGCGATTTAACAGGATGCACACTGCCGGTGCGCAAGAGAGGGTCCGCAATCCCTCGATGGTAAACACACACACACGCACACACATACACACAGGATGGTTAAAAATTAACGTTAATCAACGTGAATGATGATGAGCGAACGGCGGTGCGGTGGGTGGGTATGCACATTCAAACGACGCGCGATTCGCTTTGATTCTGACCATTTTCGAGTTGTACGTTTGGGGGGACCCGCATCATGCCTTCTACTCCTCGACGTTACTCATAGATTACGGGTAATCGGTCGCGTTTGCCGGAATCGCGGAATACAGCCACCACGAGGGGGACAATAATTGGTCTTAATCTGGCACACATCTGGTGCTTCGATTTGTCTTTATGACTATTAATATCCAATTATTGTTATTGCGTATCGGCGTGGCGTGAATAATTCATAGAAAACAAAACACAAACACGTTAGACAGTGTATAAGAATTTTATTGATTTAATCACCGTCTAGTGTAGATTATTACTTTTTTAAACACGTGTGCATGTTTAGTTTAATAAATTATTTTCTATTTTAACCTTGAGAGACAAACCATAACATTTGTATATAAAAATTAAGAAATAAAAAAAGAATTACAATAAAAAATATTTTAGAACTAAATGATTAAATACGTTTTTTAATAAAAACAAAAACTGAAAATTTAATTTTGAGGTTATATGTAGAGGAATTTAAAGAAAAATAAAATACTTATTAATTTTTTATGTTACCATTAATTCAGAGTGAGTGAGACTTTATTTAGAGTTTTTTAAATTTTTGGCCAGTATGTTTTGTTGTAAAGTTTATAAACAGTTGTTTTGTTTTAACTAATGTTTCGTTAGATCTTCGAAAAATGTTGCCTTGGAAAGCCAGTCTATCAAATTATACACATATTAAATAAAATAACTTTCTCCACAGTTTATATACCTCCACGTAACTTATCAATCAACATTATAAATTATATACAATTTAACGAAAATGCGATTAATATAAATAACAATTAATAATTTGAATTATAGACAACAGAAATTAGAAGAAATCGCCTCTTGTACTATACGTAACCTCTGTGGACCTACTCATAATTTACAATAACTTAACAAGAAAATTAATTATCATAATATGGCAACGTTCTAAATAAAACATTTTCAAAATTTACAGAAACTTATATCGATGTTGAGTTTTATAAACCGCCAAATAATTATTATAAGTAGAACCAAAATATTAATTTTAAAAGTTTAGACCAAAGATGCAATAATGGACAGAAATTTCTATATATTGAAAATCATCATAGCCAATTACATCAATGCACGGAAACAGTTGATAATGTAGAAATAATTTTTAGTATTTAATCATCGCATTCTTAAAAATAATAACGGGAATGGATTTTGTGGTGATGACGGTGCTTTCCCTAAAACAACAACCGACTTGTTTCTATTTGTCACGAAATAAAATGAGTAAGTGATAACCAATCATACCGCAAAGTGAATTCACTCTTATAATTACACCAAAAGTTTGTTAATACGAAGGCAAAGTCCAATAAACCAATTTAATTGCTGGCTGATGTAGAAACCGTCACAATGAAATGTTATTTTCGTTCAATTTTAGGAAATATTTAGAATATTAATTAATTATAAATATCGGGGCTATCCGGAAATGGAACGAAATTTCGGCGCAATCTTTTTTACCGAGCGTTTTGAAACGGGCCTTTCGCAAGTGTTTTCGAATTAATTAATCTAAATGTTCATATACATGTCGTTATTTACATAAAATAATAAACAACTATATGGATTGAATTAATTTTTACCAAACAGCTATAAAATAATAAGTAGTAGAAAAGAAATGTGAAACCGAGGCCGTAGCGTTACCTCAGTTGATAATTAATTCATTTAAGTACAACTAATGATCAATTGCAAATTTATTGGTTGTTATTTTAAAAAAATACATAAAATTTGTATGATATGCCCCAAGTTCATAAATTCATAAAAATCGAGGAACAACAAATAAACATAATAACAACAATTATAATAAAAGTAATAATAACAATCACAATATTAACTCTTTAATGATTGATTCTGCTACTACCTTATACATATTTAACAATAAAATTAAACGTATTTTTACCTTGTTTGTATAACACAATTTTTGTTAATATTATTTTAATTTATTAAAGGTAAATTTTGAAAATAATACGTGAATATACCGAAACCTGGGACTCCGAAAAAACTTGTTATGTAAACAAAGTAAAAGTGTGTTTTAATATTGCGATCACAATATTAATAATGACACTAGTCATATGTGTTAATACTACATATAGTCTCTATAGCAATCGATCGATCGTTGACAAAAATCGATTTGTTGTCATGAGTAGTTATGTAGGCCGTTCCAATCAAATTTTTCAATATCTTCAGACCTCTGACTGAATAATAAGAACCATGTTTTACACTTATATAAATTGGCAGTTTTCATTTTAAAGTTTGAATCAACAAAATACATTACGATTAAATAAAGATATAAATAAGATTATGTTGAATACAAAACGGAAAAGCAGTAGTAAGGGATGTGTGCAACATAGACTTTTTTTTATAAGAAATGTTAATGAAAATAAATATTTTAATTTTTGAAAAGGAATATTAGTTAAATGAATTGTTTTAATATGTTCATCAAAAAGAATCCTTCAAAGTAACTACTGTATTACATATTATCGGACTTGTTCTTTTAGTAATTGAACATAATCAATCAATGGCATTAAATTCACCCAGAAATGACAAATTGATCAATTGTAGTTATTTGTTATTGGAATGTAAGTAAAACTATTCCAAGGTGCGACCGGTTTGTGAAACGTTGCAAAACATGATGATATTTAAGTATTCATCACTATTACCTGCTGTCGGTTGCTTAATTACCATGCAATTAAAACTAGGCAAAAATGAGCGACCTTGCGGATATATGAGGAACTTTTTTAGCTTTGCTTTTATTTTTTTTATAATATATGTAGAATATTATTATTATCAATAATAGTACAAATATTTTAGAGATGAAGTGTTAAATAAATTTAAATTACCTATGAATTATAAAAAATGTTTCAAAAAAATGTAATATGTGATTATAGAAATTAAATTTCAAACCTCAAAAAAAAAAAAAATATAGAATATTGTTATTGATTATTTTGTGCCTTGAAACACAGAGGGTGGTCGTATAAACATTGTATTTATATTGAGTTAAAAGTAAAATTTAAAACGTATATTCAAACCAATATTAGTCAATAAACTATAAAGCATTACAGTATATTAGGTTGCCTATTCTAGAAATACATTATTTAATATCATGTTGAGATCATTTTACTGCTGCCAGTTATTTGTTTTTTTAGGATAAAGATTGCTTTCAGTGTAATAAATTAAATGATCCGCTTAATAAAATAAATTGTCGAGTATTTAACCAATGCAAAAATCTCAACATTAGGGGTTAATTAAATTATATACAGGGTTATTCACGCTAGACGGCACGGAATATTGTGGCCAAAATACGTGACTTTCAAAAATTTTCACTTTGGGGATATATGGGGGTCTATTATGGCTACTTTTTAAAATTACTTTTATAATATACAGGGTGTCCCAAAAACCCTAAAAGTATCAAAGTTGTGTTTTTTTTTAATGAAACACCCTGTATTTTATTGCATTTTTGGATCCTTCGATCAAAATAAGTGTGTGTTTTAATAAGGTTTTTATTACTTAAACCTTAAGGTTTTTGAAATAATTTGAATTTTGTAAAAATTTAACCTAATTTTCATGTTTCAAATACTTAAAAGGTAATTAGGTTATGCATACCAAATTTACACTGAAATATAACAATAGATCATATTTTATTTTCCAAGTATAATAAATTTGACATCTTATACCGGGTGTAAAAAAATTGGAATTAAACAAATGAGAACTTTAAATGGCTATAACATCATTTATTTAAATGGAACGCTATATTTATTAATTTATCAGCAAATGCACGTTTTAATTACTTATCGAGTGGTATTTATATCTTAAATGTTAAGTCTTTTCGTTTTTACAGAAAACGCCAAAATATTGTTTATTGCACCGTTTTAGTACTTTTTAAGTAAAAATTTGTATGTATCTAGTTTTCCATCGTATTTAAAAACGTAAGATAACTAATTTAGTCTGTTACTTTAGTTTAAAAAGCCTGTCTTTTGTTATAGTTGTGTTATTTTGCGTTTTTGTGTTAGATCGTTAGTAATCGTTATTGTTTGAACATCGTTGTTGTATTTAATAGTAAAAAATGAAAATTTACACAGATTTTCTTATACTGGGGTTTTTATAACTGACACTTCCAATTTCTTTAAATTGGTTTAATAGTCTCTCAAATATGGCTGGCTTAGGGTGATTTCTTTCGGGAAACCTTTAGGTATAAACTCGACAAGCCAATAAACAATTTTGATGACATTCTCCAAGCATAAAGATAATGCCAATACCCCCTTCTTTTGAGTAAATCTTCATTGTTTACCAAAAACAGGTTTATTTTTTTAAATTTTTCAACATAGTACCCTTGCAGGGCGATACACTTTTCCCAGCGGTGCTCCAATTTTTTTAAGCCTTCAGAAAAATATGATTTCAGGAACTCTGCAAAATAAGCTTTAGTGGCGTCGATGACCTCCTCATTTGACGTAAAGCGCTTGCCTCCGAGCCAAGTTTTCATGTTTGTGAACAAAAAGAAGTCGCACGGGGCCAGGTCTGGAGAGTATGGGAGATGCGGCACCACCTCGTAGCCCAATTCAACCAATTTAGCATTGGCGGGATAAATGGGCCGGCGCGTTGTCATGGTGGAAGAGCACTTTTCAAATGAGGCCGCTTCTCCTTCAATATGCCGTTGAATTGATCCAATAAATCGCTGTAGTATTGTCCCGTGATAGTTCTTCCCTTCTGCAAAAAGTCGATGTGTATCACACCTTGCGAATCCCAAAAAACGGTGGCCATGACCTTTCCAGCCGATGGGACAGTCTTTGCCTTCTTTGGAGCAGATTCGCCTGGAGAAATCCACTGTTTCGACTGTTGCTTGGTTTCTGGTGTGTAGTGGTGGATCCATGTTTCGTCCACGGTCACGAATCGGCGAAAAAAATCCGTTGGATTACGCTTTAACAAGGCCAAACACTCTTTCGAAGTGGTCACACGATTTCGCTTGTTGTCCATAGTCAGCAAACGCGGCAACCATCGCGCCGACAGCTTCCTCATGTCCAAATGTTCGTGCACGATATTTTGCACGTTCATATGAGATGCCCGTGGTCTCCACTATTTCGCGCAACTTCACTCGTCGATCGGCTAACACGAGATCATGGACTTTGTCGACCATTTCTTCATTTGTGGCCGTTTTTGGACGTCCACTGCGTGGTTCATCCTTGGTGCTCGTACGGCCACGTTTGAACTCGCTCACCCAGAAACTAATCGTCGAAAATGAAGGTGTGGATGTGTCATGAACATTCTGCAAAATATCTCGTATCTCCGTCGCTTTTTTCCCATCCACCTAGAAATGTTTGATGACTGCACGAAATTGGTTTTTATCCATTTTTGCAAAAGTGCCTGACTTGCTTCACAAGATATCCTAGTAAACAAAAACGGAACGACGCACGTGTCGGAAAATTTGACAGCTTACCTAAAATAGGTTAGCCTTGACAACCATCATAACAATTTCACGATACGCGCGCCATCTCTTGTCCATTCCGGAAACTTTTCAACATACCCTCGTATATATTAACAATAATAAAATAATGAATATTCTTTATTTGTGTCGAAAATATCCTTGCCAAGTGTACAAAATTTAACTTTAAAACAATAGTAATTGGTATATGACATTTTAATAATTATTATTATTAGTTGATTATTTTTTTCCTATTATCAATTATAGACCGGTTTCAGCGCATGGCATTTGAAGAGATAAAAACGTTTTTTTGTATGTACAGTGTGTCCAAATTTCGATGTTTACCATTGCCATCTATGTTATTAGAAGATATAAATGGACGGTTAAATGGGGAATTTGCAGAATTCAGTGCTTATAACAAATCCCATTTCAAATTCAACTTAACTTTTTCAATTTTAAGATATTTTTAAAATAGCTAAATTTGTCAGTTATAATTCGATAATAAACCTTTACATTATTTTAAGACAATTTTTTTTGTAAACAGAAAATACCTATTCGCATTTGTTTCTAGGTTATGGCGCTGTCTTTTGTCAATTGAAAGTGAAAGATATTTCTAAGTAATACTGTAATCTAACGAAATGATAACATGATAACATCATAGAAAAAAACTAAAGAAACGATATAAAATTCATATTCACTTAACGAAATTGTTCAGTATATAATATGACCATTTTGTTTCACATATTTGACACCTTGTTCTTACAAACTCTATGTAGCGTGTTTCCGATTACTAATCGTATCACATCTATCACTCTTTGTTCTAAAATTTCTCGAGTTTCTGATGATTCAAAACTAACACGGCTTGGGTGATCTTGCAGGCCATTACATTGGCCCATTATTTGAAATTACTTTCTCATTAAAGTTTACTCTCAACAAATGTTGCATGTTACGAGTGTTATGAGCAGGGCAACCATCTTGCTGGAACCAGATCTTTTGTATGTGTTCGGGATTAATAATTTGTCTCCAGGCAGGCATTATCTCATTTGCTAGTAGCTCCAAATATCTCCCTCCTGTGTGCTCGACTTAACGTGGTGGGGGAGCTTGCAACGTTACAACAGCGGGAGCATCAGCTCCCGGTATAGGCACCCATGCTGGAAAGGACTTAGATGATGGATCTAACTAAGCAGCATGCACACCCTGCTCGACCTCGGGCCGTGGCTTAGAGCTTGCACTAAAGTGTACGATGCCCTGCTCTGACTTGCTGTAAAGCTATCAGGAAAGTTATATCTTAAACTCACTGCTGTACGTGGTCAAGTCTCGCTGGCAGTGAACAAAAGAGGGTCTGAGCTTAACTACACGGACCAAGCGAAAGGAGAGCCACAATAAAAAACTCCACAAACTAAGGTGTAACAGCATATGCCGAAGGCTGCACGGCTAAGGGGAAGCTTAGTATGCAAACTCCAAATACCACGCGACTTCCGGTTTCAAATAGCCTTCCTGTGGCAATAAGGGCTCGCCTCCCTCAAAGGACAAAATAACGGTAATGGTAAAGGTTGAAATCCCCAAAAAAAGACATCATACAGTCAGGCTATACAAGGATTGAAGGTTGGTGTTATGACAAAGGACTATCCTGCTACTGTCCTGTCAGTGGAACAAATAGAGTCCACACTGGAGTGTATCATGGATCTAGTCCTAGCAACGGGGAATGAGGATAACTACAGATTGCAACGAAGCTACGGTAACGTGGCTGAAGTCGCATCGGGATGAGATCGTCCCCTGGGAAGGTGCAGCCCTAAATATCGTTGGAGTAGAGGAAATGCCGCACGATATCCTAGGGGGCAGTCAAGAGTACAGGGACGACCGCATCCTGCAGTCCAGAATGGGTGCGATGCCTCAAACTGGAGGGTCTTAAGAAGGGTGACCGCTGGACCCACTCAAGTAGTTACCTTCTCAGTGGATGCTCTCTCCATGGAGAAGTTAAAAAACGCTATTACCTCGTTGGATATCGTTACGGCGAAGTACAACTTCGCACAAAGGGATGCAAGGTAAGCCTTCAGGAACCAGGAAGGCTCCAAGGGAAAGCCTGACCATGAGTCCATCCAAGAAGCAGGCTGATGTGCGTCCAATGGGCAGGATTATGCCCCAGGACAAACTGAAGAATGCCAGAGGTCAGGGTCATTCCAAGGCCCAAAAATGAAGGGTAAGTGACAGTGCCTGAAAATCAACCTGCAGCACTCAAAGGCAGCATCAAGTGCCTTAAGCAGCAGGCTGGCTAGGGATAACGTCAAAATAGTGCTAATTCAAGAGCCATGGGTTCACGAAGGGGCGATTAAAGGACTTCAGAACTCAGCGTACTCTCTGGTATGTAATACTACGTGCGGCAGGCCAAAGGTCGCACTGATTCTCAGGAAAGATACTAATTATGCTCCCATTCCACAGTTCGTCACACAGAACCTAGCGGTTGTGGACGAACCAACGAGAGATGGCAAGAGGCAAATTCTATTTGGAGTAAAGGACCTCATGGACTGGTGACGCCGGAATGGGAAATATATCATCATGGGCGGCGACGCTAAGGTGCACCACACAGTATGAGGCAGCAAGAGGTACTTGACTTGACCTTAGCTACAGCGTACGGCGCGCAATTGATAAAAAATGGGCGTGTACTCCCAGAGCCCTCCATGTCGGACCATCAAACGATCGCAATCGATATGGAAGCTGGGAGTACGTGCCAGGAAAAACGGACTGGACACTATATAAGGAGTGCCTATTGTTCGAACTTCAAGGACTCTAATATAACATCGCTACCATAGAAGAGTTAGAACAGGCCTAACGACACCTAAGTGATACCATCGTAGCAGACTATGAGAAAAGCTCGGTAAAGAAGGTAAACTTCTCGAGAAACGTTCCTTGGTGGAACAAGGAATTTGATCGACTTAGGACTTTCGCACGGAAATCCTTTAACAGAGCCAAGAAAACAGGCAACTGGCCTACAGACAGGCTGTGACTGAATTCAATAAGCAACTGAGAGAGTCCAAACGAAAGGCCTGGAAGGCCTACTGCGAGGGAATCGGCAATCTGACCCCAGCAAATAGACTCCGGCAGGTCCTATCAAAGGACCATACCAATGCGGTCGGCATCTTAAAATGAACTGAAGGCAGTCACACCAAAGATCAACAGGAAAGTTTGGAGCTACTCCTAGGTACTCACATTCCGGGATCAAAAGTAGTGACTAAAAACGCAATTGCGGCTAGTATCGAGCCAGGGGCTCACTGCTCCAATAAATACGGCCGCTGCTTAGCGGAGAAATTATTCATGCTCAGCAAAATTACTTAGGTGATAAACAGCTTCCAGCCATATGGACGGTATCTTCCCCGCGCGACTAACCTAATTCCTAACAATTAACCTGCGAACACCAGCATACATTGCGGACGCCTGACCTGTCGAGCGGTTCCCAGATCAGACATCCAAGGATTCACCTAACTCGCAATTGTTACCTAGCTTAAGAATCTTCTATTCTTCACTTAACTTTCCAACTGTTGCTCTGCAACGGACCATTATCAGCTCTGACGTCGTTAACTCCTCGGCACTAATCTTCCTATTCACTCGGTATCGGTTTGTTTACATAAGGGATTCGGGTAGCCAGTAATCAAATAATGTACTCGAACGGCGTTAATTACTTTCGAAATAATATATTAAACATAAGAATTTAACAACACAATTTAAATACCAAGCAATTACATGAAAATTTAGATCAAGGATAAAATACAGCTACAATTAAATTCAACGCAGCATTAAAACTCTTAGCGATTAAAATACAACTTAATCATCAACTTCAACATTTACTAATTATGTTATACCAGGTCTATCTTTACATTCTAAAATTACCTCAACCATACCTTAAGCAAAAGGGAACACATGTTTATCGTACGCGTCGCCATTGGCTCTACTCTATAATTTACTCATATCGAAACATTAAAAATCCCACTAGTACTTAAACCCATTGGACTCCCCAAAAATCAACTCAAAGCCCGAACTTGACTCTAACTCATTCCCCTAACTTTAACTCAAGTCGACTCGCTAACTTTTACTCCCCCTAACTCTTACTCGAGCTGACTTTACATTTTTCTAACTCTAATTCGGAATAACTGTACAATTTACTAACTGAAGTTCACTCTATATTTCTAACTCTTACGCGAACTAACTCGAATACTACTCTCTGTAATTTCGCGTTTCCTTTCGAGGAAACCTCCGATTTACCCACGAATTTCTTCAAGAAGTTTCTTACGTCATTTTATAATTTGGGTAAACATTTATTCCCTTGCCTGTTTTGCTTGTTTTGGGCGTTTATTCTGCGCAAATATTTCTATTATTTATTTAATTAATATCTCAGTAATTGAATACAAACTATGATCAGTCTCTAGGTGATTTTGACTCGCTTACATTTTCTTACGTCGTGTTTATATTCTCACTAATTAATTTCAACAGGTGACTTGAAAAACGGATAAAATACACACTGAATGATAATATCCTCTATACACAATCAGTGATTGAATTTTAAACAGATTAGCGTGTTTGACTTGTTATCTATTTTCTACAGAAGTCGGCGAATTTTTAAGGTCATGGGTAAACTACTAATCGGTTAATATTTATATCTTAATTCGTTCACACCTGTTACACATGCAACCTGATCTTTTGGCACCTCATACTAGAGTATATATCCCGGTTGTGGAGGGAGGCAAAAGTGGTATATATACCTAAAGTGGGAAATAGGCCTCTAGATGAACCTAAATCGTATCGACCTATCAGCCTAACCACATTTCTCCTAAAGACTATTGAGAAAATAATCGACGAGCACATAAAGAGTGACTCAATTATAAAAGCATCCTTAAATGCCAAGCAATTCGCATTTCAAGCTGGCAAATACACCCATGGTGCTCTACACCACCTCGTCAAAGAGGCAGAATGAGCCATCTTATACAAGGAAATAGCACTCTGAATATTTGTAGACATAGAAGGGGCCTTTGAAAACACCTCATTCTCTGCAATAAAATGAGCGGCTATAAATGAAGAATTATATCCTTTCACGATAAGATGGGTGGAGGCAATACTTCAAAGCCGACTAGTAACGGCTTCTATAGCAGGATCCACACTATCTATGACTGTAACAAAAGGTTGTCCTCAGGGGGGAGTTTTGTCCCCCACACTATGGTCAATAGTGGTAGACGGACCCCTGGATGAACTGCATGGAAAGGACTTCATAATCCAAGAGTATGCAGATGACATCGCCGTAATAATCAGGGACAGGCATGAAGTCATTCTTACAATCCTAATGCAAAAAGCACTGAATATCATTAATAACTGGTGTGCTCGGGATGAACTAAGTGCCAACCCGAATAAAACGATCATAATGCCATTCACGCGTAGGAGGAACCTGCATATAAGGGCTCCCTCGCTGAATGTAATGGAAATAAATCACTCCAACGATGTAATTCTGGATGCCAAACTCACTTGGAATCAGCATATCGATAAAATCATGGCAAATGCAACGATGTCGCTCTGGGCCTATCGGCGGCTAATGGGAAAAATCTGACGCACAGAAGAGAGGTAGTGGAAAAATGGGAAGAGAACAGAAGACGCAAGCACTGGAACGATGTACCAACCCTACATCAATCAACTAATCAACTAATCAAACTCAATCACAGCCATAAGGCTCCCAGAGGAGTCTTCACAGCCGTAAAGGTGATACAGTGTAACCTTGTAGTTCGGCCGTGGCAACCCTTTGCCGCCACCTCGACACTATGCAGAACACAATTGCCGACATCCAAGAACCATGGATTGTTAAATCCAGGGTTTGTGGATTTGGTAAGTTAAAAGGGAACATATTCGCACATCCCACAAATAGTAAGTCTAGATCATGTATTTACATACCTAAGCACATAACATCCTATCTTATGCCACAACTTTCCACCAGTGACATCACAGTGGTAAGGTTGTCAGCACGAGACGGCAACAAAGACACCATCCTGGCGTCAGTTTACCTCCCTCACGACGCCCCTGCACCAAGGGGACTGGAGCAACTCGTGCTACACTGTGAGATGGAGAAACTTCACCTCGTCATTTACTGCGACGCTAACTCACACCATATCATGTGGGGCAGCGTGGACACCAACAGCAGAGGTAAGTCACTACATGAATTTATCATTTGTAACAATTTAGAAATACTAAACCGAGGCTCTGAACCCACGTTCGTGACAACTCGGAGCCAAACTGTAATAGACATTACATTGGCGACTAGCGGTATCTCAAACAAAATCCACGACTGGCATGTATCACCGTCGGTTTCAATGTCAGTTCATAGGTGGATCAAATATACACTAACACATACAACCGGTAAGAAAACACGTTACCTTCGCAACCCGAGACTAACAGACAGGAATGCCCATATAGATAACCTCTCGCGGAGTCTGCGAACCTGCGAAGCTGCCGGCCAACTTAATACAGTGGAAGACTTTGAAGCCTATATAAATACGTTTCAACACTCCATTATAAAAGCATATAAGGACTCCTACCCTGCGAGAAAGGTGGAAGACTCCGAGAACGCCACACCCTGGTGGTGCGGAGAACCCGACCATCTCAGAAGAGCTCCGAGAAAATTCTTTAATAAAGCAAAGAAATCTAAACAACAGTCGGACTGGATGGTCTATAAAAAAATCCAACAAGACTACAAAAAACTAATAAGGCAAAGACAAAGGGCAGCCTGGAAGTCTTTTTGTGAGGAGGTTGAAACCACCTCGGCAGCTGCAAGGCTCAAAAAGATCCTCTCCAAGGATCCCTCACGACAACCAGGTTGCCTAAAACGAGAGGATGGAAGTTACTCTTCTAACCTCTCGGAAGCAGCTGAGATTCTCATCAACACCCATTTCCCAGGATGTACGAACACCTCCGATGAAGGTTGGTCATAATTTTTTCTCAATTAATTTTACGACTTTTCGTACAATAGTTGTTAAATTAATTTACCGATATAACTTTCCTTGAGCATATCTTGGATCTAAATGTATATTAGGAGTAGTAAAAAGAAATTATTTTTCCAATAGATACCGTATCCTCAAACCCCTCCAAGGAGGATTGGGTGGTGGCAGATCACCTCACGGAAGGGACACGTATAACCTGGGCAATCAAAAGCTTCTCACCATTTAAAGCGCCAGGCTTCGACGGTATATTCCCGGCCCTCCTCCAATGGGGGCTGGACATATTATCAGCCCACCTAGCCAAAATCTTCACGGCATGTATTGCGTTCAGATACATCCCTCTAGCATGGAGAGAAGTAAAAGTTATCTTCATACCGAAACCTGGTCGTATAGATTATACACTAGCCAAATCACACCTCTCGATTAGTCTAACGTCATTTCTCCTGAAAACGTTAGAGAAATTGTGCGAAAGATTAATTCGCGAGACGGTTTTGATTACGAATCCGATTCACGCTAATCAACATGCATACACTAAGGGGAGATCAACGGAGTCGGCTCTGCACACTGTTGTAGGCCGAATCGAAAGAGTCTGGACAACAAAATGTCCACCTTGGGCGGGTTTATTGACATAGAAGGTGCTTTCGATAAAACGACCTTCAGAAAAATGGAAACTGCTCTCTCCACGCACGGTGTGAACCCCTCAGTTAGTGGATGGATCAAAAGCATGCTGGAGAATAGGGCAGTCACAGTAAATGTAGGAAACACCACTGTCAGAAACATCGTTGATGCAGGAAGCCCTTAATAACTACCAGTCTCTGACCATAAACCCGTCAAAGACTGAAATGGTCCTCTTCACAAAGAAAAGGAAACTAGGTAAGCTAAAGCTTCCTAAGCTGCTCAACACCCAGTTGACATTGTCGTCGGAAGTCAAATACCTGGGAGTGATCCTCGACGGCAAGCTGACGTGGGAACCACAACTCAAAATGAAATGTAAAAAAGCATGCGTCTCCCTCTAGCAATGCCGGAGGGCTGTGGGGTAGACATGGGGGCTATCTCCCAAGATAGCACTTTGGCTGTACACAGCGGTAGTAAGACCAATGCTAATCTATGGAGCACTGGTGGCCCAGAGCCAGACAGAAAACCTTAGCAAAGCAGCTTACTCAGTTGCAAAGGATACCATGCCTCAGCACGACCGGAGCAATGCGAACAACACCCACTGCACAAATGGAAGCAATGCTGCCTTCCACCTCTCGACTTATACGTAGAGGAGATGGCCACGGCGGCAGCACTACGCCTAAACTCAGTTGGACTCTGGTACAAAGGAGGCAGGGCTGGCAGACACTGTCACCTTTTAGAGGAGGCTGTCAAGAAGACACCCTTCCTTGGAAGGAAGACAGACAATTTGCCACCCTGCTACGTCTTCAATAGACCCTATAATGTATCGATAAAAAGAGGAACCGAGAGTGTAAAGGGTGGGGAAACACTCCGAATTTACACCGATGGTTCTAAAACCAAAAGAGGATCCGGGGCGGGAATTTACTCGCAACAAATGGACCTCTCATTAGCTATACCCCTAGAGAAGCACACAACTACTGCGCAAGCAGAGATCGTTGGCATCATCCAAGGGGCGAAAGAAATCCTACACCGAGACATCCGTGATAGGAACATCCAAATCCTTACAGACAGCAGGGCAGCAATACTAGCAGTGAGTGGTCGCAAGATCACCTCAAGACTAGTAAAAAAATGTCACAACACCCTGCAACAAGCAGCACAATCAAACAGTATTGAGCTGCGCTGGGTCAAGGGACACAATAATGAAGAAGGCAACAGCAAGGCAGACAAGTTGGCGCGAGCTGGATCGGTTCTCGGTGATACCACGGACGGGCCCCCGATCGCGCCAACACCGAAATGCCTCACTGAAAATAACGTTGGGACAACACCTCAGGCTGCAGACAGGCCAAGGAAGCAATATGCTCACCCAATCTGAAAACAGCTGAATATTATCTGCGACTATTCCGGGGGAATCTGCGTCTTATCACAGGTATCCTTACGGGTCACTGTCAGCTAAGGAGCACTTGTTTACTAAGGGACTGGTGGAAACCCCCATATGTAGAGCATGTGAAGAAGAGGACGAGACAGTGGAACATGTGTTAACCACCTGCCCGGCTGTGGCCGAACATGGCCAACATAAGGGATAACCCTCCAAGCGTTGTTTTGTCCTTATCTCGCCACCTTGGGTGGCTAAATGAGTGATAGAATAACGCAGGGCTGTCCCAGTCAGGGGGGCACAACGGGCCTAGTGAGACCTAAGTGCTCTGGTCAATAATGTGATCACTCTTGGCAAACTCAATCCAGATCCAGATCCACCCATAAGGCGCACAGTGGTCCCAAATGCCGAAAAGCTGGCCAAAATACCCAAAAATGCATGTTTGATTTAGGGACTTTTTACACTTTAGTATCGTAGGATGGTACCCGGCCTATTAAAAATAACCAGTTATAACGGTCTAACCCCTCTGGGCCCTCATTGGCACCAGCGAGAAGGGTCGACGCGCGCTGCAAAGCGACCGCGATCCCGAGCCAGTTTATTCGTATGAACATGAGTGAATGCAGTCGACATGGATTCTCCCAATACAAGTAAGTATTTTTAGAGAATATGTCGTATTATAAATTAATTTGGTTACTCTTGGAGTAACGTAACTTGTAAAATATGCTTTTTTATGAGTCTCAGGTTTGAAAGTTAATCTTTAAATGTCTATTAAAAAAAAGTCCTACTAGATCCCACTCTTGAATTAGGGTCCCCTTATTACTTAACTGATTCTTAATAATTGCCCCGTAATCAGGAGGTGCTCAAATTTGCTCTTTTTTTGTAATTTTAATTTTTGTAATACTTTTCATTAAGGGGTTAGCCCACTCTAGACTGGGGGAAAAGAAGTTCATTTTCTAGATTTTTTTAAACAAAATCTAAAAGTCCTATAAAAACACTGTTTTTATATATTTATTGTATGCACATTGAGCATTTCTTACAATTTTTTTTTAAAGAAAATTTTCAAAAATGACGTAACAAAATAAAGAAAATGGAGGTCTCTCTCGAAGCGTAGGGCAAAACGGGCGAAAAGATCCTGGAAACAGCAATGGACCTGGTACAAAAAAGTAAATGTTTTCTGAATCTCTGATGGATACTCTAAAAAAATACGGACCGGATTTTGAAAATTTTGATTCTAAACAAAATGGCGCACGTTTGAAAAAAAAGTTCATTTTTCGGGTTTAAATCCTCATATAAAAACGTTCATAAAAAAGGAATGAAGCACTTTAAAACAAAAAGCCCTCGTATTTTTGTAGTATTTTTACATGCCTGGATACGTTTTTTTTATGCCTTTTGCATATATCGTACAAACTGGAGATTAAGAAAGGGCACAATCGCGGCGAAGACAAATCGAAGGTTGAACTTCGCAAACAATCGATTCAAAAGGGATTCCGCAACAAGTTGGGACTTTTGGTCGATATGCCAAAACAGGGGTACGAAAGTACGAACGACGGAAACACTGCGCCCCGTTTTTTTTTAATACCACACTTTCAACCCTAATCACTGGAAGTGACGTAACCTTGATCAAGAAATTTGCTAAAAATTCTGCTGCACAGCAGTAAGATTCTTGAGGCTTCCATTCTACCCATTGAGCAAATGTCTTAGAAAATTGCCAGTGAAGCAACTCAAGGTGTTAGACACTGAGGTTCTGCAGCTGTTAGACACGCCGAGGTATGAATGTGGGAGTAGTGACGACGATTCTGTGAATTCGTCGGACGACGAATATTAAACATATACGTTATTATTAAGCTGTTATTACTAAAGATAAAGATGTTACTATTAAGATTTTACGATTTAAGAAAAAACATCCCCTGTATATGACATTTTAGGAAAATATGAGTTTTTTTTTTTCAATTTTGACTAAACAATCTTAATAAGCACCTAAAAAATCCCCTGTATACGAAGAAAATATGAGTATTTTTTTAATTTTTGTTCGCCATATTGGATCCGCCATTTTGTTTTTTTAAATTTTGATTAAGGATTCTTCATCAGCGAGCTAAAAAGGCCTTATCTACGAAGTTTGATGCAGTTTGAACAACGTCTTCATATTATGACCACCTTTTCGGAATTTGGGACCACTGTGAGCTTGAACTCACAACTAATTCACACACTGAACTCATGACAGGGCATTGTGACCTCCGGTATCTTTTGTGGACAATGGGAAAAGAGGAAAGTGGAAACTGCAGACTATGTGATTCGGCAGATGAAATGAACGAGCACATATTATGCACTTGAGTCGCGATTGTTCACAAGCGTTTTTCACATTTCGACAGGGACCGATTATCCCACGAAGAAGTGAGCAGTATTACCCTCAAGAAAGTTACCAGGTTCATGGAGGACGTGGGACTGCCTTAGAAGAGATGTGGTTAAGGTAGAACAATAGGTCTATTAGGTCTCAATTCACGAGAGGCTAACACCTCACAAGTACCTAACCGATATAGCTCCAAATATATGTTACCAGTTAAATTGTAACCAAAGATGAAAGAACATATTAAGTTACTGTCTAAAACGAAAAGAAACTCCAAAAACAAATAAAAATGTAAACAAAATTTCATTATTAAACCCCACCAGACATTAATACCAAATCAAACTTGAAATCTTCTTTGATTTACCAAATATAGATTTTCAGTAGACCAATGATGATAGTTATTCATTATTATTATTGAATACTCCACAATTGCTAACTTGTGTTTCATCTGCCCATAGTATATTTCTAGGAGAATTAGCGCCATCTTCACATTTTTGAAGGTATCACCTGCTAAACTGTAATCTTCGGTGATACTCATGTTCACTTTAACCATGTACAATTGTAGGTTTGTGAGGGTGGTACTTATTTTTCTTCAAGGTTTTGTAGATTTTAAAATCCCTGTTTCTCGAGCAATACGACGAACTGATGTGCTGGAATTGTTCATAAAATTCTGCAAAATATTATTTCCACGTGTATCAGCATCAACTACATAGTTAGCTCGTTATGGTTCGAAGCTTCCAAAGTTCTGTAAATTGCTAACTAGTCTTCTAAAAATTGTCCTTTGTGGTTGTTGTCTTTCTGGAAAACGCTCTGCATACCTGGTGCATGCATTTTCAGTGATTTTATTTGCTTTGAAATACACGTACAACATATCAACTTTTTCTTCGTTTGAATATGTAGGTGCCATTATTAATACATATATGTCGTAATACTTGACTATAAATAATTACTTATCACTAACTTCATGTAGATTATAAAGTTTAAATTAACTTATCTCTGCAGTACTAATTGTTCTTTGGCAGATTATCGTTTTTTTTCATTGTTTCACACTGGTGTTTAATTCCATGGCTCAGTAATTTTATTGGACAGCCTGTATTTTTGTTAATAATGAAATTAAATGTCAGCATCGTTTCTTTATTTTATATTATTACTTAGAATATCGTTTTAGTTTCATTTGTTATTGGTGTTTAATTGCATAGCCTAATAATTTCATATTAAAAATTAATTTACGTTTTGATTAATATTCTGCTTGAAACTAAAAAAAAATCAGACATCTTATATATCGTTGAAAAGCTGTTTAAGTACTATCTAATAAACCTAATCCAATATGGCCACCATAAGAAAAAAAAATGCAAATCGGGGGTTTCGGTTTATACCGAAAAATGAGCACTGAATTCTGCAAAACATTCCCCATTTAACAATTGCTCTATCTCTTCTAATAACAGAGATACCAATGGCGAGCATCGAAATTGGGACACCGTGTATAAGAGGGAAGGAAATCCATCATGGATACTCTTGTAATAGGGTAGTGTTAAACTCTAGGACCTTAGGTCTCTTCTAGTCTGAAACTCAAACGAAATAATTGCTAATATTTAGGAGATCCGGTCGTCCTATGTGGCGCTCTTCTCGAAATTGGGTTCCAATTAGAATCGTACGAGACCTTCGGTGTTTGCTATGAGCAGAGTTATCATATTTCGGGAATGTTACACCAGATGAAAGATTTTCATCTAGATTGCTGTGGAAGTAGATATATTAGCCGCGGCCTTATCATCATAAAGATAAGCGTTACTCTTTATCACAGACACAGTAGAACTCACGTTGAAGACGGGTCGCAACTTACACGACAAAGCCCTGTATGATGTTGGAAAGGTGCTGATCGAAGATTATACTGAGATATTTTTTCTCGTCTTTTATAAGAATTGATTCCCCGTCAAAAGAGAATTGAAGGCAAACGATCTTTCGATTTTTGAGGTAGGGCCTGCTGAAATGCTTAGAAACATTCTTGACCTCAAGTTCCCATTTGCCCTCTTCTCGTAAGTATCGAAAGCAGCATATATACTAAATTCAAATGACTGATATATACATACACGTTGTCCCCAGAAATTTTGAATATGAGTAATGTGTTTGTATTGCATCTCGATTATTATTATTGGTTGTCATGGTTGTTGCTGCAAATGAATGTCAATTTGACTTATATAGCTTCAAAGTGGGAATTTTATGATCGTTTGGGATATCGTTTGGCTCAACAAGAAGATGTTTTCGAACATTTAATAAGATGAAAATTGTAGTTATTTGTTATTCGATGCGTCAGAATTGTGATTGTAAGAATATTAAAATATCATGTAAATATGTTTCATTTTGATTCCCTATTTTATTACAAGCGTGGTAGCTAAGCAACAGGTAATGCATTCAATTGCCCATATTCAAAATTTCAGGGGACAACGTGTATATACAGTATCTTTATATGTATATCATGTATGCACATTTTTAAATTGCCTGCTTGATAAAGTTTTTGGTTTAAATTTGGTTATAAATTGAAATAGGCATAGGCTACCCAATTTACTTTAACGTATTCATTCTCACATTCTTTTAGAATGTACAGATCACAGTAATATTGTTGTTCACCTTTTATTTCAAACTAATAAACTATACAATTATTTATGGAGTGAATTAAATAAATTGTCTAACTGTATTTTTGTATCTATATTGCTTATTATTATTATTTATTACCTAATACAGAGTATACTGTAAGTGAAGATTCAGTAAATAAATTTAAATAAATTAACCATTTAAAATGTATAATTTGAAAATTAAATAAACACAACATATACTGTTTGATACTTTCATTTTGTTATCAATGAATTTTAATAAAAATAAGGAATTGAATATGGAAAGAATTTATGAAAATCGAAAATGGTCAACGGTTTCTATTTTTATTTATTTCCTAGTTGTACCTATGGTGCATATACCATAAATAATTAAAATGTATTTATAAAAAAAGTAATAGCATGTATCTATATTTTCTATGCATTCCTCACTGTTGGATGTCTATTCAGTAGCAAGTATATGTTCTATGGTTGCTAGATACATAAATGGTTCCCTTCAATGAGTTCCCTCGTGTTAGATTCCCTCGTTAGAAATAGATGTCACTACCTATAATACAAATATGATAAGTTTTGCTTGTTGGTAGCTTGACATTTTATAATAAGAATTATTAACATTATTATAAAACTATTTATATACATGCACACTTTTTTGGTATAAACTATTAAAAATAAAACCAATTAAGCTGAAAGACCGCGGGTCGATAGCCGATAAAACTATTGTCATATATTATTGCCAAATTGTAAGTAACATGTAAATTGTTTTTTTCTTGTAAAATAAATTAAATAGTTTAAGATAACCAGTAATGTAATGAAGTTAAGTGATTACTTATTAATGGATAAATTATTTATGTAGAATTTAAGTATTATTTTTTAAAGTTAATACTTGATGCGCTGCACTCTTGATGGAAACATATATTAATATTGGGTAAATAGTAACTCTTGTTTTGTTCCATATTGTTTTTATTTTCATTTACTGACACGTGTTTCGGTCTTCGCAGACCATTATCAAAGTTTAACTTTGAACAATGGAACAAAACAAGAGTTACTATTTACCCAATATTATTTTTTTATTGTTTTCATAACTTTATTAAGACCATTTAATTTCAGAATCCTAAAAGGCAAATATCTTTTGGTTTTTATTATTTTTTTCAAGATATTCAAATTATTATTAGAAATACTGTCAAATAAGAATATTTAAAACATTATTAGTATTACTTTTTCATATAGTTTCTTTTTAAATTACTTAATTTAAATCCGTCTATCTTACCTGCCAATTAATGTGCCATAATTCATCATAATCATAATCGTTAGATGTCACTACTTGTAACTTGTATTAAAAATTCTCGTTGAGCTCCTCCTTCAGTGCTAGATTTCTCTATTAATACTAAAAATTATTCCCGTTCCACTTTTTGTTATGCTGTCAACAATTTTTAACATTATTAATAAACAACGGGCATTTTCATATTTTAGTAGTTTTTTCAATATATTTAATATAGTAGTAGTAGTAGTGTTTGGCTATCGACCAAGTGGTCCTTCCGCCGTGTTATTTGTGTATGTGTAAATGAGCTTGTTACTTTAAAGGATCGCCCCCGTCACTCTAAAGCACCATTAATTGTATCCCAATGGTGAATGGTACCGGTCACCCATCCAACTGCTTACCCGAACTGACGCTGCTGCACTCTTATTTAATATATTATTTAACATAAGTTTTTTTGCGATTTACATTTGTTATTCAACATAGGAATACAATTAATTAATGACGTTTTAGAGTGACAAATGCAGTCTTTTATAGGAACAATCTTAATTAGTGTCATTACTACTATCATTAGTAAAATTATTCTGGTTCAATGATAATCGAAGAGGTATATATATATATAGTGTATAAAAATACACTAATAACATTTAAAACAAACAAAAATATAAATCAGTACGCTCATGATAAAGACAATTTTTCAAAATAAAGATTTTTTTAAACTATACGTATTGACGTATCTGTAAATAAACAAAAAGTTGAAGTCCATGTTATTCAATTTATTCTCTAGTTTTTAAAATAGTGTTTGGCAACCTGTAATTTTATTTCTCAACTAATCAATGTATTTTGATACTGCGCAGAAGAGTCTTTATTATTATTATTATATCTATACTATTTTATCGTCGAAATTTTCTACTTCGAATAAAATGTAAAATAAATTTGTTTTATATATTATATGGTTTTTACTCATTAGAGTATTTTACTTTTACTATTTTAACTCCAACCAGAGTTTTAAATAAGTAACAACAACTTTGTCTAGAAAATACTATGTTCGCTATAAACGAATAACAATAACTTATCTATTTTATAATTTTTATATAAAGTTTTAGTGGTGATATTTAATTGTACATATGTAAATGTAATCTGTATCTAACGAAAAAATATGAAATTAGTTTTTAATTAAATAATTGATATGATTTTATCATCCGTTTAGTATATTCGACGATCGTACTTTCGAAATTTTAGTAATAATTTATCTCGCCTTATAATCAGAGGGCTTCCACTAGTTGTAAAATAAATTAACTCCTAAAATATTTTCAAGATCACAATTATAATTTTAATTCTAATTAAATTCCTTTATATATCACTCAGGTATGTATTATTTGATCAATACGTAATTTAAGGTTATACGATTTTGTCATTGCATTAATTGTGTCAATACTGAATTGATTAACCATAGTATTAATAAAATTATTGCGTTTATTGTGTTAATACAACTTATTAACGCCGGTTAGAATTAGTAATCGCATGCGCTAATTTTAATATAAAAAAATATACATTTATGCGGGGTATATTAATAATGGCTTATTAAAATGATGCACCAGTATATGATATTTAATTCTGAAAAAATCAAAATACATATTTATAAAATTAAATAAATAATTTATTACAAGGAATATCCTATTTAAAATAGACCTTTATTGGCATTGAAATAAACTAACAATAACTTTTTTATCTTTATAATACATTATAATACATTTCTTTCTCCCTTCCTTCGCTCATCTTCCCTTCTCTTCTACTTTTCCCACCCCAACCTTCTCAGGATATTTACCCTGGCCCTATCTTCTCTCATCCATTCCACTAACCTTCTACACCCTTTCACGCACATCCACTCCCTTACATTCCTCTGCCAAGTGTACCCACGTATTCTTCCCTTCCTTGCATAACACACATTCCTCGTATCTTTCACTCATCCATCTCTTTCTTCCTCTCTCATCCGATCTCACTCTCGCCATGATTCTTCTCTGTCCTCAGTTTGCCCCACTCCAGATATCTTGGCCTGCTCCCATGTATCTGCCACCTCTCATATCCTTCATTGTATTCACTTTTTCTTATCTGTTCCTGTCTCTCTTGTCTTTCTCCAACCATTCCCTTACCATCACCTCTGACAACCCCACTCTTTCATACATCCATTTCCTCGCTATTTTCCATATGCCCTCTCCTGCGTCCAACCTTTTCTTTATTACCATCTCTACATCCTGTCCTTTTCTCACTACTCCTTCTAAGTCCCCGATGTATATATTAAAGAGTACCGGGCTCATCGGACGACTCTTCCACGTACTGAACCTTTCCAAGCAATTCCCTCCCACCTTCGCAACACAACACGTTTCCTCATATATTCTTCTTATAAACTCAACCATTCCTCCACTCAAGCCCCCTCTTCTCAGTCGTGCTATCATCCTTTCTCTCGATGCTGAATCATGCGCTGCTTTCAGGTCCAAAAACACCGCAAACATACTACCTTTCTCTTCCAACACTCGTTCCACCAGTAAATAACAGGTATCTGGTTCCCCTGCCTTTCCTTAACCCTCCCTGCGTTTCTGTTACTCTTCCTCTTCCTCGAGCCTCCTCTTTACCAAGAGCATCGCGATATTGCACCCGGTATTTATTATCGTGATTCCTCTATAATTTTCCATCTCCTTGGAATCAACGCCCTTTTGGACCGGACATACCGCTCCAACCTTCCAAGATTCCGGAATGTTCTCTTCTCCTCTCCAGATTCGGTTTATCAGTGTTCTACACCTAGCCCTTCCTTCTCTTTCTATTGCTTTCCACATCTCCGCTTTTTGTCCGTCCGGTCCCGCCGCTTTCCCGTTTTTAGCTCCTCAAAGGCTCTCTCCAACTCCTCCTCTGAGAAATCTGTCACTTCCCCTCTTGTTCCTTCACCCGCTAACTCAACTGGATTTCCACTTTCTTTTCTACATCTTACCGCCCACTCTTTTATCCCTATCCCCATGTGTTTTCTCCTTCCCCACTCTTCAATATCTTCCACATCTAGGCTTCGTTCTTACTTGACATTTATTCTTCCACCTTTTTTCTATCACCCTTCTCTTCTCCTCTTCACACACCCTGTCGTACTTTTTCTTTGCTTCCCATTCTTTTCTCTCTTCGTCATTTCCTACTTTTTATTTGTTTCTCTCTCTCCTCATCTCTGCCTTTGCCATTCTGCACTCCTCATCGAACTACTCCTCTTTCTCCGGCCGCAACTCGATATGACTTCTTCCATTCCTTCCATAGACTCAACCTCCGCCCACTTGATTTCTTTCAGCTTCTCCCTCATCCTCCTTATCGCCGCTTCCCCGCTCTCAAGCCTCGTCTCTTCTTGTTCTTTATTCTTGTTCCCTCAGTATATCTACCCTTATTGGCCAGTGATCAGAACCTTCTGCTTCCTCTACCTCCATCCATCTCACGTCCCTCCTATCGCATCCCCTCACCAACATGTAGTCAATTACTGACCGACGATATAACAATTTGCAAAATGTGTTAAAACAGCACTAATTTTTTTTAATATAAATTTATTTATTTTTTGCTGTAGTCAATCACTCGTAATTAATTATTTTTCACCTTTCGACTGTTTCACTGTCAACCTTCAACTACATACTATTATAAATCATATTTTACTAAAATTGGTTCAGTGTACTGCGTGAAATATTGTTTCTTGTTTCTTAAATTTGAATTGAATAATGAAATATGATTTTGATTACCCAACGTTCTAAGATTTCTGGGACCAAAATATGATGATTTAACACAACTTATCTATATCTAAAATTTTACGTTTAATCTGAAAATACTTAAATTATAATAATTCAATGCTTTATTCGATCTGACTGAAATTTATGATAATTATCCTAGTATGACACTTCATTTCAGTTATTATGAACAATATTTATTGATAAGAAGTATAATAAAAAATAGCACCACAACATAAAAACTAAGAGATGTTTTTATTGGTGCACCTGATAAAAGTTTAAGAAAGTCCACTTGAAATAAGTTCATTTGTTAACTTTTATATCATTCTATTTGATATCTTGTAAAGAATCGAATGAAAATTAAACAATTTGTAGAATTACTTCCTACTTACTACTTCCCAAAAAATTTCTTTTGCAAAATACAAATACAAATAACATTTCTGTTTGCTCTAATTATGAATAATTCTAAACTATATTAAATTTTACAATTAATAACAGATACTTGTTAATTAATATTATACTTATGATAATTTATATTTTGAAACAAAGACGATGGAAAACATTGATCACCCGGAAAACTATATTTTGTGGAAAAAGATATCAAATATTACTAAGAGACAAAAAACTGATGTTTTATTTAATTTTTTTTTTAATTCTTGTAGGGTGTACAGATAAACAAATATTAAAATGTATTAAAATCTTTTAGTTCGTTGTAGAAAATTAAATAATAATTTAAATATACGAAAACATTTCGGGAATCTACAACAATGAGTTAGATTACAATCTAAAGTACATTTTATCATTTATTAGTTTATTCAAAATTTCATTCAAATTAGTGTTTCTTTGATAGTTGTACTATTTGTAACACCCAAATTAATTTTGTGTTATTTAATGTCTGTCGAGGTATTACCCAGAGAAGTAGTTGTTTCAAATTTCTTTTGTAGTCTTAGTAAGACTCATTGTTGTAGATTCACGAAAAGTTTTCGTATTTTTAAATTATTAAACAAATATTTTTTATAATATGTTACTGTTGTTTTTTATACTTTACACTTCTTAATGATGTGATATATTTAGATAATCATAAATAATAAATTTCAGTCAAATCAATTAAGGGTTCGATTGCTAATAATGATTTATTTCTCAACATTTAGTACAATCCTATAACAGAAATATTAAGATCATGATAAATACATGTATATACTGATTTTATGTAAAAAAGTAATAATAAATAATACATAATACAAAAAGTAAATTAAATTACGAAGTAAAATAAGGAAATAATATTACACAATGCTAAGTTAAGTAGACCAATGAAGGAGTGTTAATGCAGCTGAAAATATTTACAACTAGAATGAAAGTAGTTCATTTCTTATTTGGCCCGGTATACAATTAAATATATCAAGATCAAGCCCATTAACAATTCTCAGCATACGAATAAAATGGGATTGGTATGCGATATTAGTATTAGCGGGCGGTAGAAAAATGTTAACATATCAAGCATTAGTCTAGGAATGAAAAAGGATAAATGGCTGAGTAAATTCGGATCATTAATAACACTGGTAATTAAGTTATAAATAAATATTGCTGCTTGATAGGCTCTACGTTTTTCTAGTAAATTTAGGTTTATTAAATTCATTTAATATTTTATAAATCTAGAATATGTGTACCGTAATGCGGCAACCAAATCAAGCAGCAGTATACAAATATAGAGTAAACAAGCGAAGAAGTATAATGTCTTTATGGTGTCAACATTACTCGCGAATTGGGTATATACAACTAAGTGTTTAAGAGAAGCACTACATATTTCAGAAATATAGTTAAAAGAGAGGGTTTTATGACATAAAACTTCTAGATCTTTTATACTATCGCAATGTAACAATGTATTAGGGACAATCTTATAATCGAAACTTATTGTAGATTTTTTTGGCAAATCAAAGAACAAGGCATTTTTCAAATTCAGGTCTAAATCATTTGATGAGCCCCAACGGTGAATTGAATTAAGATCATCTAATACATTTTAATAATCGCAAACATCAGTTTAACATCGTCTGCATAGAATAGCATCTGATTTTTTACAATAAAAGACGTGAAGCTCGCTTCAAGTTTTTTTTTTCGTGGTGATGATGTCTTCTTCAGAGATATGAGAAATAGCCAGTAGTGATTTTAGACATTCCGAAGATCGCGCAGGCATTTTTAAATGTAAATTTTTCTTGTATGCACTTTTGAAGAAGTTTACAAAACTATTAACAGTCTTAATCCGAGTCCATGACCATATTGTTCAAATGCATAATATCTGGTATGCGTATAGTTGATTTTTTACTTCATAGGAAGGATCAAACTTTTTTGGGATCTCTTTTAATATAATTTTCTTGAAGTTTGCAAAATCGTTGTAATAATGCTTAATTCCACACTTAACCTGGTGGCATAAATCACCTACTCTTCATTTAAAATACACCAATTTTCTCTAGTTATAGAGTGTTAAATATGTAGCTTTCAATTTAATTAATTTAATTGTGTGAGTACTATAACATACAGAATATTTATGGACTGGGTAGGATCCCTATCGCATTTCAAGAACTGATTATAAAGTTTCTCTAGGTTTGCCTTTCTGAAGTAATGTACATTTTTATTTATATGATTCCTTAATGTAGGTTAATTCCTAAATGTCAATCAAATATTTATTGCAAGTGGTGGATGATAACTATATACTTTTGTAATATGACCTAACGCTTTAAAAATGTCATACTTCACGTTTCCTGTGTTAATAATTAGACCCAGCAGTTAGGTATAGAATTTGATTGAAATAGACGATTATAATAAAATGCGATATAGATGTTGATTGAGGAGTTTATTGTAAGTTAGATTACTCACGCTGAAGAATGTTTGGTTGATTATTCCAATCCTCCAAATATAGTACGATGTGATAAATTAATAACACTCCAAGATTAGAATTTGGAAGAATATATAGACACACGAATATGAGATTTCTAGAATTAATATTTACTTTAAAAGCAATAGTTTCTACATTATTTATTGTAGACTTTTTTTGAGGGCGAAATTTTAAATTGACTGCAATAAGGTATCCACCACCCCATTTTCATATTCTGTCAGCACGAAATACATAATAGTGGGCAGGAAATTATTCAGTATCAAGCATTAACCACCGTTAAATCTAATAGGGTAAACATAATGAGGTAGTACCATATCCTTGATCAAATCAACAAAATCTACTTCATTATATTTGGTCGTTGTCCAATAATTATTTTTTTGTTTCATTAGTCTATTAAACTTCGCAAATAAATGGTCTTATTCTCATGCCACCTCACCATATTTATGGTGATCTTATCAATAGATGTAAAAAGTATCTCATAACTTCCTCTGTCCCCAGGTTTCATGACTTTATCGGATGAAACGACACTTTGTTAATCAATTTGATCGCAGAGTTGCAATATACTGAATTCCCAATTTTTCTTCGTTTCTAAAGAATTAATTATCAAAACAAAAGTAAAACCATTGTTTGGATAGAAAAGTAAAATTGCTTTACTACCTTCACTAAAACAATATTCAATAGAAACTTGAAATGCAAACAAATAGGTTTTTATTGATATACGAACCCTAAGCTATTATGCGCACTATTTTTATTTTTCTTATTACTTACAAAAACGCAATAAATATCAATTTGATTAAATGGTTTCGCTTGTTTTTACTACATATAACTTGCACATTTAATATATTTATATTAATATTGAGGTATGGCAAGTTTTGTATTTTATTTAAAATAATATTGTTATTAAAATAATAATTATTTATTTGAAAATAAAAATTCCTACACGCCGGTGGTGGTGCATTCGGTTACGGCCCCGAACTGACATGCAGCAACGTTGGCTCGGGTCAGTAGTTGGATGGGTGACCGGTACCATTCACTATTGGGATACAATTAATGGTGCTTTAGAGTGACTGAGGCGATCCTTTAAAGTAACAAGCTCATTTACACACACACAAGTACACAAATGACACATGGCGGAAGGACCACGTGGTCGATAGCCAAACACTACTACTACTAAAAATTCCTTGAGTACCTTTCTATCCTAAGTGATAATTCATTAATTTCAATAACAACTGATACCAGTTTGCTTGACTTCCTTCAGTTATATGGATTTTTATCATCGCGACTGTTTAATCAATATCCTCGTCGCTAATTGCATTCAAAAGGGGTACCAATCATGTTCATGATTCAATTTGGATCCATTACAATAGAGCTTGACTTTCTCAGTTGCCATTACCAATTGTTGGTTTTACTTAATAGTCACAATTATAATTTGAATAATTATCTAGTAGTAGTGTTTGGCTATCGACCACGTGGTCCCTCTGCGGTGTTATTTGTGTGTGTAAATGAGCTTGTTACTTAAGTTTCGCAACCGTCACTCTTAAGTACAATTAATTGTATCTCAATGGTGAATGGCACCGGTCACCCATCCATAATTATCATATTATGTCATAATTATCTATATCTTGTCAATAAATTCTTATTGTAGCAAGTTTTGAAGCATTATATTTCATCTGTATTCAAGAAAACAGCATTGTAGAATTTAGGATGACAAGTTTAAGTCATTCTGGTAACACACGAGAAATTACTAAAATAATTATAGTGGATGAAAACATCATAACTAAATGGTGCTGTTGGTTATGTAAATAAATATTTTGAACTAGTAGTAATTTTAATCTATCTACGGAATGGTTTTGTTACAAGTAACTACTTCAAAATATTCTTGAAATAGTAACATTTAAATTGTTTATAATATATCAATATTTTCTCTATGAGGATGACGGAAACTAAATAACTATGTCATATGTGATATCGGATTAGAGATCTATCGATAAACCATAGTTGGCTTCCATGTAAAAAAAGTTAGTTTGCGTCGTATCTAGAAAAATAATGTAAAGTAAAATTATCTACAACTTTGTTCTCTTTTAGATAGATTTTTCTATCTATCATAATAACCGAGATATATTGATTTGAAAAATTAAACTGGAATAAGTCTTCAAAGTTTAAAAAAAATAATTAATTTAACGCTATTTTCGATTAGTAGAACCATAACATAAAATTTTTAGTTTTTTATTGGCGCACCTAATAAAAATTTTCAAAAATTATTTCATTACTTTTTGTCTCGTATTAATGTTTGATATCTTGTACGGTTTTGCCACAAAGAAATAAAATTAAACTTTATATTATTTAGTGAAATCTAAATTTAGTTTACCGGGTTTTCTTTTGCCGCTGCAATTGTTTAAGAAAAGTTAATTGTGTATAATTTTATTAGAATATTTTAAATTGTTTACTAAATTGTTAAATTAACAGTACATTTAAAACGAAAGCACTTTTAACTTCGAAAAAACTCGTTTCCGTACAAATCAATGTTAATTAGAGTTACATAATAAAATTAGTATCGTACAATAAAAATAAAGTAAAAGAATTCCACTTGCCAAAAAATTCAATTGGTGTAAATTATTTTAAATTATATAAAGATCAAATTTATGAAGACAGTTTAAAAAACAAACACTTCAAAGTTTGCTCAAAAATAATAGTGAATATTTAAAAAATGTTCTAATTTTACCAAAAAAATGCTAAAAATTGGTTAGATGTTTTCTAATTAATATATTCTTTAAATTTTCTAAACAAAATAATTTAAAATATGCTAAAAAAATCTAACATTTGCTCAAAATGTAATTAACATTTTTGATAAAATAGAAATTGCCGACAATGAAATAGCAAGTTGGTGTTGGAAAAAAAAAGTGTTATTAAATGATAGCAAAATCGTAAAAGTAGTATTTTATAATAGAAAATGGAAAACAATTTAAAACTAAAAAAAAACAGAAAACATTTTTTTATATTCTTTGATAATGGTCAAATAAATAAGTATGTGGCTTCGGAAATCTCTATAACGAATCGTCTAGCATTGTCAAAACTTACAAGTTCGATGGCGTATTCACGTCACCTTATCAGAGATAACCATGTCTTAAGTCGTTCAAGTACCATTTTGCTAGAACCACATGTCGCCCTACTACGGTAGAATTTGGGCTAAAATTAATTATATACCATTAATAGCGTTCATTTCACAACAAAAAACAACGGATTAAATAAACATAAAGTGGATAGAATCTTGAAACGAAAAAGAAGGAAAGCAGTTCAATGGAGAAGAAAAAAATTTAAACAGTTCACAGCCATTCCATATATTCCAAATATAAGCCAGAAAATTAGCAAAAAATTAAAGAAGTGCAACGTTAAAAAAAATGTATTAGGATACAATTAATGGTGCTTTAGTTTAGAGTGACGGGGGCGATCCTTTAAAGTAACAAACTCATTTACACACACACAAATACACAAACGACACTACTACTATAAAAAAAAAACTTAGTTAATAACAAAATAGAATCTAACCCACTAGAAAAATTGTGCATTTACCAAATAATATGTATAAATTACGATCAAAAATAGGAAGAAACTTCAAAGGACTGTCCGATCATTACATCACAAAGGATCATATATTAGCTGACATTCAATTAATTCACTTCGACGAAAAAGGCACAAACCGTATATTCACAAAGACCAATTAATTCACTTAAAGTGTATTCCTTTGTCAACAAAATCCTTCAAGAAATAATTCCCAGCACATCCAAATATAGCACCGATTTCTGAAATCCTAGTCGTTAACAGCAATGCAATTATTTTTTCCTTCGACGTCAAATATCTATTCACATCAATTTCAGTACCAGAACTTAAAGACATCATAAATAAAAATGCAAGGGACAATCAACAAGTTGTATTACCACGGGAATGAGAAATCTAATAAATGTATGTTGAGACCAAAACTACTTCCGTTTCAATAACACCTCTATATTAAAATAAGGACTGCCCATGAGATTCCCTGCTTCGCCACACTTTATGACTGATTTCGAAGAAAAGTGTTTACAACACTTCTACAAAAAGTATCCATTACCCTCAACCACAGACAAAATCATACCTTCGATTTCAGAAAAATCAGAACAAATACAATTTTCCGCATTAATTCACCACCTAAACAATATTCCTCTGAGCATAACATAATATACGAAATAGCCAAAAACAACAAATTTATGAAAAATGAAATGAATAGAATCTTGAAATGATCAAGGAGGAAAGCAGTCCAGAGACTATTATTCAATGAAACAGAAAAAAAAGAAGCCAAACAGTTCACAGCCACCCCATACATTATATATATAAGCCAGAAAATCACAACATTGAAGTAATTGAAGTTAACTGGAAAAATTTAAAAAATGATTTAGTTAATAATAATATAGAATCAATAGATCCACTAGAAAGACCTGGTATCTAGCAAATCACTTGTGTAAATTGCGACGAAAAATATATCGGACAAACGGAAAGGAACTTTAAAGATACAAAGCACATAAAAAGCTATAGAAAACCAAACCACGGGAATAAGACTGTCCGAACATTGTATCCCAACGAAACATATATTAGCCGATATCAAACCAATTCACTTAGCAGAAAAAAGCCGCAAGTGGGCAGTATTCCTCAAGTTCAAATCTTTTAATTTCCAGATTATCTCGTAATGAACTCCAGGGTGAGTTTTTTAGATGTTCTCTATGGGGATCTCCGAAACTATAAGAAAAACGGTTAAATGGGGAAAGAAGTGTAGATTTACAAGAGGAAAAAAAAATCAAGGGTAACTAGATATTTTGAAAAAAGTAAAAAGTGTCAAATTTTTCAAATCAATATATCTCGGTTGCTATGACAGATAGAAAAAACTGTAAAAGACAAAGTTGTAGATAATTTTATGCAGACTAGTAAAATATATTCGCCATTATTTTCCGAGATTTTAAATGGAAACCGTGTTTGGCTATAGCCTCATTACATAGATTATTTTTTCTCTATAATCCTATATCACATATGGCATAGTTAGCCTTGAAAATGTTAAAAGTAATTGCAGTTGTTTATAATAATAGCAATATTGTAATTATTATTTTTGCAGAAATAAAATTCCCACAGAGAACATTTAAAAAAAAACTCACCCTGTATATTGTTCTGGATCTGGATAGTTAATCCTTAAAAAAGTAAATGATCGTCGCTGATCGAAAAATATGTAAGAAAAATGAATATAATAGTATGAAACATAAAAAGTTTTCTAATTACCTATTGTTAAGAAAAACAATAGATTTAACATACGCTACTAAAACTGCATGGTTACTGTATATAGGTAATTAACACTCCCTTATTGAAAATCCGGTAATTGAAATATTTAAAAAAATAAATAGTTCCGTAGAATAATTAAAGTAGTATCTTATCATATATTTAATGTTATTCTCATTGTTTACAAACAAACGTTTCGCATTTTCGTATCTCACAATCCTTTGGGGTAATATATTAATTTATCGAAGTAGTAGTAAGTAGTGTTAGGCTATCGACCACGTGATCCTTCCGCCATGTGTCATTTGTGTATTTGTGTGTGTGTAAATGAGCTTGTTACTTTAAAGGATCGCCCCCGTCACTTTAAAGTACCATTAATTGGATCCCAATGGTGAATGGTACCGGTCACCCATCCGACTACTGACCCGAATCAACGTTGCTGCACGTCAGTTCGGGGCCGTAACCGATGCGCCACCACCGGCGTGTTAATTTATCGTATTTACTTTAAATTATTCCAATCGTAAAGGTTTACTTATATTAATATTACTTACATTTATTAAGATGCCAATATTCCATATAAAAATTTACCGATAAATAAACAAACAAAAGCAAATTGTTTAAAACAAAATAGGCCTATGGTAAAACGCGTGCTACCTTATGTACGAGACAGAACTCTATAATAAATTCACTAGGTAAAGAGAGACGCAAACAAAGCCCAACGCGCAGTGTGCTGTGTGTTGTTTCGGGTAAGTTTTGACAACATTACATCTGAATAATCGCCGTTCAATTTAAATAGCACGTGCATTATACTTTATTTCTTTGTATTCCTAATTTTCATGAATTACGAGTTAATTTTAAAAGCAGCGAAACCTTTTATTTTTTACTAACCTTAAATTATTTAAATTACCATCTTTCAAAATAACATCTTGCCTCCATGTTTATATACATAGTGTAATGTGATAATAAGTATCGTACGGTTAACAATCTATTATTTGTATTACTTACATTTTCAATAATGTCTTCATGTTATTCGCAGAATTTTGCCGAAAAAAAAAACAAACGCAAGTTGTTTAAAATTAAAAACAATACGCATGGCTATTTGTGTGAGAGAGAACGTCATAGTTAATTGTTATGCTTGAGAGAGATAATGATTGTTTACATATTTAGCACCGGCACAGGATTGCTCCCGTGTAGTTTACGATTTGACATCAAGTTTTAATTAAGTTCAGGGAATTAAGTGAAATATGTAACGTATTAAGGAATAGATGAATTTGGTACGAAAAGTTAAATTCAGTGATGTGAAAAATGTCTCATAAAAGGAAAGGCTGGTATATGATTGAATTATTTTATATTAGAAATTAAATTAAAACGTGACATTACAGTATATTTCTTAGATAGAGTGAGTATTCTTGTGACCTGTAGGAGAGGTATTTTCTTTCTGGCCTCATATGTTTTCGTCTCGTAAAAGTTGACGGTAGAGAAACGTCATAGACAATCGATCCTAGTTTCGATAATGTTTTCACATGTTTACTACTCCGATGGGGCAAATGAAAAGCAACAATACGTACATAATATTGTTGAAACTGAAGGTGATAAACAATGTGAGTTTAATTATTTTATTTATTTATTAGTAGATTTTGTATTTGTAGTGAATAATATATTTAATATTAATGTTAAATGAAATTTTATTCACCGCCATAGAAGAAAACGAATGAAATATTAATTTTATCTTTCGAATGTGTGTGGATACGAACGCGTCGTTTGTTATGCACGCTGTGGCTATATTACATCAATTGGATCCAATCATCCTCATCTACCACGACCTGTTTTTATATAATTGAGCAGCGCTGATCGGGTCAACACTCGACACATTTACGTCTGGAAAAGTGTACGACGGCCTTGGTGAGACCAATTTTTATTTATAATTTTTAGTCCTATAAAGATACAAGATACATATTTTTTATTCTATAACGAGAATTCTATGTGAGTTTTTTAATATAATTCTTTTTCATGATAAATATAAATCACAAAATATGTTTATTAAAATTGATGTAATAGTAATTTCATGACAATTTTATTTTTATACTCCGTATGTTTGCATATGAAATTTATACATCAGATAATTAAAGAATTATAAAATGAAAAATAATAATCACCTTTTTGGTAAAAGTACATGAAAAAATATATGATATTTTTATATGTTATTTTCTTAGATTCTGTTTATAAATGTTTTGTTTAATTTTTAATAGAAAAAGTAATGAGTTTTTATTTACTTTTACTTTTTTTAATCATTTTTAAAAGTTTAATCTCTATTCAGGCCGTTGATAAATTCTTACTACGTCTAATAATTTTATTTATTCAACTTTTATTAGGCCTGCTAATAAAAACAACTTTTATGTTGTGTTACTACTGTTTTTATAGTTCTTGTCAATCAATGATGACCATAATAACTGAAATGATTTATTATAATAATCAATAATAATAATAAATAGCTAAAAACATAAGAATTCATAATATGTATTTTTTGAACTTTGAAGACTAACTCCGACTTAACCGTAAACTTAGATATAGATAAGTTGTGCAAAATCATCATATTTTAGTTCAGCCATATCTCGAAATTAACGGGACACCCTGTATGTAATAAGTGAAATAAACTAAATATTTATTTTTTACCTTTTTATTATCAAGTCTGTGTTGCTTCATATATACTGATTTTTTATCTACACGAGAGAGTCTTTTAATTGCATTCCAGAATTTGCTAAATGAATATTTTCACGATGAATTAATTTCTCACTTAACTCGGGGTGAAACATTTATACAGGGTTATTCACGCTATACGGCACGGAATATTGTGGCCAAAATACGTGACTTTCAAAAAGTTTCACTTTGGGGATATATGGGGGTCTATTAGGGCTACTTTTTAAAATTATTTTCATAATATACAGGGTGTCCCAAAAACCCTAAAAGTATCAAAGTTGTGTTTTTTTTAATGAAACACCCTGTATTTTATTGCATTTTTGGATCCTTCGATAAAAATAAGTGTGTGTTTTAATAAGGTTTTTATTACATAAACCTTAAGGTTTTTGAAATGATTTGAATTTTGTAAAAATGTAACCTAATTTTCATGTTTCAAATACTTAAAAAATAATTAAGTTATGCATACCAAATTTACGCTGAAATGTAACAATAGATCATATTTTATTTTCCAAGTATAATAAACTTGACATCTTATGCCGGGTGTAAAAAAAATGGAATTAAACAAATGAGAACTTTAAATGGCTATAACTTCATTTATTTAAATGGAATGCTATATTTATTAATTTATCAGCAAATGCACGTTTTAATTACCTTTCGAATGGTATTTAAATCTTAAATGTTAAATCTTCTCGTTTTTGCAGAAAACGCCAAAATATTGTTAATTGCACGGTTTTAGTACTTTTTAAGTAAAAATTTGTATGTATCTAGTTTTCTATGGTATTTAAAAACGTCAGATAATTAATTTAGTCTGTCATTTTAGTTTAAAAAGTCTGTCTTTTGTTATAGTTGTCTTATTTTGCATTTTTGTGTTAGATCGTTAGTAATCGTTATTGTTTGAACATCGCTGTTGTATTTTTTGGTAAAAAATGAAGATTTACTCAAAAGAAGGAGTTATTGGCATTATTTTATGCTTGGAGAATGTCATCAAAATTGTTTATTGGCTTGTCGAGTTTATACTTAAAGGATTCCCGAAAGAGATCACCCTAAGCCTGCTATTTTTGAGAGACTATTAAACCAGTTTAAAGAAATTGGAAGTGTCAGTTATAAAAACCTCAGTATAAGAAAATCTGTGTAAATTTTCATTTTTTACAATGACATACAACAACCATGTTCAAACAATAACGATTACTAACGATCTAACACAAAAACGTAAAATAACAAAACTATAACAAAAGGCATCCTTTTTAAACTAAAGTAACAGACTAAATTAATTATCTGACGTTTTTAAATACGATAGAAAACTAGATACAAACAAATTTTTACTTTAAAAGTACTAAAACGGTGCAATAAACAATATTTTGGCGTTTTCTGTAAAAACGAGAAGACTTAACACTTAAGATTTACATATCATTCGATAGGTAATTAAAACGTGCATTTGCTGATAAATTAATAAATATAGCGTTCCATTTAAATAAATGAAGTTATAGCCATTTAAAGTTCTCATTTGTTTAATTCCAATTTTTTTACACCCGGTATAAGATGTCAAATTTATTATAATTGGAAAATAAAATATGATCTATTGTTACATTTCAGTGTAAATTTGGTATGCATAACTTAATTACTTTTTAAGTATTTGAAACATGAAAATTAGGTTACATTTTTACAAAATTCAAATTATTTCAAAAACCTTAAGGTTTATGTAATAAAAACCTTATTAAAACACATACTTATTTTTATAGACGGATCCAAAAATGCAATAAAATACAGGGTGTTTCATTAGAAAAAACACAACTTTGATACTTTTAGGGTTTTTGGGACACCCTGTATATTATGAAAATAATTTTAAAAAGTAGCCCTAATAGACTTCCATATATCCCCAAAGTGAAACTTTTTGAAAGTCACGTATTTTGGCTTCAATATTCCGTGCCGTATAGCGTGAATAACCCTGTATATTAGTTAGATTGTTGATTAAAACGCTTGGTATTTGTTTCACTTGTTCTTATTCTTCTCTGAATAGTTTCGATTTTATGTCATATGTACAAAATTTACACATTTAATTAAAGTCAAGTAATAAGAGAAAACGAAAATAGCGAGTTACAAATTTCTTAGAAATGATTGAGCGTAGTTTTCTAGACTAGATAACGCCCTTATTACCTAATTAAGTAATTCGAAAATTTTCATCCGTGAAAAATGCTAATGTTCAACGCAATGCCGTAACAATCTGTTGAAGTTTTTTTTAAATTTAATATTTAATTTTTATGTTCTCTTAATCTAGTACTAAAACTTCTTCCAGTCTGTCCAATATACACACAGGCACATTTACCGCACTTTATCTCGTATATACACCACTTGCCCAGTTTCTTCGGCTCTGATTTGTTATTCACTAATAATTTCTGAAGATTGATTAATTAATAAGGCAAATTGAGACACTGCATAATTTTGACAACTATTGTCACTGCTACAATTATTTTATGGACTACTAACATTAGTACCTTCGTTCTTACTTTAGATATATTTTTGTTAAAATCTCAGTTAGCGTTGAAATAAAAAAATATTTTTTGAACTCGTAATAAAATGCTTTATTTGAAACTAAAATAATATACAAGATGTTTCTTTACAAATTTTCGATTTGACATTATTTATGGTAAAAAGGTATTAAAATCCTTTACATCGTTGTAGAAAATTAACTAATGATTTAAAAATACGAAAACATTTCGTAAATCTACAACAATGAATCATTACTTCTGGTTAAAATTAAATTTAAAACAAATATGTAATGTATTGGAATGCTTTCTTTTTAAATTTAATTTCGATATCTCTAATAATTATAGAGATGTATAGTTGATGCTTGAAGCCATTATTTTGTGATACATTTTGAAAATTAGGACGATAAATAAAATTCACTTTGTTGTTATCACACACGGTTTTTTATTATTAGTAACCGGTTTCAACCATTACATGGTCATTTTCAAACTACAATTACAATTGTACAATGTACAATTGTAGTTTGAAAATGACCATGTAATGGTTGAAACCGGTCACTAATAATAAAAAACCGTATGTGATAACAACAAAGTGAATTTTATTTATCGTCCTAATTATAGAGATGTATAATACATGTAATGGAAAAATAAATTCTGATATACATAAAACATTGGTTTAATATTTCTGCTTAACGGCTATCGACCGGTGGTCTTTCAGCCCGCTTACAGAGATATTTACTTGGTTCCACACATTTGCCCATCACTGCAAAATTTCTAAATAACAAGTTATTTCTGGTTTATAAACAGAGTAAATGCATACGGTATTATCCTTGTCCGATGAAAGATTTTGTTTCGGTTTATAAATAATATCATATTTCTCGAATAATTTTCTCACTTATCTATTGGTGAAACAATAATTAAATAAATTCTTTACCTATTAAATAATATCATATTCTTTTCATTTATTAATTAACTTTTGACTTGTTTTTCCTGTCAACTTAATATTACCATTAAAATATAAAGACTGTTATGTCTAAATCTATTTATTACTCATGCAAATGTGCAAAAAGCTACCACTTGTAAAATATTGTTTGAATCATTTTACAAAAATCAATTTATATTAATGTCACTATTATTCTAGGATCAATACATTATATATATAGAACATCTTTATTAACAGACAAACGTACAACAAAAATATATAATACATGTATGATAGATGATGTTAGTGGATTAGTCTGTTAAATGGCTATCGACCAGCGGTCTTTCAACCCTCAATACATTATTTTTTTGTACTTTCTACCATTGGAATCGTTATTTTTAGGTAGATATATTTATTTATTGACAAATTAATATAATAAAATAATGAATGAGGTGTGAAATTTATCAAAAGGCTATCAACCAGATTTCTGCCTTGATTTGTTCAGTCATATGGCATCAGTCGACAATGCTCAGATGGCTGGAACGATGAAAAAAATAGTTTTTTTTTTAATTTAGGGTTTATACTAAGGTTTCTAAGAAGACAATATGTGGAAATGAGTGTGATTTTTTCTGATAGGAGGAGCTCCTCTATTTATAAGGATTGTGTAAAGGATGAGGATGTCGGAGTTTTGTTAGGGAACGAATGGATGCTCGCTCGCTTTAATATTGTGGGAGGCTGAATTGCAGTTATTGGGATAGAGGACACAACTATAGTCAAGTAATGGGCGGCAGATCATCTTATAAATTTTTACAACTGTTCTTTTATTGATACCATTTACCCTAGAAGTTATTTAACTTTTTCTGATGGCTGTTTTTTTAATTGATTTTTTTAAATCTATGGTTATGCCCAAGTATTTAACGGAAGCTGAGGAAGGGATTATAGTTTGGGAAATAAAGACTTTATGAGGTGAATTATTGGTGTAATGATAAGGAATTAGGAACTGTGATTTGTGTGGATTGATTTTAATGTACCACTTTGCAAAACAATCGTTGAAGGAAGTCAATAAGCTCTTGAAGCTCTCTTAAATTTAATCACAATTGTTAAAATTTTCTTTTTTGAAAAGTCCATAGGTCAGTACATATACAGATGTCTTCAAAATTGTTTTCACCCATTATGAAGCAAACCAAAGAATTAAATTAATAGAAATTAAATTTAGATAATTAGATTATATATAAATTATATATATTTTTATTATTAAATTTAGATACGTGTTTTTTTATTTAAAAGGCAGTGAATGTTTTATTCATTTATTTACATTTTTGAAAAAGCGCATTTTAAATAAATAAGTAATCGTCTACCTTGTGATACATTACACTGAAATGAAAAATTCTATTAAAACATAGTGAATTTTTCAATTCAGTGTAAGTATGGATTACCACATAGTAATGGTAGCAACCATTCTCTTTATTGCGATACATTATAAATTATTAAAAACATAAGTACCTCTGTTAATATCACACACATTCTATATTAATTGTGCTTAACTCTGTCAAAACTATAGTCACCATTGATATGAAAAATGTATGATATTAAAAAAAGGTACTCGTGTTTTTAAATCCTTTTCTAACTCTTTTTATCATTTGCAGTGTTTTTTTTTTAATTCATACTTTTAATATCACTTGTTAATTGTTACTTTTTGGGTGTTTTAATAATTCACTCATTTAAATTAACAAAAGACGGATGTTTTAAGGGTTTTGCTAGATTGTGTAGAGACACTGCTGCAACTGTTTCACCACACCGTGGCTTCATAAGATGGTGAAACAATTGTATTAGTGTCTCTACATCATAAAGCAAAACTCTTAAAACATTCGTCATTTATTAAATGCAATATAGAGAGAATTGTTTATCTATTAAAAAACTCGTTTTGCAAATTGCAGTAATTTTTATATTTATTTGGCACCACTTACTTCGTGTAATATTCATATTATAAAAAAAAACTTGAAGTTACTAAAAATAAATCGTTGCTATATTGACAAAGAAAAGTGTTTTTTATTTAGAATTAAATTGATTTATTTCGTAATAATGCGATATTGCATTGTATTTAATACCTTACTCCTCCTACAATAAATAAATTTATTACAATTTAGATAGATAAAACTATCGGCAGAATGTTCTTCCACTCTAGCCCAATGCGGTATTTTAAGATAATTAGGTGATCATACTTGCAGACTACTAATTGTCATTTTTACTTCATGTTGCTTCAAAAACCATTATGTGGCGACTGAATTACGCTCATGTGTTTTAGTAATTGCACGATCTTTTTAAACAATTGCTGTTTTGCACATTTGCTTTTTAATCAAAATAGTTAAAAAATTATTTTAGTATCTGTTGATGCATTTGTTAATATTATCCACTAACCCACCCTACAATTATTTTAATAAAAATAACGATATATAATATAATTAGGTTTCAAAGCAATGAGCGGAAAATTTTGTTTTTTTTTAAATTAATTTAGAGTAAGTTAGGAGATATCCACCCAGACTTCACATAACATTAATCTTCTTGTCTTCTCTATAAAACATACAACCGTATAAAATTGCAGACAATTAAGAATATTTGACTTAAGTTTAGCTATATATAAAAATTTGAAACATATAACAATTACTCAATGATATGGAACCGTTGACTATTAAATGATAGTAATTGATATTGGTTACACATTTTTGCCCACCCTATATCTACATATACTCCAAGGAATTTTACACTTAATATTTACAGATGTTTCGTTTAATTCAATTGATTTAATAGATTTTGCTGGGTTTGGTTTGGTTGGTTTTGAAAACCAATTCTGCACTGATGTGAATACCAAATCAGCTTCCATTGTTAGATCGTTTATGTTATTAGCACATATTAAAACATTGGTGTCATCTGCATAATTGATAATGGTGTGTTTGGCAATTGTATCTATTATGTCATTAATAAATAAACAATAGGAAAAGTGTTAAAGATGTTTCGGATTGCCCTACAATTCGTGTCGTAGATTCTGCTGAGTATGCTGTAAGTTCCTTAGTCTTTTCTTAATACCTCATAATGGGCGAAATATCAGAACAACAGGATGCCCAGGGAAAGATACGGACAATATCCTTCAAAAATTATCTTGCTGGAAAAGTGAACCATCCATCTAGTGAAAAAACGGAAGAATATGGGGTTTTATCATCTCATCCACATATTGCTGAGCGTTCATACTGCCTAGGATAAATACTAAACGAAACTTACTTTCATAAGTTATAGCACCCTAAACCAAAATCTCTACACACCTCTTAACATAAAAATCTTTTCGCACGTCTTCATCTGACTCTCATACGGTCATCATGCATCTCCAAATAGAATCGCTAAACATTATTCTATGCCATTATAGGTTTCAGTGCAGTCGCAACCTACAGTAGTCCAAACGTTGCTGTCGATGTTGAGTGGTTAGTGGTAACAAAAGATGTGGCCGATAGAATTTGTGATTCTGTGGGAAACCGTTGAAGGGCTATAGGATGACTTTTTTTTAGCTAATAATATATCAGCAATTGATCTGTAACTAAAGAATCAGTCACTTGTCGCATATGGTGGTCTTGAACTTCATTTATTTTTCTTTGCCTGATAGTAGCGTATGAAGGTCGATTGGTTTTAGTTAAGAAGATTAGCCATTTCTCTAATCGGAAAACCACCTTCGCGCAAAAAACCTATACGACCTCTGTCGAATTCGTTTAGTTGGCGATAATTTTTACGTTGACGCATAACCATACTTTCAAAACAAACGATAAAAGCGAAAGCAGCAAAGAACTAAACACAATTTTGCAAAATATACATACATTAATGAAAAAAACTGACATACTTGTCAAATAGGGCATTGCTACTTTATCCATATTAGTATTAACCAATTGGTATCTTTAAATAGTTAAACGTTCGTGAGCGGTTGTGGAGTAGGTTGGCAGGGTGTTGGAGTTTAGTTGAGGTTCTTAGGGCGCGATAGATGGTCGGATTTGGGTGAAAAGGATTGCACCATAATCTAACAAGGGCCAGCATATTACTTTATACATGTGTTGAAGGTTTTATAGACATTCCTTTCTGTTTATAGGTTAACGATCTAAAATGCCGATGCATGGTTTTGATTTTGTTTTTTATTGATTATCTAAAAATAATATGGTTGACTTTTGACTCTCTAGGAGTTAAGTTTGCATATTGGACGTTAGGAATGAGAGAGGAAACATGGTAGGCTTTTTGGGAAGGAAACCAAACTGGTAGTAATAAATGGATTTAATTGAGGTGTGTACGAGATTTTGTTTGTTGAGGGATTCAAAGAGCTTTCCAATTACAAGAAGGAGTGTAATGGCACAGAAGCTCAGGTTTGGGGATACAAATAATTATGCCTTTTTGTCACTCCGGAAATTTTCTAAAAGTAAACATGTGCATTTAATGAGGGAGTTTTTAAAGGATTGATCTGTTATTTTATCATGACCTGGAGGGGAATTTTTACCAGAGTATAATATAGAATAATAATCTGTCTCGTCTATGGAATTGTCATTTGAAGGTGGTAATGAAGCTTACCAGTCATTTACTAAATTAAAAATGTCTTTGTCGCAGCAATATTTGGTTTGAATGTACACTCTAACTGTCCCGCAAAAGCTATACCAATTAAATCGTCAGTCAGTATGGAACTGACTAATAGTAATAGTGTTTATTTATTTAAACAAAAAACTAAGTAAAACAGTTATTTTTGGATAATATTTCGAAATAAAGCTGGTAGTGTTTTTCTTTTCTCAACTTGTTTAGTGTTTCACTAATTGCACATTTTTTTGTTGTTTAAAAACAATTGATATTTTATTTATTTTGTTAATTTTGTCTATTCACAACTGTTTTATCAATCAGAATTATTTTTGAATCATATTTCCCAATTATTAAAAAAAAAAAAATTTAATGCAAAAGTTTTATCGTTTTTCTATCCAAAACAGTTAATTTTAATATATTTTTTATTGAAAGTAGTAAAACGATAGAAATTGGTTTTATCGAACACTTTGCTTTTTATGTTTTTTTTTATATCATATAAGTCAAGACAATTTTATTTGAAATAAAAATTATTTTTTAAGTATTATTTTCGAAAAATTTATTGGTCTTTTAACACTGCACTGCTACTACTAATATAATGTTTTTAAAATTTAAAATCCCCTTGACCTTGTATTTATAATTAAAATACGCCATTATTGATTATTTACATTTTATTTTATATATTTACATACATAATACAACGGCGTTATATTAATAATTTGCGAAATTATTAAAAAAATAGTAGAAATACGCATGATTTTATTAATAGCACGAATCCATTCTATAGATAAAAATTCAAGGTTTTTAACAACGGCGTCGTTCACGTTCACGTACACTATTTAAAAACAGGTTGGTTACTGGCTCTCCTCCACGTGCCAGCGGCCAGCGTACTACGGACACGTTTTCTTTCTTCCTGCAAGATCGCGGTCTTACATCACACGGCTGTGATAAGAAGTAATTTCGCGTTGATAAGGCCGGAGTTTATGTAACCTGGTGGGGACAACGCGGTCGTGCGTCGGTGTGCATTAGTGACGTTAGCCGCGAGGGGATAGTCAACTGGAGGAGGTCCGGGAGTTTGGGAAATTGTTTGCCAGGAATTTAAGAAGTGAGGGAACATGCTGTCCGTGCCAAGGAATAAGGTGAGTGCGTCTCCTTGTTTTTATTTTTCTTGCGTCTGTAAACTTGAAATATTTTCAAACTCTATATTTTATATTACTTACAATATGTCAAAATATGTTAATGCTGAAATTATATAATTAGTTTAATAATTTTATATTATATTAAGTAAAATATTCCTATATGTTAAGGCATACATTATTTTTAATAATTTTTGAATGTTGATGAACCATTTTTAAGTAAGAATTTTAGAAAACACCTTATTTTTGACCACAATGTTTTAATGAATTTGTATTTATATTATTTATATATGATATTTTCAAACACAGAATATACATGTTCAGAATGACCAACGGTCGAAACTAGTCCAAGAAATATAAAAATAGTGAAACATAACCAAGTGCTTAATTAATCCTTTTATTATTAATTTTAATTCTCAAATGCAATTAAATATTTAGCTCTTTTTCTTAAATTAGATTCTCAAGTAACCCGTGTTAAAATATTTTGTAATATATGGAAATAATTCAATTAGCATTAATTACTTAATTATTCTATTTAAGAGTCATATCATTATCAAAGTACTATTTTTTTTTTTTAATATGATTGTAGAAACTAGAAAGATAAAATATTTGATTATTGCTATATATTAAATTTTTACTTAAACAATAATAAATTTAATAAATGGGAGTATTACCGACATTTTGTTCCTAGCATTATAAAATTTGTATAATTTTCACAGTATGTGCAATTATTGATAAATATACTTACATGTAGTTTGAGCTTTTACTAGTTATTTATTGTATTCTAGATTTGTTTGTTACTTACTTATTTTATTTTAATTTTATAATATTATTTATTGCGATTGTAGACATTAATCAATTATATAAATAGAGGTAGTGTACTAATCATTTATAAAATTCTTATTATATTAAATCTAATATTTAATCGAGGCTCTATTCTATACAAAATATTTCCTATATTTAGAAAACAAATGAAAAAAATTAAGGTATTTGAATAAATAACCAATACCCAAGATATATGTCATTAAAAACTCAATAAATGCTTAAATTCAAATTTTCATTTGATAATCGCATTTAGTTTTAATTATCACACATACTTACGGGATATACATAATATATTAGAATCCAAATCCACAACTGTCATTACATAATACTGTCGACAAACTGTTTACAAATCAAAAGAAAATCATGGAATAACCCCTATGACTTTTATTTAAAACTGTCGTGCACTCGCTTTTCAGCTTTTCTAACAGAGTGAGAGCTTAAATTTGAAGTTTATATCATTATCATTTCTAGAGATTCAGTAAATACCTCAACGCACACAGTTCAGCTAAAAGTAAGAAAAAAATATGATTACAGAATTTTCACTATTATATTTACATATATAATGTTGCGTTAAGTTTTTTATATGTTGTATAACGAGTAAAATTGATAATTCACGATATTGTTTAAATTAATTTTGAATGGCAACAAACTTTTTAATTTCAATGCCAACCGGCTGTTTATGAATAACTTATTACGATACGTATATTTGCTTTCCAAATATAAATGAAATTCCATTGTATTTTAATGTTTCTATTAAGAAATTTATAATGATTTAACCTTTTATTATAGATCCTGCATTTTATTTATTTAACTTAACATTTTAATATAAAGTAAAAAGTGTCAATTTTTTAAATTCAATATATATTCGGTTATTATAACAGATAGAAAAAAACTGTAAAAGACAAAGTTTTAGATAATTTTATGCAGATTAATAAAAAATAATCATCGCCATTATTTTCCGAGATATGACCCAAACTTACATTTTAGGTGGAAACCATAGTTGGCTATAGCCTCATTCAAAACCTATTTTTTTCTCTTTAATTCAATATTACATATGACAGTTATTTCTAAAACTAAGTGAGTTATATTCATTTTAAGTTTTATTATAAATAAAAATGGGTAGCCATGAAAAAGATGAAAGTAAAACAATTGCAGTTGTTTATAATAATAGCAATATTGTAATTATTATTATTTCCCCATTTAACCGTTTCTCTATCTCTTATAGTTTCCGAGATCCCCATAGAGAACATCTAAAAAACAACTCACCCTGTATACAAATAAAATAACGGGACATTCATAATATCGAAGGAAAAAAAACATACAGATAATCTTGCAGGTGCTCTTCCACTCTAACCCAATGTCAATGTCAATGTCAAAATGACAAAATTTTATTTTATCGCAAAATAATGGGAAAATAAGCATATAAATGTTAAATATATGCTTATTTTCCCATTATTTTGCGATAAAATAAAATTTTGTCATTTTGACATTGACATTGTAAATAATAAATAATAATAATATTCACAAATATATACACTAGAATATCTATGCTAGAGTTTGGAAAAACGATTTTCGCAATGGTTTTAATCCTGCTCCAATTTCCAGAATAAATTTAGAATAGCTAACTTCTTGATTCATGCAGAAGTGAACTCTTCAACGATTTTAATGAACGCTATAAATCACATGTGCTTGCTTTAGGTGAAACTACATTTTATTTATTATTATTATTATTTATTAATATTTATTATATTTTTCTACATATTGACGAAACAATGATTGAACTAAACTTTAACGACTGAATAGTTGAGGCTTTTAGTTGTTGAAAGTTCATATTCTATCACTTTGGTAAATTTTCGTAAATGAAATACGATAACACTTTCAAATATTTATTTTGCCGTCAATTGTTTCGACACACTGTGTCTTCTTCAGGCGAAGAAATGATCATTTCTTGTCGTGAATGGCAAAAGTGTTATCGTATTTCATTTACGAAAATTTACCAAAGTGATAAACTTTAACGATTGTTGTTGATTCTTTTATTTATATTTTTTTTCGGTGGGTTTTGGGAAGTGGTCTAGCAACATCAATTTCTATCCACTGGAATGGTCCTTCGTCTTTGTAGCACAATCTGTAAATTCCTTGTACCACCATTTGATGTTTATTTTTTAGTTTACTCAGTAGAGTACTCTTCTGTACTTTGTTTAAGGTTTTAAACTCAAAAAAATCAAGGTGTTATAATCCCCTCCCAAAATACATATATCATATTCTGTTGATCATGCTCTTTATGGCTTACTGAATTTTTAAATATATGTTTTAGCAGTCAATCTAATTTAAGATAATCCCACTAAGCCCTTATCCAATTACTTTCTATGTTAGCTCGGATTTTTTATCTTCTTTTTTACAGGGAGTTTCAAAATAAAATTTCTTGTGAATTTCTATGAAAATAATGATTACTACCGTTTCTATGAGATAGTTCATACTTGAATTTCACTATTCGTCTAAATTTTCTTAGCTCGGTATTTCATTGTTTAGTCAAACTCCTGAAGAGATTTCAGCCATAGTGCGACTCGTCCTTCTGGATTCTTGAATTGTAAAGGCCATTTAGGAGGAGTATTTTTTGTCTTATCGGATTTTTCCAGCAATTGTGTTTTGAAATTACTCTAGACTAAAATATCTAGATTTTCTAGTAATTTATTATTTTCCAGATATATTTGCTATAATGTTTGTCGGAATTTTATTGATCCTAATATTAATTCAATCTTAACCATTTTCCCTAAAATTTTACTTTTCTTCAAGATTGCTAAAACTAGACATAAATTATCATCATATTTCTAGACTTTCCAACAAATGTTCTTCTAGTTTTTGAGAATTTTAGACCGTGTTTTTTTTAAACAAGTATCGAAAATTTTTAAAAGAATTTTCCAGCAATTTCTTTCCCAGACTTTAAAAGTAGTAGTAGTAATAGTAGTGTGTCGCTATCGACCACGTGGTCCTTACGCCGTGTGATTTGTGTATTTGTGTGTATGTAAATGAGGATCGCCCCCGTCACTCTAAACCACAATTCCAATGGTGAAAGGTACAGGTCACTGCTGGCCCAAACCAACGTTGCTGCACGTTTGATCGGGACCGCAACCGAATGCGTCACCACCGGCGTGTGAAGATTTTAAAATTTTTCCAGAAATGTCTCTTCAAACTTATCAGAATATCATCAAGGTCCAAATTTTTTCTTGGATTATCTCTTCCAAATTTAGAGTCTATCTAGAAATTTTTCAGCATATTTCCATTTTTTTCTTAGATATACTCTACGAGATTTTTTGTAATCCTTAGATACGATTCTTCTTCCAACTGCACTTTTAAAATTTCTTCACTAATGTTAATAAAAACATATTTCTTTATAATATAATGAGGACGCAAATGCAAAACTTTTTTTAATTTTCTTATAATTTTTGAGAATTTCTATAGAATTTCTTTCTTTGTATTTGTACTATTATTTGGTTTGTTAGTGTCGAATATTTCTTATTTGATTTCTTAATTTCAAAAATTACTTATTCTAGTGTTTTCTTCTTTCGCCCATTTTTTCTAATTTGTTTTGTCGGAATGTTATTTAATCATTTAGCCGTGATTTTAAATGTGTTCCAGGAATTTCTCTTCAATATTATCAGAATATTTTACATGAGCCATAGAATTTACCTGCAAAGTATCTATGATTTATAGAAATTTTTAGCAGTAGTAACATTTATTTATTGACAAATTTTGTACATATTTACATTAAATGATGAATGATAAATGAGGTGTTAACGTATTAATTTGTCAAAAGGCTATCGACCAGAGGTCTTTCTGCCTTGTTTTGTCCAGTCATATGTCGTCAGTCATTAATGCGTAAAACGATGAAATAGTGAAATGAAATCGAATATGGTTGAATTGGGGTTTTTTAAATTTAGGGTTTATACTAGGGTTTCTAAGAAGACAATATTGGGATAGTATATGGAAGTTGGAGAATTTTTCTGATAGGAATCGAAGGCATTCAAGGATGAGGATAACTAAAGTAGTATCATAGATGAGCTGGTTAGAGGGATTGTGTAAAGGATTACGAGGATGATGGAGTTTTGTTAGGGTACGAAGGCATGCTCGCTCGCTAACTTCAATATTACGGGAGGTTGGATTGCTGGGATTGGGATAGAGGGCACAACCATAGTCAAGTAGTGGGTGGCAATTTTTAGCATTTTTTCTTTAATTTTTCTAGAACATTACTTGCCAGTTATATCGAAGTATTATTTTTAGGTAGGTTTTTAATCTATTAACACTAATGTAAATAAAAATGCAACAAGTTAAATAAACACATACATAAATTAATTTTTGAGTACAAAAAAAGACAAATGGATAAATATCTGCAACGAAATAAATGACTTACAAAGAAAGACAAATTACAAGAAATCCGACAATATCAACAATATAAGAGATCTCATAGACAATACAATACCTGCGAACGATTTAATTTATCTTTCGAACTTATCAGAATACCATCAAGGTCCTAATTTTTTTTTGGAAAAACTCTTTATCTTTAAAATTTTTAGAATTTTTTATCATATTTCCATTTTTTCTTAGATATACTCTTCGAGATTTTTTGTAATCTTTAGATACGATTCTTCTTCCAACTGCACTTTTAAAATTTCTTCACTAATGTGAATAAAAACATATTTCTTTATTTAATATAGTGAGGATGCAAATGCAAAGACAAAGTACAAGAAATCCGACAATATCAACAATATAAGAGATCCCAGAGACAATACAATACCTACGAACGATTTAACAATCTCAAAGACATTTGCAGGCCATTTTAAAAATACGTTCCAAATAACTTTGACAACAACTTTGAAGTCATAGTAAACAATTGGTACGACACGTTTGACAAAAAAAATATTACTTCTCCAACGGACGATAAAATTGACGAAACGGACAACTTTACAATATCGAACTTTGGAAAAAAATCAACTCTTGGACATGATGACATCCCGCGACCTACAATTAAAACGTTACCTAACACTGTCCATCTTATCCTAAAAGACATTAACTTTTGCTACATCAACCAATATATCCCTTCCGAATAGAAGTTAGGAATAATTGTTTGTATCCCTAAATCAGACTTGGATCCCTCATTTATTGCTAATTATCGCCCCATTGCCTTACTCCTAGTCCTAGTTTAGCTTTTCGAGCCCTTGCTTACACACAAAATCCTTAAATTATCCTAGCCAATCGTCCGGCGCGGCGTAGCCTTCTTAGATATTAAAAAATGTTTGCCTCTGTTTCCATCCACGGTTGCTTTACAAATGTGCACTGTTAAATATGCCCTGCCACCTCATAATTTTAATCCATGAACTCCTAACAAATCACTCTTGCAAAGTAAAATTCCACCAGTCTTGATTCCATTAATTTAAAATGCAACAAGGTGTCCTTCAAGTCACCCATCTTTCACCCATTTTATACAATCTATACTGCTCAGACATTTTCAACCTCGATCCTGACTTATCCCCACTTCTATTTGCCAACGATACTTCTCATTCCTTTCCACAAAATAACTCACTTATTGCCAAAAATCAAATTTCGTACATCAGAAGCTTGCCCCTCCTACACTTGTATATAATATTATATAATATTTATATAATATTTGACTTCAAATTAACATTTAAACCCCATGCCCTTTCCATTAAAACAAAACTAAAAGCAAGAACGCGGCATTTCCGATCACTAACGTACAAAAACCAAGCATTTCCAAATATTCAGCCGTTAATGTTTACTAAGCGATTGGTCACTCCTTGATTATAGTGCTATCCTCTTCATCCAATGTCGCCCATCAACGCTCCAGCATTTTCTAGTAGTATAAAGATCCGCACTTCGCACAATCCATCCAATGAAAAACGCTATGAAGAATCCTAAATCACACCAATTTTCCAATGTATGTTGGCCATTACTGAAAAGTTTTTTACTAACTACAATCTCCTAAATAAATATTGTACTCCTCCCAATCCCAACATCCTACCTAAATACCATCATTTGTTCACATTATTCCGACAGTTAGTCAACCTATAGTTTAGCTAATATTGTAATGACAGGACAGAAAGACCTTAGCTCGATAGCCCAAAAAGTTACAGTTTATAGAACTTCTTCATAATAAGTGATAAGTGGCCTTGGCTATTAGGTTCAATTAAGTATTGATTCTAACTAAACATTTTTGTATACAAGGAAGTGTACATGCAGATGTTTCTAGAGGGTTACACATGAGATAAACAATATGTATTGAAACTTCTTTTCGTATAATATAATTTTGGTGCTATAATAAATTTTCTATCAAGTATTTTAGAATTAAAGAACAAAGAACGTAAAGAGATTGTTGGTTATATAGGAAAATAGTAAGTGTACCTTCTAGTTATATACGTGAATATGATTATTACGTTTCACAAACCTAATTGTCTTTATTAAGACAAATTTATTTAAAATTTAGCTGTTTGATAATTTAAAGCCAACGAATATATTTTCCCAGAAAACCTAATCGTTGTACAAATTGAAAATTCTATGATGTTACTTATATAGAACTTCTTATTGGTGTGTTATATTCAGGAGATGTACGTAGATACACGAAAAAAATAATGAAGTTGATTTAGTATAACTTTTAAAGAAGGAAGTTATAAACCCAGTTTGATGCCCAATATTTATCAGAGTAAAATAAGTGCTGAAAACTAGATTAAAACCTTAAGGATCTAGTTATCAGTATGAACAGCTTGTATAAACTGTGTGTTCAATTTTATAAAAATGAAATAGGAATGATTAATGGGCAAATATAATTTCGATTTGTAATATGTTTTTGTCAAGCTTTTTATAATTATAGATTTAAGGACGACTTTATACAGAAAAATATTTAGTGTTCCTTTTAGTTACAGACAAGAATTTATTTATCATATTTTATCATCATAAAAATTAAACATACATAAAACTATAATTTTAAATAAGAATAATTACATAACCTAAACGTTCTAACACTGTCATTTTAAAAATGAAACGTACCAATTGTGTTTCACAAATTAACTTTTATATTTTTTCTTCTTATTTTATGATATTTAAAGGTAATTATTTCTCCATGCATTAAACTAATATAAATAATAATATACTAATAAATTATATATTTATTTTCCTAAACGATAAACTCAACTTATCATTCCTTTGCAATCATCTGACCCTAAACTTGACACACATAACCAACACAAATGCGAATATTATGTAATCTACACATACGTATATTATATCTATCTATACATACAGTTAAACATTTTGTAACAGGCTGTCGGTGTCGATGCTTCAATTTGAATAAATTTCCAAGCGGACAACAATGGCAAGGTCAATGGGAGCAATAATAAAGTCAAGTGTATGGATATGAATTCCTATTCCCACTCTACTCGGGTTTTAAAGTCGCGTGGCGTGATGTTGATATTTTAAGTGCGTAATACGACACACTCCAACTGATATCAAATCGCACTTGTTTACACTTTAACTACATTACATCATTAAAATTATTATTTTCAGGTTACATTTTTCACAATTAAATGTCAAAGTTTTTATCAAAATTCACAATATAAGAGAAATTTGGATGGTCGATGGAAGACATGCGTTTCTTAATTTTGAAGGTATTAACGTCCACAAGTTTACTTTTTAGTTCTATCTAAAATTCTTCGTGATTAATACAATAGATTTTAAATTAATTAAATATAACTAGTAAAGAAAGAGCAAAAACCTATGACTAAATTTAACTAAATACTATAATAGTAATAGTTCATTTGACCTTATTTCTTATTTACTACCCCCTAAACCTAATAACTTAAAAACAAACGAACTGAACTTAACAAAGAACTACATAATAGTTTATTTACTGATTTATTTTAATAGTTTATTTACTGACAATATAATAATAATAACAATTTAGTGCTTAGTTTGTTTAATTAGCTCTATATTTTCGAGTTTAGTATGAGTGGAGAACTAAATTTGAAAATAGCAATTAATTAGCCCATGGTATAGAAAAAGAGTAATTAAATGATTTTATTTACTTATAATAACAATAATTTTTATAATAATGTTTTTAATTAATTTAAAACTTGCATATGTAACAATGAAAATAAATATATTATAATATAATATAAATTCATCGTTAGTACTTGTGGAGGGTGACCGTACCTTTCGTTATTGAAATAAAATCCTTTAAAATCTTAAAAGGTTAGAATTAATGTTACTTTTTTTATTTTTTGTACTGCTAGTAAATATGTCAATAATTTGTTATTATTTTTGTTCGCTATTCTGACTAATACATATACAAATCAATACATAAATAATATGGTGGATAGACCACGCGATCAATAGCCAATCAATATTATTACAATAAGAAACTTATTAAGATATTACTATAAATGTTATATATATTGTCCAAGCACTAGATCCCTAAGCTGATGAGATCCAAAATAGATCCAAAACGTTCCATGACTGTTGTTACATAAAACAATAATAAACTTAGTTAAATAAGATACAGTGTTTTGAAAATATTTTATATAATTTATAAAATTTAAATCTATCATCCATTACTTTAAAACAAGTTTTATGATTACAGACTAATTATTAATAATTTTTCAGTTACCATCCGTTGGAAACGTACTCAAGAAGTACTATTCGAACGTTGCGCCGACTACAAAGCTATTCATCGATGGAGAATTCAAAGACTCGAAGGCGTCCAAGTGGGTCGACCTTTATGATCCCGCCACTAACCAGCTGGTCACCAAAGTTCCTGAAACCACCAGGGAAGAAATGAACGCCGCCGTGGAGAGTGCAAAAGAGGCTTACCAAACGTGGAGGACCACTTCCGTACTGACGAGGACGCAGTTGATGTTGAAACTTCAAGCCGTCATCAGGAGGGATATGCAGAAATTGGCCAGGAACATCACCACCGAACAGGGCAAAACGCTGGCCGACGCCGAGGGTGATGTCATGAGAGGCTTGCGTAAGTATACAAGGAGTTTAGTGATTTTAGCATGCTATTATATAATGTTTTATACTCGCATTAAAAAAATGCTAAAATATTTACTATGTTTTTAGCACTTCAAAAATGTATTCATAAATTATAAAAACGTGACTTAAGTTTCGAAATTTGAATTATTGAGCCACGAATAACGTATATTAAAAGTTTACGCGGTTCTTGCAAGAGTAAAAATCTGAAAAAAAACAACGTTGCGCAGTTAATTGCGATCTCCTCATGGAAAATATTTCGTCTTTCTATCACTTCCGGTTGTACCGGAAACGGCTACCAACGTTGTTATTTTAAATGGAATATACTGTATATTATTTTATTTTTGAATTCCTTGTTCGATTGCCGACCTCCCCATATGTCTATCTTGAACCTACTTGAAGTTATAGGCATTATTCTAAATGCCTATTTGAGGTGCCTACCTCCCCATAAACCCATATGGGGAGGTAGGCAATCAAACAAGGTATTCAAAAATAAAATAACATACAGTATGTTCCATTCAAAATAACAAAGTTTGTAGCCGTTTTCGGTACAACCGGAAGTCACGGATGCCGAAATATTTTCCGTAAGGATATCACAATCAAGGAAATTTTTCAGAATTTACATCTTGCAGGAACCCTGCAAACTTTTAATGGACATTATTCGTGACCCACCCTGTATATTACTCCGTGGTAAAACCATAGTAAGTTTTTAGTTTTAGTGTTTAAATTAAAAGACATTATGATTCATTTATTATGTCTCTGTGTTTTATTTATATGAAAGGTGTACGACTTTTGTAGCTGCATGATCAGAGACTATAATAGAAAACAGAAACAGAAATGTTTCTTAAATATACTGCATATAATTACAAAATTAGTTTATTCAATTATTAACATGTATAATCTCTAATTCTAGGAGATCTAGTAACCTACATTATCTTGAAGGTCAGCAAATATTTGCACATCTCATATATCTGCTCGGCACTTGATTAGATAAAGATCGCTCGTGATTTTGAACCACTTATCATCATCCACTTATAATTGATACTACTCGAAATTCTTTGTTACCGAGCACGGAATTTATTTATCATCATCTGCAATAAATTGGCTAATACATTTACATTTTGCTACAAAAAATTTGTAAAATCATAGTGATTAGTATTTTTTTTATGTAAGATATGCAATATAGGATAATATTTAACATATCCCAGGATTTTTTAAAATAAACTACCTCGGTCGAAGCGTATATATTTCATAATTAAAAAGACCCTATAGAGTAGTTAAGCCAAGATTCATTATACTGTCTAATTATATGCACTCTAACAGTTAGTTACACTGCTGTTGTATTATTGACTTTTGTGTTAGATCTACAGAAGGCGATTTTAAATTAATCAACCATTTCAGTAGTCTGAAGAGAGAGTAACTTGAGATCGTTTAATATACCAAAATACTGGCCTCGCTTTGGCTATAACCTGATTGTAACTGCAGTTGTTTCTAAGAAGCAACTTCTTGTTTTTATTAACGGTACTTTTGTAGTGATAGTTTTCAGTATAGTTGTGTAAAAAATTGGAGCACACATTTTAAATGACGTTGCTAATTTTGCTTTTAGGTTCACCAAAAGATGAAGATAAATGATATCATCTAAATAATAAATGAAATAAATGTTCAAAGTCTTTAAAACACTTCTAGTCATTGGTCTCAAAAAGGTACGTTTTATAAATTGTAATCCGTGCTAAGAAAAAAGGTGGATAAATATCTGCACAGGATTAAGTTAGTTACGTTAATCGCAGACCAAGGATATTTACATTTTTTGATAATATTTTCTTTCAACCTTCTACTGATCTTCCTCGGAAAATGATTTTCGCTCTTTAATACGGCTTTGAAAAATCGGATGATAACCATTGGCTACTACGTAGTATACTGCATATAATTTATTTATTTCGCTTCTCTACTTCTGACTGTAGGTTTTCTTCAGTTCCACTAACAAATTTCAAGAGTTTTGTAAATTAAGAGAATCGATTCCTTTTATTTTAGAATTTAGCTATTTATATCCGTCTTACCATTAGCACAAGTATTTACAAGAACGCAATTCTCTACTTACAAATAATATGATTTCTGCTCCTTAGTAAATAATTCTCAATAAACAGTTTTCTGAGGTTCGAGCGTGGATAGAAGATGTGCATTCAGCGTGCAAACCTATGGTAGTTTTTACTCCTTTCCACCACGTAAACGCACAGTTATGTAATAAGATAGGTAATCTCTTTAACGTATAATCATCACGTACGTTTGTATACTTTTTCTAGGTATTTACATAACTGACTTCTTGCGTCAAAGATGAAACAAATAATGATATAAAGACGAGAATTTATTTAAAACTTTATAATTGCTATGTCAAATCACACAAAATCACAAGGTTCCACATTGAATGCAAGTTGTACTAGGGTATAACCTTGTTATAATGTTTATTGAAGTATTTCTTGTAATCTCGACACAACTATCTATTAGAAAATTAACCTTCTTATTGTCATAAACATAAACTAACATATCCTATAGATGGTGTTGACTATTGGGATACCGGTGCCCACGATATAGTGTTACATTTTCTAAAAATAATGCTAAAACTTTGAAAATCTGGGTTATATTATTAGTACTAACTATAATCTACAAATTTCACATAGCCCACACGTTTCTTCTTCCAAATTGCAAAACTAGATGTTTGTTTGTGATTCTTAAAATCTTACAAAATCAGTTGAAAATAGTTTTATAAAAAACTACAAGAATCTTTTTGTAAATATTGTTGTTAGGTTTAAAAATTCTGAAAAGTGTGTATTTTTTAAATGCACCAAAGAGTAGATAAAAAATGTACATGACATGTACAATACCTGTTAGAGTACGTTTTTTAGATAATTTAAAATAACATTTAAAATTTTACTGTTACTGATGTCTTGCAACACCGAAGGCTTACTAGATTTAATTTTTTATATTTCATGTCGAAATCCAAAAATTAACCAAAATAAGCAGTCGCATATATGTAATATGCGACTAGCATCCTTCGTTTGAACTCTATTTGCGTTTTTCGTTTGATTATAGCCTAGTGAGATAAATAATCAGTATTTTGAATGAGGCCACCTTCAAAAATTTAAAATATATATTTGATGATTTAAATATCTATTAAAGATTTTGAGATATTGTTTTTATATGTCTGTTAATCTGATTTTATTTTTATTTGTCACCTTTTTTCAACGCAATAATTTCTTTTTCGTTGATTCTACTATATAGACCATATAGTATTATCAACAGTAATTGCACAAGTGCATTGAAAATTATCGGTAACAAGTTTGCATGAATTCGACAAACAAAGTCGTATTGCTTGGCAACAGGCCCGAGCCCGAAGGGCGAGGGGCTGTTGCCTAAAGCAATACGACTGAGTTTGTCGAAAGAGTGCAAACTTGCGATAATTTACAATGCACGAGAGCAATTTATCAGACTATATCCCAACAAAAATATTACAATAACAAAGGCATTTATTGTGTATAAAAATTAATCATATTTTTGGATGGTAACGTACTTTTTGGCTGGGCGTCTTTTACCTTTTCCTGAAATACCTCTTGTTTTGTATTTCCGAATCGTATGTTTGCAATCATTTTTAAAAAGTTCACAAAAACTGACGTTTGTTAATTTTATTTGACAGTTGTTTGATGTATAGCCCAATCAGAAAATTTAATAATTAATTGGGAACCAATCACGTGCCGAAACATAATGCGAGTAGAGAACCAATTACAGTGCCGATAATGAACTCTACATGAATTTGTTATCAACAGTAATTGCACAAGTGCTTTGAAAATTATCGGTAACAAGTTTGCACGAATTCGACAAACAAAGTCGTATTGCTTGGCAACAGGCCCGAGCCCGAAGGGCGAGGGGATGTTGCCTAAAGCAATACGACTGAGTTTGTCGAAAGAGTGCAAACTTGCGATAATTTACAATGCACGAGAGCAATTTATCAGACTATATCCCAACAAAAATATTACAATAACAAAGGCATTTATTGTGTATAAAAATTAATCATATTTTTGGATGGTAACGTACTTTTTGGCTCGGCGTCTTTTACCTTTTCCCTGAAATACCTCTTTTGTTGTATTTCCGAATGGTATGTTTGCAATTATTTTTAAAAAGTTCACAAAAACTGACATTTGTTAATTTTATTTGACAGTTGTTTGATGTATAGCCCAATCAGAAAATTGAATAATTAATTGGGAACCAATCATGTGCCGAAACATAATGCGAGTAGAGAACCAATTACAGTGCCGAAAATGAACTCTACATGAATTTGTTATCGCGGCAACAAAGTTCTCTAGAAGCTGATTGGTTCTAATTCGTCTGTGTTTCGGCACGGTGCCTTTGGCGGGATATAGTCAACAGTAATTGCACAAGTGCATTGAAAATTATCGGTAACAAGTTTGCACGAATTCGACAAACAAAGTCGTATTGCTTGGCAACAGGCCCGAGCCCGAAGGGCGAGGGGCTGTTGCCTAAAGCAATACGACTGAGTTTGTCGAAAGAGTGCAAACTTGCGATAATTTACAATGCACGAGAGCAATTTATCAGACTATATCCCAACAAAAATATTACAATAACAAAAGTATTTATTGTGTATAAAAATTAATCATATTTTTGGATGGTAACTTACTTTTTGGCTGGGCGTCTTTTATCTTTTCCTGAAATACCTCTTGTGTTGTATTTCCGAATCGTATGTTTGCAATCATTTTTAAAAAGTTCACAAAAACTGATGTTTGTTAATTTTATTTGAGAGTTGTTTGATGTATAGCCCAATCAGAAAATTGAATAATTAATTGGGAACCAATCACGTGCCGAAACATAATGCGAGTAGAGAACCAATTACAGTGCCGAAAATGAACTCTACATGAATTTGTTATCGCGGCAACAAAGTTCTGTAGAAGCTGATTGGTTCTAATTCGTCCGTGTTTCGGCACGGTGCCTTTGGCGGGATATAGTCGCGGCAACAAAGTTCTCTAGAAGCTGATTGGTTCTAATTCATCCGTGTTTCGGCACGGTGCCTTTGGCGGGATATAGTCACTTTTATTATGCTTCCTATTTTTGCGCGTAATTAATTTAGTTCTTTATAAATTTACTATTTCTAAGGCGGCTATTAACTCATCTAATTTCCTTTCAAATGTAGATCCTCCTTCCTCTATTGATAGTGCAGCCACACTGACCGTTGACTCGTCTGGAATGTCGACAAGCTTCTCTGCCAGGTTTGCAAGTTCCTCTATTGTACCTGCACTGTGTGCCATTAAAAACCGTTGAATTTGTCATGGCATCTTTTGGATAAATAATTGTCTGATTATGGAAGGATCCATACTCTTTGGTTCTAATAGCTGCTGCATGTTTCTCAAAATCTATACTGGGCGCAAGTGACTGATGTCAATCGCGAAAAATTTTTGTATACGTTTTGATTCTGACACTGACATCCGGTTGATGAGTTGCTCCTTTAATATGTTATACGGGTTAATACTTGATGCGCTGCACTCTTGATGGAAACATATATTAATATTGGGTAAATAGTAACTCTTGTTTTGTTCCATATTGTTTTTATTTTCATTTATCTGACACGTGTTTCGGTCTTCGCAGACCATTATCAAAGTTAAACTAATTTATAATGAGGTCATTTACAAATATATATACGAAGGCAGATAATTTACTGGGAGGGTAGTCCCGCAATTAAAATCTGGTCGGACTGGATTAGCTCCTGCTGGTTGTTCAAAATGGTAATCCCCTTGTCGATGGCTTTCTTAATCTCCAACCCTTCCAGCCATCGACAAGGGGATTGACCGAAACACGTGTCCGATAAATGAAAATAAAAACAATATGGAACAAAACAAGAGTTACTATTTACCCAATATTAATATATGTTTCCATCAAGAGTGCAGCGCATCAAGTATTAACTTTATTAAAACCACTAGTGAAGTGAAATTAGCTGCATTATACAGAAAAACTAAATTAAAAATGAGAAAATGTACAAATCATATATATTTCAATACAGAGTGTTTAAAGTTTGGCCTAACTCCTAAATACATGAAAATTCGTTGCAACAACAAATCAGTGGAAGCCAAACGATCTGTGAAAAAAGCTACGACCTATTGGTTAGAATTGGAAAACAGGAAGTGGTATTCAAGACGCTTCTTCTTGGGCGAACATCTCAAGGTAATTCATATGGAATTAACAAAACGCTTGGACAATATAACACTGGACATTTTTCTCTCTAACACCTTAGAGAAAATCAATCAGGAAGCACATAAACATTACACCACACAAATGAAAAAATTGAGACACCTAAAACATTCCGGCTTACCGAAAGAGGATATACAGACTACATCAACGCACACTTTATATCCGCGTTTGATAAACCTTTCAGATACAGTCTTTAATCAAGAAGAAGTGACCCTAATGGAGAAAGGATTAAAATATTCCCCTGCACCATCCAAATTAAATAAGGATTACGAAGAGCTAGCAATTGACACCGAACTAGCATTAAATAGAGCTAACATAACGAGCAGCCTGGAAAAAGTGCCCTTAACCAATATCATAAGGAAAGACCTTAATAATATAAAATATAATCAAATAAGAAGTAATTTAGAAGAAACCATCACCAAACAAATCATAAATAAGTGCGAAGACGATGATCTTATCATAACAAAAGCTGACAAAGGCAATACAATTACGATAATTAAGAAAGCACAGTACGTGGAGAAAATAGAAACTCTCATCGAAGAAAGTAAATTTAAATTACTTAAGAGTGATCCGACCAAAAAATGTCAGAAAGAAATAATCGAGGCCTTAAAAACAACAACAATTATTTCGGATGACTATAAATATAAATTAAAGGAAATGAACCCTTTATCTCCAGTCCTCTATGGGTTACCAAAAATTCATAAACAAAACATGCCCATTCGTCCAGTAGTGTCATATTGTCAAGCCCCATCCTACAAGTTATGCTCATATATTAATGATTTATTACCCGAACTGATTCCGTGCAGATCTGAATATTCCATTAGAAACACAAACGAATTCGTGAATAAAACACAACATATCAACATTTCCAAAAAAGTGATACTAGTATCGTTTGATGTGAAAAGCCTGTTTACATCCATACCGTTAACAGAATTAAAAAGCATTATAAGAGAAGAATTACAGCAATATTCACCACATCAATTAGAAATCCATAAAATCATAGATATGTGCCTATCACAAAACTATTTCAAATTCAACAGTAAATTTTACTCTCAGGAAGATGGATTACCTATGGGAGCCCCTACATCACCCATACTTGCAGAGATATATATGAAATCATTCGAGAATAAAATTTTTAAAATGGACAACACAATTAAAAATAATATCTATTTTTGGTGCCGTTATGTCGACGATGTATTTTGCATCTGGGAAGGATCACATCGACAACTAGATTCCTTCTTATCACAATTGAATAAAATAAATAGTAACATACAGTTCACAATGGAAAAAGAAGAAAATGGAAAATTAAATTTTCTGGATCTAACGGTAGCAGTATCTAACAAGAAGCTTCAATATGCAATATTTAGGAAACCCACAACTACTGATACAATTATTCCAAATGACTCCTACCAATCTCAGCAGATAAAATTATCAGCACTCAGTTCGTATGTACATCGATTAATTTCAATACCGTTGGATACATATAATTATAATGCAGAACTAAATATAATTCACGAAATTGCTAATAAGAATGGCTACAATAAACGAACGGTTGATAAATTAATTAAGAAAAAGAAACGTATAATCAAAACGAAATTGCTGTACAGTGCGAAGGGGATAAAAGACAAAAATATTTATGCAGCAATTCCGTACATAAAAAACACAAGCGAAAAAATTAAACGTAATTTAAAATCTCACAACATTCAAACAATTGCAATTAACAGGTCTAATTTAGGAAGAAAAATAGTCAATAACAAGATTGATAAAAGGGATAAGGAAAAACGTTCAGGGGTATATAAGATTCACTGTCAAAATTGTAGCGGAATTTATATCGGCCAAACAGGAAGAAATTTTCAAATAAGATATAAAGAACACCAAAAGGCAATTAGAGATGGAAAAACAAATACTGGATTAGCAGAACACTGTATCAACACCGGCCACCACATGGGGGAGATGTCCGCGATTAAAATTTGCCGAAAAGGGAAGAAGCTTAACCTCCTGGAAGGGTTGGAGATTAAGAAAGCCATCGACAAGGGGATTACCATTTTGAACAACCAGCAGGAGCTAATCCAGTCCGACCAGATTTTAATTGCGGGACTACCCTCCCAGTAAATTATCTGCCTTCGTATATATATTTGTAAATGACCTCATTATAAATTAGTTTAACTTTGATAATGGTCTGCGAAGACCGAAACACGTGTCAGATAAATGAAAATAAAAACAATATGGAACAAAACAAGAGTTACTATTTACCCAATATGTTATACGGGTTCTCCGTCGATGGGTTGAGCAGTGTGTCCCTTATAGTCGTTATGATTTCGGGGGAAAGGGATGATATGACATAGTGGTATTGCTGTCTTTGTTGCGTCACTCTTCTACTTTGAAAAATGGATTCTACCTGAGCAAACCATACCTCCACCTCCATGGGCCAGAACTATGGAAGCTTTATATTAGTGGTTACTTGACTTATTTGTTGTGGCTCCATTTGTAGATCCATAGTACTTTCACTTTGTTCGACCATCGTCTTCGTATCTTTACTTCGGAATTATACAACGAGTTATGTAAATTCCTGGGAATTAAATCGATAAAAACGACCGCGTAGCATCCGTGTGCTAATAGTCTGGTAGAGAGATTGAATAAACACATTAAGACATCCCTGATTGCGGGAGGAGGTAGGAACGACTGGCCGAGACAATTGCCAGGAGTGCTCTTAAGCTTACGTAACACAATAAAAGAAGACCTTCAATGTAAGAACGCGGAGTTAGTTTTTGGTACCACATTGCGTATGCCCGGAGAACTCTTTTTAGATACGGAGAGATCTAGTACGGAATTTAATACACAATTTGTACGAGACCTAAAGAAACACTTCAAGGCTATCTATTACACCCCACCACGTTACACGACAAGAAAATTTTACATTCATACAGACCTCAACACTTGCACTCATATTTATGTCCAAGAAGTTAAGATAAAAGGTCCACTAACACCACCATACAACGGACCCTTCAGAGTAATGGAGCGACATCCTTTCCGGAGAACGAATTTAAAATAAGTGTAATAAATAGCAGAGGCTTAGAACTTTTTGGTAGTTGGAGCAACGGACATAATAAAATAATTTTGCTGCGATATTACGACTGTAAATGAATCGGCATTAGTATTACTTCCAATAAATAAAGAGACCGCTACAATTCGGTATTCATATTACCTTCAATAAATAAAGAAACTGCCACAACTGGCACCTCTGCTATTTATTACACTTATTCTTTAAATTTATTCTCCGGAACTTGTTTCTGCTGCACACGTCTCACAGGAGCAGAAGCAGACTCTGGAAAAATATCCGCAGGTTTTAACCTGTCAATCGCAATGAAATCATCACAATGGTTCAATTCTATGTCGCTCGATTACTCTGAAGGGTCCGTTGTATGGTGGTGTTAGTGGACCTTTTATCTTAACTTCTCGGACATTTCTTCAATAACTTTAATCATTAATTAATTTATTACTTTCTTTTTTGAGCCCTTTAATTACAAGAATTAATACTTCTCTGTAGACCCAATAAGGTGTTGCAGTTTTAGCTTTGTTTATGTTAAAATGGTTATTATGGAATTTTGTTCTTTTAATTCTTGAATTTAATTATTTAGTTTTCCTCTGATCGATTTTCCCAACTTGGAGGATCGGAAAGATATTTGTTAGTTAAATATAGAACAAACACCTATAATATACCATAGTTTTTTTAATTCTTGATATAGTTATTAAAGACCTTCTATCAGGTTGTTCCGAAAGTAATTTTGCTTTCTTCTGAGGAGATGATTTAATTGCAATGATTTACAGTTTTATTTATATACAAACCATAAATCAAATAATCATGCATTTGTTTACTGATTTAGCAAGGCTTGGTTGTGGGAAGGTCTATTGATTCTATACAAAGTCGTTTTTTGCTTATACCTTTTAAAATATAGAAAATGAAAATTAACATTGAAAATGATATATTTTTCTGTTAACTTTAGAAAAAAATTAATGTTATTCAAAAATAATACAAAAATCAGATCTTTGTGAAAAAGATATATTGATAGAAATTCAGCTCATAAACTTTTTTGTAAAAGTTTGGTTATGCAATTTTGGTACACCATATTGTAAAGGATAAGCTAAAGTTGATAAAAGCGTTAACTGATACAAATGAACTCGAAAGAGAATAAATTTTCTGAGGTGGATTGCTTCACGAAAATAATCCGTTTTGAAACTATATGTGATTTAGCGCTTCAAGAAATGGCTAAGGTATACATTTAGCATTAAAATTCTTCAGTTTTCATTTAAGCAAATCTCTTTTAGTTTAAAATAAATATATTGGGCATGTGTAAAAAATTAAGATATTAAAGATTTGTTTTATATAATTGAACATTTATAAATCAAATGTAAAACATTTTCAGCACTTAAAATATTTAAGCAAATTCCCAATAGATTATGATTAAGGTAATACAGATTTTTAGAAAATAGAATATAGTGCATATAAAACATAAAGCTTTCTAAATTCGATTTGAAATATTCTTTAAAAAACATAATATTTTCAAATTTCTAGTTTAGGAAGTAATATTTGTAAACTTTAATGTTATTATAATTATCTTTTCAGAAGAAATGCGAAAAATAAAATAGTCACTTAAATAGTGATTGATATTAAGTGTCTGGACATTCCACGAATATAGTTGACCATACGGTAATAATATTTTAAAATATTTATTTATTTATTTCAGAGGTAATAGACCATGCCTGCTCCGCTGGAAGTCTCTTGCAGGGCGAGTCAATGCATAACATCGCCAAAGACATGGACACCGTCTCCTACAAACTACCTCTGGGAGTTACCGCCGGTATCTGCCCCTTCAACTTTCCCGCCATGATTCCTCTCTGGATGGCGCCAATGTCCCTTGTAGCAGGCAACACCATGGTTCTAAAACCTTCCGAAAGAGATCCGGGAGCGACGATGATGATTATGGAACTGATGAAGGAAGTCGGGTTTCCACCAGGAGTTGTCAACGTAAGAATTCTATAATATATATATTTCACATCTATAATAATCTTAATATAGGGAAGAGTTACTTAATTGAATTCATATTTCTTCGTTCTCTTTTCTAATAAACTTAACTATAGTCCATCCGTTGGATCTTCCGTCCTACGTCACAAAATATCGCTTCGAGAAACGACACAAAAACATTCAGTCTGATAAAGTAAACCAAATGCGTTAGAAAAAGAACGCACTGTAAAACTTTCGTCGTTTTTTGAAGCGATAGTTTGTGACGTAGGACGGAAGATCCAACGGATGGACTATAACTTGATGTACAAACGATATGATAATAAAAGGAGCAAAATTATAAAGGAATTGATAAGTTCCTTTTCTTTTTAGAAGATAGGTCAATAGTATAAGTTAATACAGGATATATTATTTAAAAAAAAATCAATATATCAATAATATCTAAAGTTATCAAATTATACAAAATTAGGTTAAAGTGTTAAAATGGTATTGAGAAAAACTTATTTTAAGGAATACAATTGAAAACGACTAATTGGCATGGGTAAAAATTCTCAGAAAGCAAAGGACTAAAACACATTTTACTTTTTGAAAAGAATGTATGAGTTAAAATCTGATTAAAAATCAAAAAAATGGACTAAGAATAGTTTTTTCGGATTCCAATTTTTATGTCGTAACAGAAATAGTTTTGTTTTATAAATCTTAAATGCAAACATTGTAAATTAATAAGTTTTACTATTTAATGGAAAATTTTAGAATATATTTCTCTAAACAAGAATTTTACGTTAATAATTTACATCTTTTGTAAAAATAATCTATTTGCATTAAAGACTTTTCGGTTGATTACTTAGAAATGAGACCATTATTTACCGTGCGTGTTCTTCGGGCACGTTTATTAGTATTGTTCTTCTCTTTTTTTTTTCATAGTCGCTGTTGTTATGATGGTCATTCTTTTTCACGTTCACGGGCAATTTAGCCTTCGCGTGACGATTTCACTGGCTCTTTAGGATCCGCTCTAGTTGCTCACCGGAGCACAGTGGCGCCGTTCCAATACTTGCACTTTTCTCTAGATGGAGTAAAAAGCAGTCTTTCACTCGCGTTTGTTTATTTACATTAAGTTATTTCTTTTGCTGCTTTGATTAATATCTTTTATATCTATAGAAAAGGCACATAAGAGAAACATTTGTTGGCCTTGATAGAAATAAATTATTTTGAATGCTTCCATTTGTTTCTACATAGCTTAAAGCAATAATGTTCTTTAATTTGTTGATAATTTATTTATTTAAAATAAACTGATACAAGATTCGTTTTTGTAGGATCTGGTCATAATCTATTTTTTTGGCATCTTATTTTAGCTAATAAACCATATTCTAATTCATTGACGAATAAAAGTATTTGGATGTAGGTATATTAATACTATTTTATTTTTTTTTGCTTTTTAACTCTTCTTTCATATCATCTTCTATTTAATATGGTACTGTTTGAAATAGCTTTATTCTCTATTGTGTTTGTTTCTTCTTCTCTTCTATTTAAATGAATATATTTTAAAAATGAGTTAAGCAAGTATTATATTATATTTAATCTTTTTTATAGGTAATTCACGGAACACACGATGCAGTCAATTTCATTATTGAGAACAAAGATATTAAAGCAATCAGCTTCGTTGGTTCTGACAGAGCTGGAAAGTACATTTATGAAAAGGGTTGCGCTAATGGCAAACGTGTCCAGTCCAATTTGGGTGCTAAAAACCATTGCATCGTATTACCAGATGCCAACAAGGAGCAAAGTATCGACCAAATCGCTGGTAAATATATTATTATTTTAAAATTGAAATGGTGTGTCTTCAGGGCATTGGATACTTTAATCTCAACTGTTCAATTTAAACTCTTATTTAAAACTATATTCTACGCAAATGGCCGGATTTGTATTATCTGGCACTAATGTAAAATTTTCAGGATTACATTTATATTCAACGTAACAAATATCTTTAATTGGGATACATTCATCATTTAAGTGAACATTTGTTATCAATTTACTAGTTAAATAGTTACACGTATATTTCAATAAAACATTAACACTTTTTTACAATTGATTTAATATGCTAATTATACATCTTAAATATTCTGTACTCATTATCATTTATTACACTATGCTCAAAATGTTAATTTAGCTTAACAAATTTGATGTTAATGTTTTATTCAAAGTTTCTAACACTGATTTTCATAATTAAGTAAATAGTAATGTATACATTGTTTATATGTATTTCTAGGTGCTGCTTTCGGTGCAGCTGGACAGAGGTGCATGGCACTCAGTGTGGCTATTCTAGTAGGCGAGGCGCAAAAATGGCTACCAGATCTCGTAGAAAAAGCAAAATCTCTAAAAGTAAACGCCGGTCATGAACCAGGCACAGATGTTGGCCCAGTTATCTCACCACAAGCTAAGGATAGAATCTTAAGTCTCGTAGAATCCGGCATCAAGCAGGTAAAATCGTATTAAAAATTATATGTATGTTTATGTGCCTATAATGTTTGAACATCTATACAAATATTGAGGTTATTTATTTAAAAAAACAAACCAAAACAATTGCAGAAGTAAAAAGTAAATATGTAAGGTGGGTAACCTCTATTGACTTAAAACACTCGCTCCTTACTCAAAATATCTTAATTTGTGATTCTATGGTATGGAGTTTGTCCGTCTTTATATACACAATTAATGTAACGTCAATTTTAACGTTATTCTCTAATCTATTATTATTATTATTATTTTCGTAGTATACATACCTATACAGTTTTTTAAACGTTAATCTTATTATGTATAATTTTCCTTTTTATTTTATAAGGGAGCAAAATGTGTACTCGACGGTCGTGGCATCAAAGTGGAGAAATACCCGAACGGCAACTTCGTCGGCCCCACCATCCTCTCCGAAGTCAAGCAAGGGTACGAATGTTACAAAGAGGAAATCTTCGGGCCTGTACTCTGCGTCATGCAAGCGGACACCCTCGAGGACGCTATCAAGATCATCAACGCTAATCCGTACGGCAACGGCACGGCTATCTTCACCACCAACGGAAGCCACGCGCGGCAGTTCGTCAACGAGGTCGACGCCGGCCAGGTAGGCGTCAACGTGCCCATTCCAGTGCCGCTGCCGATGTTCAGCTTCACCGGGTCCAGGGGCAGCTTCCTCGGCGACTTGCACTTCTACGGAAAGCAGGGGCTGAACTTCTACACGCAGACAAAAACCATTACATCGCTGTGGCGCAAGGGACAGGTCTCCGCCAAGTCGAGTGTCGCCATGCCCGTGCACAATTGAAGACAACGAAGAAGTCTACCCGTTGAAAAATCTCAAGTCTGTGTTAATTAAGTATTTACTTTATTATTATAAAGATGATGGATGGTTTTTATTGTTTTAAAATAAAAGTAAGTCTCTCCGTTCCAATAATAATTTATATATTTTTTTGTGACATTTCGTATGTCGTTTAATTACATCTTTGCAGGTTTAGATTATAGTGGTTTGTAAAAATTTATTGATATTTTATTATTTTAAATAATAAATTTAATTAGGTCGATTATTGAAAATGGAGTTTTTAATAGCTAAAAAAATTAACTTTCAAGTATTGTAATTGTCATATTTTCTAATCAAAAATTTAACGGAAATATATGTTTTGTTGTTTCATACGTAAAATTCGATTCATTTCAAAATGTGCACGTGTGTATGTGTCTGGTTTAGTTTTTCGGATCATTTCTCATTCAGACTGTTACGAAAAGTCCTACAGAATTCCTTCTAAGTGTTTAAACAGTCAGCCTCGGTCTGTGATGATGAAGGGGTTCCAAACCATGCTATCCAACAACTTAGGAATGCTTTTTGAAACGGAATCCGCAGTAGTTATTGTAAGAAGACCTTCTTGTCAACGCGTAATGCCATCAATTCAGACCAGAAGGTGGCTTATCCTTCCGTGAGTTTATGGGATATGCTGGAGAAATATAGGGTCGCGATGTATCAGTAGTAAATTGTGCGTTAAACTTCAAATGACTGTTTTCTTATGCTGAAAAATAATACGAATATTTTCTTTGTCCGTAAAGATATTTTCTAGAGATAAAATATACATTTCTTTATAGCTAAATGTGAAAGATTTACGTGTAGTTAATGCAACAAGACTCTAACATGATTTACGGCAATTAAAAATTGGCTGAACTCGCTTTTGTCTGGATTGATTTTGACTTCAAATGAAGTCAATCGCTAAAAATTTTGGAAAAAGTGACAATCATGTTCGCGTTCATCTTTACTGAAGATGAGTATGTCGTCAATGTAAGCAACATAGTAGTTCGCGTAGTCCATAAACCTCTGAAAGGTTTAAACGGCGTTTCTTAAGCCAAAATTTCTCCTAGGGTATTCGTAGATTCCAATAGGTGTCGTGTTGCCATTTAAAGGATGTAAGCCTTAACCAAATCGAATTTGGAAAATAACCACAACAGTTGAAAGCGAAATCGTGTAAAGGGGGCAAAGATGCCGGTCTAGAATCATCCTTCTGTTTAAGCCACGGTAGTTACTAGGGGCGCCAAAAATCATCTGATATCGTTATCAGGTGTAACCGCGTTCCCCCAGGGGCCAATTGAATATTGAATTTTGCGCGGTAGTATTAGAGTAAAATTAATTTACCGCCAGAATACTGACCTGGGCATCCGTGTCAATTAAGAATTTGGTACTAGAATTACAGACATAAGTCCTGCGGCTGCCCGCTTTATCATTGAAACTTCCACGGTTGTCTGATTTTGAACGGCTCTTACTCCTCGCCTGACTTGAGTAGTATTTCGTGAGATGTACTATCTGTTGTGTCAATGCAGTAATTGTTGTTGTCATTCTGTGGTCACCTGTATTTAATTATTTTAGAAAAAGTTGTTAGTTTGTAGACTTAAGAATTGACGGCTATCTCCACCTGTTCTTTGGTGGTTAGTTTTGTGTGAGAGGGTGAGGTATGAGCGTGTTAAGATAGAGGATGAAAGTGCTGGGTTGTGACATTTAAAATCTGGATTGATGGTGAGTGACGACGTTCAGTCGGAATAATAGCGGGTGTTGAACGGCGGCGCCTTTGAACCTTGCTACTTTAGTGCCCTAAACTATCCATATATGGTTGGAAATACATCGGCGTCTTTGCTCTCACGCACACAAATGAGAGTTCAGCTCCAAATAATAAAATACTCTAATATATATCAAATTTGTGGCGAAACCCACATAAAACAAAACAGAACCACTGTATTAGTCTTGTCAAGGTATTAGTAAAGGTATCACTGGAATAAAACTAAAAACGATTGATACTTGCTTTGCTTTACTCTTCATGAAACATATAACTCACTGGATAGGAATTAAGAATTATACACTTGTTCTGTTTCGTATATTTACTATCCGTTTCATATACTATCAGTTTCCTGACTCGTGTTTCGGCGATTGTTTAGTTTAGTCTAGTTTAGTTTAATTTTTATACTCCTTTGAGAATGGCGGTAATCGCTGAAACACGTGCCAGGAAACTGATATATGAAACAGAACAAGTGTATAATTCCTAATTCCTATCCAGTGAAAACTAAAAACTTTCCAAATACAAAATAAAAATCTACTATCTTCTGAAAATTCAAGAAAACGAACATAATGGAATAACCAAATTATTTTGAAGGCATTTACACGACCAAAATAAACGTTCAATGACATCTGTGCTCTCGTCAATTCCTTTTGAATTCTTCATTCAGTAGCCCCTAACAATATAAATTATTAAATGTCATTTATTAAATTTTTGATAATAACATATATGAAAATTTATTTTTATTTAATATACAAAATATACATTTAAAAGAAAAAAAATACAAATTTCGAAAAAATGTATTTTTCTAAACCAAAATATGTAACACATTATTCAGTTGAGTGCGGAGACTTATTAGGTTTAAAGACATATGCACTTAAAAGATTAAGAAACACTACTTTCAAAGTTAGTATCTACATGCTAACTATACTTCTTGTGGTGCTGGGGGAAATACTCGAATCAATAATAATAATAATAAATGAGGTTCTAGATCACATCTTTCACGTATCAGTTTGGTTTATTACAATATAGGTTCACTCTATCTTCTTTTAACCATCACCTCAGACTGCCAAAAAATGAACCTCAAAAGTCGCAAAACTGTTATAGCTAGAGCGGATTTCTAGCATTATGCTTATCCATAATATTAGTAGCATCGAAAAAATTTCTTAATATCTATACGAATCTTGAAGAATGTGATTACTTAGCGCTAAGTTTTTTTTTGCTTTTTTGCTTATTTTGACTTTTTGTGCTTATTTTGACTTTTATGCTTATTTTCATGCTTTTTTTAGATTCTGATGCTTATTTGGAGCATTTTCTTAAACATTTAAAAAACATTTAATAAAAATTTCACGCTGATATTAAATTAATGTGCTAATATAGAGAATTTTCGTAAAAATCTGTATCCCATCATTTATAGATTATATTTGTATTACATATTTTCTTCGTGTCTTTTGACAACATAATTGTTTAAAATCTTCATAATATGATACAATAATTATAATGAATTTTATTATTAATAAATATTAGTACAAATTACCAATTTACAATGGATTCGTTTATAAATAAGTAGATATAATAAACCGTCTCATTATTCAGATAATACAGACGAACGCTTCATAGGAATCACACCTATGATATTCCGGATGTAAACGTCATTAAATTAAGCCCAAACAGGGGCCCCAGTAAGTATTAAATGTAAACAAATTTAAGTGATAGCTAATAATCAGGTGTTCTGCAACCGTATCAATTTTCTACTCTCGGCCAAAATACGGATGGGACGACTGGCGCATATTTACCGTTTTCGTTAATTTTCATATTCAAACTCGCATTCATAAACTATTGAATTGACATTCCAAAAACTTTGTTTATTTATCAAAAATTATTATATGCGTGAATCGTATTAACCTGGGGAATCACAGATAAATTATATTATATAATTCACATGTATATTTAACCCATAATGCAACAGGTGAAAACCACAATACAAAAATTAATTAGAGACTATCCAGAATTAACAAGTGAAAATTATACATTATTTTGTAAGGCATGTTTAAAAATAGTAAGTTTTATTTTAGTTCCCAACTGCATCCTAACTAGTCAAGACTTGTATGTAAAACATTTTATAACACTACATCAAGAACGTTTGAAAAAGTTCAAAGCTGAACTAAAAAAACAGCACAATTTCACAATCTTTAGCATCATCTTTAACAAACGATGGACAATTTAAATTAAATTTACATTTGTGCAAAATACTTTTATATTCAAATATCTCTTTAATAAAATTACAAAATAATGCATTTAAATCTTTCTTGGGAAAATATTGTAAAATGCGCATTCCCGAGAAAAAATTATGTAGCTCTTGCGTACTATGAAACCATACAAAAAATTAAAGATATTATTAACAATAATTATATGTGATGATGAAACTACAGACGCTTGTTTAATTTAATAATAGGAGTTTAACATGAAGACATCCGACCAATAGTATTTTGATATATACAAAAGAATTATGAAGAAAACTGATAATAACATTATAGCAAAATTCATAAATGATGGACTGACAAGATTATTTTTGGCGTAGACAATACCAAGTTACTAAATTTTACTAATAATGCAGATTGTGCATTGTACAAGTTTAGCACGTGGATAGAAACGAATTTCTGAAACTATAAGAATGAAATTTCTATTTGTAGATTTAATTAAATATGGAAAAATAGTTCTTATATTCTTCTGTGAGTGCAATTATTCAAGAAGTCATATCTCACTGCCCCATAAGCCAGTGCTAACAAAATGGGGAACTTGGCTATATGCTACGATGTACTATGCGAACAATTTTGAAGAATTTAATAAGGTTATATACAACTTTTCCGAAACGACAAGCAAATCAGGTAATGACTGTCAAACAGTTCTTAAGAAACAAGAGCTTCCTTCAAAAAAATTTAGTTACATAAAATCGCGTTTAAATTTTATGAGCAACACAACCAAATCTTTATAAAAGCAGATTCATTTTAGAACATACCTGGACGCATTGGCCAAGAAATCAAAATAATATCGAAAGAAGTATTCGGTGAAAATGAAGGATTTTTAATATTAAATAAATTAAACTTGATTTTGAAAGGCAATTTTCAAAAGGATCCAGCTATAATTTAAAATAAAGAGAAGCTTTTCCACTTTCAAAAATTTATTGAGCGTCAGAAGTAATAATTTTTACAATTAAACCCCTAGAACAACATTTAATGATCTACTGTTTTCATGAATAGATTTTAGTTATTTTGAAATGTATACAAAATTACAATTTAATTTTTAAATACTTGCATAATATTATATATTGCGTAAAGAAAGTATGTTTATTTTAGTTTTAAGCAGAATTTCTATGTAAAATATATTGATAAACGTGTAATATATTAAGAAAATATAGTTTTCTTTAGTGCTTTTTTCGTGTTTTTATGCTTTTTTTTTCCTGTTTTTGTGCTTTTTTAATGCTTTTTTTCTCTAAATTATGTGCCTTTTTAAGTGCTTTTTTTCACATTTTTTAAGCTTTTTTATCCGCTCTCTAGTCATAGCCTTTCTCAATATCCAAAAAGCATTCGATTAATTGTGGAGGAGTAGTTTGCTGTTTAAATCTCCGTGTCTATTCTACATCTCCTACTCCTAGTAGTAGTAGTAGTGTTAGGCTATCGACCACGTGGTCCTTCCGCCATGTGTCATTTGTGTATTTGTGTGTGTGTAAATGAGCTTGTTACTTTAAAGGATCGCCCCCGTCACTCTAAAGCACCATTAATTGTATCCCAATGGTGAATGGTACCGGTCACCCATCCGACTACTGACCCGCATCAACGTTGCTGCACGTCAGTTCGGGGCCGTAACCGATGCACCACCACCGGCGTGTTTCCTACTCCTTATTGACACAAAATAATAGAAACGTCAATATCAGAATAGATAGTTCCATTTTCCGTACCTTCCGTCTCAAGCCTCGCCTCTATCCCCATTCTCTTATAACAAAAATGCAAACAGGGAAGATGGTGACAAGTGAGTATGTGGCGAGTGCATACCGGAAGAATTTTCATCAGCTAATTATTCGTTGTTACTTCCAAATGACGAATCTTCGGGGGACGATGCCTTTAGGTATTATTATTATTATTTATTTATTTTATCCAAGATGCTAACAAAAGTATTCCAATATTATACATAATAATTCTTTACAAAAATTTCGATCGCACTCACAAAAAGTGTGTTCTTCCATTCTCATCCTCTATTCGTCTTGCAAAAGTTCTGCTCCACGAAGACTTTCTTGATGAATATTTATCACATAATTTGCCAAATATGGCCTTTTTTGTCCCAAAAAGGGATTATGATTTGACACTACGTGTCTCTAAATCCACATTAATTTATCTCATTGAGACAACGATTGTAAAAACTCTAAATTCTCAGCTATTAAAGTTTAAAAATGATATTCCAAAATCATTTGGTGATGAAATTAAAAATCATTAATTCTAAACACAAGGCGGTTGAAAGGGAAATCAATTTACTGAAAACTGAAGTGGAATTAATGAAATCTCAAAGATCGATTGCGGCCTCGGAGTTAACTCTAAACGACAGTGATATTTTTGAAGAACTGGATGAACGTAATAAACCTAGGTCAAATATAATTATTTATAATATTCCTGAAGCTATAAACCAGACAGTCGACGAACTACTCAATGCAGACAAATTAGCCGTAAATAATATAATGAAAAGTGTCAATATTGATACTTCTCCACTTGATTTAACTATTTAGCTAAGCTACAGAAGGAGCTGTAAAATATTAGGATGCAAATTCAATAAGCTTGGGATGCAATCCCTCAGGCTGACATTGACAATTTGATTTCTAGTATGCCCAGGTGAGTTGCTAAGTGCTTCAGAAATCGTGTAGATTAGATTAGATTAGATGTTGTATGGGTGGCACCAGCGCCTATTCCACCGCGACCTTTCCAGGTCTATTGTGGATCCCTGTTTATCTCAGATGACCAGCTCTAGCTTTGCCTCTTTGATTAGTCCTATTAGCCCTGCCAGAGGGACTTGGGTATAAGTCTCCGCGCTTGGGTTTGTAGTGCCTAGCTTTTGATATCTAATCCTTGCTAGACCCTCGCAGTGGCATAGGATGTGGAACGAGTCCTCTTCTTTCTCTAGGCAGAATCTGCATGATGCTTCTTCCGCCAGGCCTATTTTGCTCATATGTTTGTTGAACTTGCAGTGTCCTGTTATCAGGCCTACTATTGTTTCTTAAGGAACTGTTTCGCCTGTCTCTGTCCTGGCGAGTTCGTCCACCAGGTATGGGCCTGTGTCTCCACCCACTTTTTTATGGATCGTTTGACTGCGGTTTTGGAGATTCTGCAAGAGGGTCCCGGGCCAATTACTGCTTTTGACGAGCCTTGTTTGGCCAATTCGTCTGCTATGTCATTCCCCGGATGTCCTCCGTGTCCTGGGACCCATGTGATTGTTACTTTTTGTGACAGCCAAGTTGGTTAAGAGCGCGTATACAGTCCCACACTAGCTTAGATTCGACCTGTGTGGAGCTTAGTGCTCTTAGTAGCGCCTGGCTGTCGGAGAATATAGCAATTGACCTACTTTTGGTGTCTTGTCTTGCTATTTCTCTTGTGCAGTGGTGAAGAGCTATCGCCTCTGCTTGGAACACCGTGGTGTCCTTGGTGAGACTGACAGAAATCTTTGTCTCGGGTTTTGTGCCGTATATACCTGCTCCTACCCCTTTGTCGGTCTTTGAGCCGTCCGTAAACCAGCATGATTCTGCTTTGGTAGGTTGGCCTTCGACCCAGTCCTCTCTTTGTGGGATTAGAACCTTGTATTTCTTTTCGAAATTGTATTTTTTCACCATGGCATTGCTAGGCATTGCTGTAATCGCGTTAGCCTTCAGCTCGTCTTCTAGCCATTGGTGCGTTTTTCCGTGTGATCGGATTATGGGCGCCTGTCCTTGCATCAGTCTGTATGATATGGACCTGGCTTCTCCTTGAATGAAGATGTGTAGTGGTGGTATGTTCAAGATGGGTTCTAGGGCTGCTGTTGGGGTCGTGCTTAGGGCTCCTGTTGTACTGAGACATGCTAGTCTTTGTGTACTGTTCAGGAGTCCTATCGCCCCCTTTTGCTTTGTCCAAGTCCACCACACCACTGCTCCATAGGCTATCATGGGTCTTATCACCCTGGTGTAGAGCCATAGAGTCAATTTAGGGTTTAGTCCCCAATTTTTCCCGCACATTCTGCGACACCTGCCCAATGATATTGTAGCTTTTTTGGTGGCTTTTGTGATGTGTACTTTGCCTCCCCTACGAAGGGAATTTCCGTACCTCCGAGCTTCAATGGCTTTAGGCCTTGCAATGCTCGTCTTTTTGTGAATACGACAATTTGTGTTTTTTGTGGAGTGATTGTCAATCGCTCCTGTTTACACCAATTGTCTACTATGTTTAGGGCTGTTTGTGTTCGCTCCGAGACAACTCCCGCGAACCGGCCCCTGATGACAATGGCTAAGTCATCCGCGTACCCTAGGCAGTTGATGTCCTCTTTGGACAGTTTTCCTAGAAGGTCATCTACTAGTGTAGCCCATAACAGTGGAGATAGCACTCCACCTTGTGGGCAGCCCCCCCCTGCCTTAACCTTAATGGTATGGCCCCCCAAAGTGGATATGATTGTCCTTTTCTCTAGGCTGGCCTTGATCCATTGGCAAAGGCTTGACGGGACTCCTTTCCTTTTTTGTGCCTCCACGAGAGAGTTTGTTGTGACGTTGTTAAACGCCCCTTCTATATCCAGAAATGTGGCCATGGCTATATCTTTGTCTTCCATTGACTTTGTGATGAGCCTGTTTAGGTCGTCCAACGTCGAGTCCGTTGACTTACCCGGCTGATATGCATATTGCCTGTTGTTGAGAGGATCTTTTAACAGTATCTCGTCCCTTATGTACCTATCAATCAGTCTTTCCATTGTTTTTAGTAAGAATGAAGATAGGCTGATAGGTCTGTATGACTTTGGCGTTAGGTCAGCTATTCTGCCTACCTTCGGCAGGTAGATTACCCTTACGCTTTGCCATGATTTTGGTATATATCCCCATGCCAGGCAGGCTTTGAAGATTTTTGACAGGTGCGGCACCAATTCCTCTATGCCCATTTGTAACAGAAAGGGATAAATCCCATCCGGTCCCGCGGACTTGTAAGGTTGGAACCTGCTGATGGCCCATTTAATTTTAGTGGATCTTGTGACCTCAGTGGCTAATCTCCAGTCCTTTCGGTCGGGCCTTTTAGGTCTTTGGCTGGAATTGTCTGGCTTGTTGTGTTCTGCCAGAATTGTTGAGGCAGAAATCGTGTAGGAGCAACTCATTATTGAAATTAAAGAAAAAGTTACAATGATTTTTTGTTGAAATTTTAATCATTTCTTAGAGCGGATTATTTACGTATTTTTGAATTTTCATAAAAATTGAGTGATGAATTTTTGGTGTTCTTTTACTTATGGCGGCCAGTATATTTGATATATGTTATTTTCCATCGATTATCTGTCGTAAACTATATTTTATTGGTTATCTGTCAACTACCATTTCTAATTTGTCGGTCATCGGTCATCTGTACAGTATTATTATTATTTTATTTTAGTTATAGTATTTTCACATACCAGTGCAGGAGAGTTGAGACGACAACGACAAGAAAAAACGAATTCGTCACTATTTAGAACACCATCCACTAGGCCAGCTAAGCAGAACTCAAAGATGCCACAATACCCCTGTGCCTCCGTGTTCCATCTTAACCCTTGCTTGCCAGAACCGCTTACACAAAACTAAAATAAATAAAAGAACAGATCGTCAATGCCTTTGGCTATTTGGTTTTTACAAATCGAGTCAATATTTCAGAATGCCTGTCTTACAAATTGTTTGCTTAAGTTTCACAATGGGCTTTCCCACCAAATGTGGCGATACATGTGCGAGACCTATTGATCAGCCCGCCGGAGATATTACCATATGAGACTTTTAAAGCAGCAATCATAAAACAGACATTCATATCTGAAAAGAAATGAATGCAACAAGGGAGAAGCTCGATGATAATAATCTATAATGAGAAACCTTATTAAGCCATTTCCTCACAATGTATTGAGCATATTTTAATTTCAGCCATCGCCGCAAATTTAAGCAAACCGTATACTGGAAATATCTAATAAAACCACCACATAATAAAGTTACAATAACAAATTATTGCTTTAACAAGAAGGTAGCACAGCTTAATGTCTTGTAATCGCCCAAGGTCTCTTGTAATTCGCGACACCAATTCTGGGGCTAAATTCTTAGTTGGTATGATTGCCCAGCATTTTCTTGGAAAAACTACTTTTCGCCAATACTCACCGCCACAGGAAATTCTAGGTTACAACTGACCAATCACCCAAAATTGACAGTAAACATCGACTTAAACGTGAATTTTGCAAAGAACTTTGTCGTTGCATAAGTTAACCATTCAATTCTTTTTAGACATTTTTCTTTAGACATTTTAATATCCTTGTAATATTGCCCACAATTGGTCTCCTTTCGGCCCAGCAGATCTAAATTCTTTGTCAGCACTAAATTCAACTTATTCAAGATTACTGCACTAATTTTCTGGTTTAACAACCCCTTTCAATTTCACAACGTGTTTTACCATCGTAAAAATTCCAAGCGTCAGAAAATAGTTTGACAAAGTTTTCAAACTCAGTTTCATTTAACCTTAAGCTAGCCTTCTAACGAAAATAGATTGTTCTTGGTCCCCTGTTCCCTGTCGTAACTACCATTGATTAAACAGAATAATGATACCGATATCCTTTGTCCCCTTTATACGATTTTTGAAACTATTGTTTCACCTTTCAGCTTTTACGAATGCACCAGGATGAGTTTTGGCTTAAAAAAAGCTTCTCGAACTTTCCAGATTTTTACTGTATGGACTACCACTTTCGCCTACATTGATAACATACTCGTCTTCGAGCGCTTGACTTTTTTTGCAATCGAAAATAGCCAAGATACAAATGCGTTTTTGACGAAACAAAATTGAGCGTTCTGGATCACTGCATCAGTGGTGAGAGAATATAACCTTTGCAGTACAAGGTTGATGCAATCATATCTTTCCCACAACCTACTAGCCTAAAAGCGTTATAACATTTCCTGATCAAATTTTAATACAGTTTCATAAAATCATGTTCGTGTGTTTTGTCACCGCTAACAACGCAACAAACAATTGATCTGTAATCAAACCCGCACTGCCTACGTTTTACTAGACCCTGTTATAAAGTTTAACACCATGGTAAACGCTTCAAATTCCTCTGCGTTCTTGCAGCAAAAGGATATTTCTGAACTCCAATGACCGCTATCTCTCTCTTCAGAATCTTTTACACCAACTGAGCGCAAATAGAGCACATTTGATCGAAATTGGTTAGCCACGTATTTAGGCATAAAAAAGTTCAAATATTATCTCGGAGGTCGAGATTTTTTTTGTATTTGCGGGTCGAAATGCTATCTGTTCTAATTCGGGTCGTTTTTCAGGACGAGGGTACAGACACTTGAATTTCATCGCGTAATACATCACTGAAATCCGACACATTTCTGCAAAGGACAACAACGTATCTAACACACGCTGACGCTTTAGACATCAATACCCTATCAAAATTATAGTCTGGAGAATTGAAATCTCTTCTAGGAATTGGCACTACTGCACTAAACTAGAACTATTCATCTCGACTGGAACATCTACATAGACACGTCACTTGCAACACGACGACAAATTAAGGCAAGACATTATACGCTCTCTCCATGAAATCACGAACCCGTGCACTCAAGTAATGAAACTTCTCGTAGCAGCACTTTACGTGTATGAACCACGACATTGCATTCTTCGTTAAAACCTGTTGTAGGTATTAGAAGAACAAAATTTATCGTCATACAGTGTCACCGTTTGCGAAATTTCTAATCATAATTGCCCATTTGCAGCAATTTTAAATACCTCTTGGTCTGCATTGATTGCCTTACTTGTTGGTCAGAATCAAGTTCCCTTACTAAAATGACTACAGATTCTGTTAAAAAGACATTTCTAAACTGTTGGATTGTACACTTTGGAACGTCGTCGACTGAGGCCAGTAATTCCAGTCCAACACTTTAAAGAATTCTGCAGAACTTTCGATATTCATTACAAGTCCACAACTTGAAAATTTTAAAATCTATAATTAGATTAAAAGAGTTGCAATTTTAATATCGCTTAAAATAATAGAATTGAATAAAAGAATAATCTAGTAACTGGAAAATTATATCGAAAATACAGAAAGGGAAAAGAAATGAAGTAACTACTGTATTGTATTTAGTTCTTTGTTTCTCTTACAATAAATTGTAAATTAAATAGATACAAGTTATTAATGTACTGATAATATATAATTTTGACGTAAGAGATCCGGAGGAAGTTCACTCTGAAGAATGTTCTTCCACTCTTGCCTCATACTGCGCACTTAGACATTAGTTAAACTCACTTGCAGACTACTGACTCCTGTCTTCATGTTGCATAATAAAAAGCACTATTTTGCGATTCAATCACTATCGTTAAATTTTCACCCTGGATGTCACATTATTTTTAACGGAGTAATAAAGGGCACATGAATGGATAACAAAGACTAAGAACAGAAATATAAGAATTTATACACAGGGAAATAACATTAGGTGTCAAAATACAATCTGCACACAAAATAAATGAGGGCACAGGCATAAAATTGATTATAAAGGGTCCGCCAATAGGGACGCGCAAGTTTGCCGGAAGGGTGCGGCCATGTTGTTCGAGATAGAGCTGTCAAAGTTGCTGTCATTTGTTCAGTATATAACCCCAAATCACCATGGCAAGTTTGAGTGTCGAGCAGCACGTGCAAATTATTAAATTGTTTTACGAAAATGGGTCATCAGTTCGAGCAACGTTCCGCGCACTTCGCCCATTTTACGGTCGCGATGATCGGCCTGTAGAGTCGACTATCCGTCGATTGGTGGGCAAATTCGAGTCGACTGGTTCAGTAAACAACCAGCCAACACTTTGGTGTGGATTTTGGGCCGGCGGCATCATCGGTCCGTACTTTTTCGAGAACGAAGCTGGGGCGGCCATAACCGTCAATGGGGAGCGCTACAGGTCTGGATCTGGATTGAGTTTGCCAAAGGTGATCAAATCATTGACCAGAGCACTTAGGCCTCACTAGGCCCATTGTGCCCCCCTGACAGGGACAGCCCTGCGTTGTTCTATCACTCATTTAGCCACCCAAGGACAGCACAACGCTTGGAGGGTTATCCTTTATGTTGGCCATGCTCGGCCAGAGCTCCCCTAGCATGGACTCTCTAAGGTGGGCGAGAGCCGGGCAGGTGGTTAACACATGTTCCACTGTCTCGTCCTCTTCTTCACATGCTCTACATATGGGGGTTTCCACCAGTCCCATAGTAAACAAGTGTTTCCTTAGCTGACAGTGACCCGTAAGGATACCTGTGATAAGACGCAGATTCCCCCGGGATAGTCGCAAATAATATTCAGCTGTTTTCAGATTGGGTGAGCGTATTGCTTCCTTGGCCTGTCTGCAGCCTGAGGTGTTGTCCCAACGTTGTTTTAGCATCTTGAGAGTATTTTGTTTGAGGATATCAGTGAGGCATTTCGGGGTTGGCGCGATCGGAGGCCCGTCCGTGGTATCACTGAGAACCGATCCAGCTCGCGCCAATTCGTCTGCCTTGCTGTTGCCTTCTTCATTATTGTGTCCCTTGACCCAGCGCAGCTCAATACTGTTTGATTGTGCTGCTTGTTTAAGGGTGTTGTGACATTCTTTTACTAGTGTTGAGGTGATCTTGTGACTACTCACTGCTAGTATTGCTGCCCTACTGACTGTAAGGATTTGGATGTTCCTATCACGGATGTCTCGGTGTAGGATTTCTTTCGCCCCTTGGATGATACCAACGATCTCTGCTTGCAGAGTAGTTGTGTGCTTCTCTAGGGGTATAGCTAATGAGAGGTCCATTTATTGCGAGTAAATTCCCGCCCCGGATCCTCTTTTGGTTTTAGAACCATCGGTGTAAATTCGGAGGGTTTCCCCACCCTCTACACTCCCGGTTCCTCTTTTTATCGATACATTATAGGGTCTATTGAAGACGTAGCAGGGTGGCAAATTGTCTGTCTTCCTTCCAAGGAGGGGTGTCTTTTTGACAGCCTCCTCTAAAAGGTGACAGTGTCTGCCAGCCCTGCCTCCTTTGTACCAAAGTCCAACTGAGTTTAGGCGCAGTGCTGCCGCCGTGGCCATCTCCTCTACGTATAAGTCGAGAGGTGGAAGGCAGAGCATTGCTTCCATTGCTGCAGTGGGTGTTGTTCGCATTGCTCCGGTCGTGCTGAGGCATGCTATCCTTTGCAACTGAGTAAGCTGCTTTGCTGAGGTTTTCTGTCTGGCTCTGGGCCACCAAACCAGTGCTCCATAGATTAGCATTGGTCTTACTACCGCTGTGTACAGCCAAAGTGCTATCTTGGGAGATAGCCCCATGTCTGCCCCACAGCCCTCCGGCATTGCCAGAGGGAGACGCATGCTTTTTTACATTTCATTTTGAGATGTGGTTCCCACGTCAGCTTGCCGTCGAGGATCACTCCCAGGTATTTGACCTCTGACGACAATGTCAACTGGGTGTTGAGGAGCATAGGAAGCTTTAGCTTACCTAGTTTCCTATTTTTGTGAAGAGGACCATTTCAGTCTTTGACGGGTTTATAGTCAGAGACTGGTCGTTACACCAGTATTCGATTATTTTGAGGGCTTCCTGCATCAAGCTGCATAGCACCGTCTCAAATCTGCCTGTTAGCAGGATGGTTATGTCATCTGCATATCCTATGGTGTGGAAGCCATTATCGTTAAGTCGCCGCAGTAGGCTGTCAACAACTATGTTCCACAGGAGTGGTGAGAGTACTCCACCCTGAGGGCAGCCTTTTGCAACGATCTTTCTGACAGTGGTATTTCCTACATTTATTGTGACTGCCCTATTCTCCAGCATGCTTTTGATCCATCCACTAACTGTGGGGTTCACACCATGCGTGGAGAGAGCAGTTTCCATTTTTCTGAAGGTCGTTTTATCGAAAGCACCTTCTATGTCAATGAACACGCCCAAGGTGGACATTTTGTTGTCCAGCGATCTTTCGATTCGGTCTACAACAGTGTGCAGAGCCGACTCCGTTGATTTCCCCTGAGTGTATGCATGTTGGTTAGCGTGGATCGGATTCGTAATCAAAGCCGTCTCGCGAATTAATCTTTCGCACAATTTCTCTAACGTTTTCAGGAGAAATGACGTTAGACTAATTGGGCGGTGTGATTTGGCTAGTGTATAATCTATACGCCAGGCTGCCCTTTGTTTTTGCCTTATTAGTTTTTTGTAGTCTTGTTGGATGTTTTTATAGACCATCCAGTCCGACTGTTGTTTAGATTTCTTTGCTTTGTTAAAAGATTTTCTCGCAGCTCTTCTGAGATGGTCGAGTTCTCCGCACCACCAAGGTGTGGCGTTCTCGGAGTCTTCCACCTTTCTCGCAGGGCAGGAGTCCTTATATGCTTTTATAATGGAGTGTTGAAGCGTATTTACATAGGCTTCAATGTCTTCCATTGTATTAAGTTGGCCGGTAGCTTCGCAAGTTCGCAGACTCCGCGAGAGGTTGTCTGTGTAGGCATTCCTATCCATTAGTCTTGGGTTGCGAAGGTAACGTGTTTTCTTACCGGTTGTATGTGTTAGTGTGTATTTGATTCACCTATGATCTGACATTGAAACCGACGGTGACACATGCCAGTCGTGGATTTTGTTTGAGATACCGCTACTCGCCAATGTAATGTGTTTGGCTCCGAGTTGTCACGAACGTGGGTTCAGAGCCTCGGTTTAGTATTTCTAAATTGTTACTAATGATAAATTCATGTAGTGACTTACCTCTGTTGTTGGTGTCCACGCTGCCCCACATGATATGGTGTGCGTTAGCGTCGCAGCCAATGACGAGGTGAAGTTTCTCCATCTCACAGTGTAGCACGAGTTGCTCCAGCCCCCTGGTTGGTGCGGGGGCGTCGTGAGGGAGGTAAACTGACGCTAGGATGGTGTCTTTGTTGCCGTCTCCTGCTGACAGCCTTACCACTGTGATGTCACTGGTGGAAAGCTGTGGCCACAGCGCTACAGGTCGATGATAACCAACTTCTTTTGGCCTAAACTGGATGATATGTACACGGACGACATGTGGTTCCAGCAGGACGGCGCCACGTGCCACACAGCCCATGCCACAATGGACATTCTGCACGAGCGATTTCCGGACATGGTCATCTCGCGCGGAGGCGATATCAACTGGCCACCGAGATCGTGCGATTTAACGCCTTTAGACTTTTTTCTCTGGGGCTATCTCAAGTCGCTGGTCTACGAAAACAAGCCTCTAAACACCGATGACCTCAAAGTCAACATACGCAATGCCATCGCTCAAATTGAGGCCGATATGTGCTCCAGAGTCATCGAAAATTGGACCCCCCGGATCCGGGCTACCAAACGGAGCCGCGGTGGTCATTTGAACGATGTTATCTTCCATACTTAATGGGGTCGAATACCCTTTCGAATGAAAAATAAATTTCGTTTCTACCTCACACACAACTTGTTTTATTCAATTTTAAAGTTCACGCGCCCTTATTGGCGGACCCTATACTTAAAACAAGTCGTGGGAAAAGAAGAAAGAATTAATTAATGCAAAATATATTTAACTAAAACAGGAACTACAATTAAAAAAATTAAATAAAGAGTATAGCAAAAGAAGAAATACAAAAAGGTAACAGAGTAAACTAGAATATCAGAAACTGATAATCAGATTAGAAATACAATTGGAGCAGAAACGGTTACTCTTTAATATAGTCAGGGGTTTAACAAACAACAAAAACCAGACAAAATGAGAAAAAAGTTAAAGCGAAGATAAGAGGATATAAACAAAAGGAAGCATAAATCCAAGAAACGTACTTAGAATCACTCCAAGGAAAATTTAGAGGGCGACAAGGAACAACAAAATATAAGAAATAAAGAAGTAAAAAGAACTAAATGAACATGAGACATAAAGAAGAAAGTAGAAGACAAACTAAAACAATAATGTACTAGAGAGAAAAAAGGAGGAAAGAAGCGTACTAACACATTAAAAAAGTTAAACAAGAATCAAAACCAACCAAATATACATAACCTAAAACACTTAATTCGAGCCCAGGAATTACTGGCTGAATTCATTCTTTAAAATATTATTCCAGTCTGACATTGCTATGGAAAGTTTTCACCTATTTCAGAATTTCTCCACATTAAAATTCCTTTAATATTTACTATTTTTCTCACTTATTACTTGACTAAACACTTTAAAAGAATAATAAGTTTTGTACTACTTTTTAACAGTTTGTAAAAATGCAGCTTTTCGCAATTTTGTAGTGAAGATTATTATAATTACTATGCCAGAAATAGGAAAAACTGCATAATGTTATTCTTGCAAAATCATTCACATCATAGAGAAAATTGTTTTCAATAAAAATACTATAATTTATCCATTAATGAGTATATAAATGGCGAGAGTATTATATAGTAAATGTTACATTCCTTATATGTTTTTCTAAAATAGTTTCGTGTTTACAACAAAGACTCGTGTAATCACAACAATGCAAATAATCAACGACAAAGTGTTCGCAAATTAATAAACGGTTTCTCTGTTGAAAAGTAAAAACGGCCAATTTAACGGTCGCCCAGTCCGGAGACAATCGCAACATTCACTGACTAGAAATTATAAGTTAATTAGCCGAACCGAAGATAACAAGACGAACGCGCGACGTTCCCCTTTCTTCTCATCGATTCATAACTTCCATTGTCGCACTTTTTGGCAGCGTCATTACATTTTCGGGCACCTGGGAAATATATTATTGTCGGCAAACGACATAGTTCACACTCTGTAATTCATTATCATTACGTTACAGTTATCTAAAAGTAAAAAAGTGATTATAATAGATTTTGACATACTTAAAAGTAAACCAAGAAAATAACGTGTTGAAAACTTTCATAAAAGGAATGAAATTTTACGCAAAAATAATTGAAATATGGCCTGAATATATCCAAGAAATGAATTTACGCTGATTTAATTATATTAAACCATCAACTGTATTTAAATAATACCACAATTAAGTTTATAAACATCTGCAGACACGAGATTCAATCTCTCGATCGTACAGCTTTAATATATACTTGATTATTAAGTTCAAATAAAAACAATTACTAAAAATCATATAATTAAAAGATTAACCTTTCTCGAAATTCCAAAATTACTACTCCTAATTAATATTAGATTAGAAAAAATAAAAACCTAGAAGTTTAAATTTGTTTAAAGCAGTTTAATTACTAACTAAACGCGATCACTTATCAGCTCCGTCTTATAGCTGTATTATTAAATCTATCGAACTGGAAATCAATGATACCAAGATAATTGATCACTTAAACGAAATGGTAATAACTCATCGTTATTGCAGAAATTGCAACGAACTCACATACAAAACAGCTGATTGCACAATTTAACAATTTAAATTGAATGCGCAAAATGTGAAGGATCCCATAACACATCTGCATACACCACAACGCTTCCAGAAAGGACGAGGGATATGCAGCTTGGTCATAGAAATGCAAAAAAGAGCCACCAAACCAATCGAGGGGATCCCAAACGTGAAGATACACCTTAGTAACCAAAAAACGTCAGACATAAATAATAAAACACATCCGCGTTCACATACCGTTCTTATTGCATGATTAATCTAATTATTCAGACATACATAATTAATAAGTGTTAACAGTCTACTTCAATGGTGCAAGTGTTGTTTATGTGTGATCAAATTGTAGACCTTAATTTTGATCGCATTCGTCTCCGCACTTGCACTTTTTTTATACGCGCGCTGATTACTCGCTATATCCGTGACTCTCGAAGAACAACGTCCTTGATTTAAAATACGTTTAATTTCTGTGTTATATTTCACCTCCCACAAACTTACCTTCCGTTGCCTTCCCTTGTCTTGTATTATATAGTCGCTACGACAGGCACCTTTAGCGTGAAGAGTGTCCCTGTTATAATTGTTTTTTACTTTATATTATTAATCATGAATAGCTGTGTCTGTTTTGGAAAATCAGCGGAAATACACAAACTTGTTCAATGCAGTATCTGCAGTAAATCATACAAAATTGATTGTGTGGATATATCAAATTCTGATGAAGCTCGCAAAATCCATTCTCAGTCAGGCCTGCTGTGGTCATGTAAGAATTGTTCTAAGCTAGGCAATGACTTGAACAGTTTGAAAGCGGTTATTGTTGCCCTACAGGATGATATCCGTATCCTTAAATTCACATTAGAACAATCTAGATCAGAATAAACGTGGCTTACACTCAAAAACGCATATGTTCTACACTAGTGTCTGTAATCTGGTATATGATATTATTGTAATTAGCGAATCTTGGTTAAACAACTCTATTAATAATGCAGAAATTTTCCATCCATATTATAATGTGATTCGGAGTAACAGGAAGTTTGAACTTACAGGCTCATTGATGTTATAATATGTAATGCTATTTATATACCGCCTGATGTTCCTAATTGTGACCTTGATACTTTGTTGGAAGCTTTAAAATTAGCACTCCTGAATAAACCAATAATTTAAATTTGAGATTGGAACCTACCGCACCCTTTTTTTTTAAATCCTCACAAGGTGATGTCGCTTAGCGTCCCTGCACTGCGGTCTCCGTGGTCCTTTTGTGCGCCTCTGGCTGTTTTACTCCTTTTGAACTCCTGTATCTTCTAAGAAGTCCAGGGGTTCTGCCAGGGGATATTTCTTAGCTGTTCTACGGGAAGCATGGGCATCCCAAGTTTCGCCTTGCGTTCTTGTTTGTATGCTTCCCAAGTGCACAGTAGGTGTTGGGGAGTTTCCTCTTCATCCAGACACCCACGGCATAGGGGGCTTTTCTCAATGCCCATCCTATGTTTGTGCTTGTTCAGGTCACAGTGCCCAGTGACTAGTCCTGTGATTTTTCTTAGTTTCAATCTGCTCAGTCTAGACAGCTTCAGAATGTTGTCAGGTATCGGACCATCTAGGAAGAGTCTCGTGTGCCTCATTCTATTTTGGTTTTGCCATGCCTTTTTGCGCTCCTCTGCTAACTTGCGTCGGATTATTTCCTTTCCGGTTTCATGGCGTATACCAAAAGGGGGTTCAGGTCCTATGAATTCACCTGCTGCTCCTTGTTTAGCCAGCAAGTCAGCCCCCAAGTGTCCAATAATTTTTTGGTCCTTGGGTATCCATACTAGCTGTGTTTCTCTTGTTGTCGCCAGTGCGTCCAGTCTGTTTATGAAAGTCATGACCAGTCTGGACTGCACTATCGGTGAGGCTAGTGCTTTTATGGCTGCCTGGCTATCTATCATAATGGTAATTGGTCCTTTGTTAAGTTCCGACTCCATTACGTGATGAGCATACCAGTCAATGGCGGCTATTTCGGCCTGGAAGATAGATGCATGCTTCCCCAGAGCAATCGCGAATTGTTTGCTCCGGTTGCAGCCTCCATAGATCCTTTACTCGTTCCCGAGTATGTTCTATTTGTCCATTAACTCCGCTGTGGTATGATCGTTTTAAATCTGCGGGATGGGTGTACGATTTTGGTGAAATCGGACCTCATTTTTAGTGTCTCTTCTTTAGTGTCTTGTAGTACTTTAAATGTTGTCGATCTTGATGACCCCATATTTAAAGTGTGTCCATTTATGTGCATCCTATAGGCTGCCTGCCTAGCTCCTATCATTACAAATAGATGATGTGGTGGTAGCGATAATATGTGTTCCATGGCTGCTGTGGGCGTTGTCCTCATTGCCCCAGTGATCAGCAGACACGCCTGTCTTTGCACTCTTTCGAGTTTTACTGCTGCACTTTTGGTTTGGGTCTTTTCTCCCCAAACGAGCGCCGCGTATGTCACTATAGGTCTTATGACCACAGTGTATAGCCATTTGGTCATACTGGGTCTCAGTCCCCATGTGCGTCCTACCATTTTTCGGGTCGCAAAAAGTCCTCTCATGGCCTTTTTGCTGATGCTCTCTAGGTGGAAGTTGAAGTTTAATCTGGTATCAAGTATGACCCCTAAATATTTTACTTCATTTTTGATTGGAACTTCCATTTCATACATACGTAGTGATTTTATGTCATTGGTTTTTCGTTTCCTAGTAAAGGGGACGATCGCCGTTTTGACCGGGTTTACAGTTAACCCTTCATTCCTGCACCATCTTTCTACGGTATTTAGTGCCTTCTGCATCAAGTTTGATACAGTGATCCCAAACTTCCCTCTTACTAGAATAGTCAGATCACCCTAGTGCATAGCATATCTTAATAGCCAGTCAGTAATATGCCCAAAAGTTACCGCATTCAATAATTTCTGTAGTATTACGCAACTTAAACAACTAAATAACATAGAGAATACACAAATCGACATTAATATGGATGACCAACCATTTGTACCTATAGACCCACCAGCTTTCTATCTTCTAATAACTTCAAATATAATTTCCGAAAAGCCAACTATATTAAATTATATATTGATCTATGTCAAACGGATTGGTCTTTCATTGACCATTTTACTGATGTAAATATTGCACTTCTTCTATGAAACTTTATATGCCAGCTTCGATCAGTCTGTTTCCAAAACTACTGCAACCGTAACTTCTTACCCAGTATGGTTTAATTCGGCGATTGTAAAAAACCTTAAGATGAAGCAATATTACAGAACTAAATGGAAAAAGATGAATAATTCACGATATCATGAAGAATTCAAGAGACTTCGTGCGATTGTTAAAATATATATGCTGCGTATCATAATAATGTAGAAGAAGTACAACGCGAAATAAAGACTAACCCGAACGAACTATGGAAATTTATGCACACGGCAAGGTACCACCAGAATTCCCGCAAACGTCAAGTATAATGACTCGAACATTGAACTTCCACAGGATATAGTGAACGCTTTTGCGAAATATTTCTGTGATAAGTATACCTGTATCTCGGACACCAAATCACCCAATACTCATACCAATCACCTATGCAATGCAATCTCCTACTGAAGATGACATCTTAGAGATAACGGCAACACTAGCAAATAAATTTACCGCAGGAGATGACATTGACGCATTTCATCCTCCATGTCTTAGTCTATATCTATCCATATTTCTCACATCCGTCATCTAATTCACGCCATAACTAAACTAATCTCAGATTTCTGTTCTGACCATCTATTAGTACAATTTGTCTTTCCCCAGCTCCTCTGGAATATATTCCTCATTACCACAGTTGCAATGTTAATAAGGTTATCAAAGACATAATATAGACAATTAATTTTATGCAAGACATTAATCCTAATATTATTTCTTTTTTGTTTATCCCTATTAAAAGCAATTTCATTACTTACCCCAATTAAAAAAAAAACAACATTACAAATATCCCCTACCTAAATATATCCTAATACTTTTGAAGTATAAGAGACAGTTATACAGAGACAGTAAATCCTACGAGGACAGTTCAACAAAAATGGGTTGAGGCTTGACAAAGCATAAATAACAAACAGGGAAAACTTTTTGGAGCAAAATTAAGAAATTATCTAAACTCAAACTGCAATGAATGTGGCAATGACCTTTATAGTACAATAACTGACTTGTTCGTTTCTTTCACTAAAACCCCCTTGACTTCATTAACTAACGATTCAATAGACGAGACAGATTATTACATACATCTGCACTATGGTAAAAATTCCTCCATTGGCCTTGAAAAATTCCTCGTCTTTTTATTAAAAATTACTGCTATTCACAACCTCACATTCCCACTGAATAGGAACAGGGTATTACAATACGATATGCATTTACGAACCTGACACTGATTCTAGACTAGTATCCAGCCACCGTCCCATTACACTTCTCCCAGTAATAGGTAAATTTTTCGAATCCCTCCTCAAAAAATAAAAACTCCTTCAATCATCCAATATCCACATCCCAAAATCCCAGTTTGTTTTCCTAACTTAAAAATAAACCATTCTTCCTCTGTCCAGTTTGGTTTCCTACCTCAAAAGTCAACAATTCTTCCTCTATCCATCCTCAAATATACAAACCAGTCATCTTGAAAGTATTAATCAATAATTCTATTCCTAGATCTTTAGAAAGCTTTTGATTCTGTTTAGTATATTGACATCATTTATAAATGATTCCTCTTAATTATACACGCCACTTAAAAATCATATACAACTTCCTTTACATCATTTTCTGCCACGATATATATATTATCCTAAACCTACATACTTTGATCCCTTAAACTACTCCCTTCTCTCTTCGCCGGCGATACTGCCCTTCTTGCCCATATGCCAACTCTTTGTATTGCCCAATATTCCCTTCAAACATTGTTCGATAGGATCCAATTCTAGTGCTCCAAATCACTTATGAAATTCAACCCTTCCAAATCCAAATTACAAAATTACACCACCTATTTCCTATTTGGAAAACCATCTAGCGACGCCATCGTAATCACCCCGCCTAGATTTAGTATTTTTGTCTGTAAATATTGTACATTTGTAAACCAGTTCTATTACACTTAATACAGTGACATGTTTTTATCTTGCAGCAAGGAAAGTGTTTTCATTACATCACCTTTGCGAGTAGTTAAAATTAATAGACTGTTAACAATTATAGAGTATACAATTTTGCACCAATCACAAAAAATCAGCAGTACAACTTCCGTTGAACCAAGGGCACATGGTCCTTCTAACTAAATATAATAAGCATTTTCTCGAGATTTATGAAATGTTTTCATATTTTTAAATTATTAGAAAATAAACCTAGTTTGTCCGTGCAATGGATATAATTGATGTCTAATCATTCTATAGCAGCATCTGTTTAAACTCTATTGGCGACAGCATGTGTGAAAATTATTGATAAATATGGACGATCACATAATTATCGCATTGTACTAGACTCGGAATCTCAACCTAATTCCATCTCAGGTATAAACCAAAATCTGTACAACATTTCAGGTAGATGCAATATCATGGCGAAATATTTTCGGATGGGAGATTTTTTCCTAATTTAATTTCACCAACGCAAACTAATTAAAAAAAATGGCGATGTGGCCATCATACTGCTTTCTCTATATTTTGGTCGAAAACCATGAGGTTATTCTTAATAATTTGCTTAATTTTGAATTCTTCACAATAACTTGTTATATAAATTTCATTTAGTTCTTATAGTTTATTAGCAATAAGCAAAAAATTGTAAAAAAATTTAAATTAAGAACTTTACTAAAAATGTTTCAATGAAACTTTTTCAGTTTTTCATTCTCTTTAACTTTTGTTTGAAAAGTTATGTCTTATTTCTCAAAATTTCTTAAATTTCAAAATTTGTCTGAATAAATCTATTAAATTTTGCACTAATGTTAAGTTTATTTACGTTTTACAACCTTTAATTAAAACCCTCGCTTATGTTTTAATGATTGAAGGGTGGGTTAGAGGCCACCCACCCACCCTACGTATACATATTAACTTTAATTACTGATCGCCTCGCGGTTTGCAATAACTTTAATTACAAAATTTGAATAAAAGAAAATTGTTAGAAGTAAAATTTTTGATAAAGAAAATGGTTGCAACCGTTATTACGTGGTAATCCATACAAATTATTAAAATTTTAGAGCTTCCAATAAAATCTTCGCAATTTAGAAAGCGGGTAGAATTAAAAAATCTTGTAACCTAAAGAAGAAATTAGTGGAAATTTCTTGAATTCTTGAAAAAGTATGTCTAGGTTCTAGAAAAAAAAATTCTAAAAAATCTAGGGCCTTAAGAAAAATCTAAATTTCTACTAACAAATTTTCTAAAAAGTTCTAGAGCCTCCAAGAAAATATTTGCAACTTATAAGATAAGAAGATAACCTTGAAATCTGGAGGAGAAATTTCTGCAAATTTCCTGAACCCTTGGAAAAATTGGAAAAAAGTCTAGATTTGTAAATGAAAATTTTCTAAAAAATTCTAGAATCTCCTAGAAATTTACAAGACCAGTTTAAAAAATATCTTGAAATCGGGAAGAGATATTACGGAAAATTCCTTAAACTTTCTCGAAAATAAGAAAAGATTTGTAGGAGAAAATGTTCTAGACCCTCCAAGAAAAATTCCGCAATTTAGAACTTTCTAAATAATTTTATAGCCTCTAGTTGAAACAAAATGTTGAATTCTAGAGAAGTAATTACTGAAATTTATCTGAATTCTTGAAAAGGAGAGGAAATTAAAAAACATTTAGAGGCTGAAAGAAAATCTTCGCAGTTTATAAGAAAAGTTGAACTTTTAGAAAAAAAATCTTTGCAATTTAAAAGACGACTACAAAAAAAAATCTTGAATTCTGGAGAATAAATTGCTAAAAATTTCTTGAACCCTCGAGAAAATAATCTAGATTTCTAGAAGTAAATTCTAAAAATTCTAGAGCCTCAAAGAAAATCTTTGCGATTTAGAAGATAAGTTGAAAAAATCTTGAAATGTGGAGAAGAAATTAATAAAAATTTCCCGAGTCTAGATTTTTTCAAACAAATTTTCTAAAAAAAGTCTTCATTTAAATCTTCGCAATTTACTAGAAATTTCCTAAATTTTATACATCAAATTCAAATTGATACAATAAAAATCAAAAATTCGTTATTATTTTTTTACTATTTTAGCTATAATTCTTTAAATAATAATAAAATTACGAAAATTCGTTTACTAATAAATTACCAGCAACGAAGAGAAGTAAAAATGCTAAAAAATAAACATTCGATTTTTAATTCAAAACAACTCTCGAAAAATTGCTTAGCTATATCCAAAACAAATTACTCAAAAATACTAGAATTTACAGACCTTTTTGAGAAGAAAACCAACAAAATAAGGAAATAAATCTAAATAATTAACGGAAGTAACTAAAATTTTTGAAAAGATATTTATAGCAAATTCTAAAATCATTAATGAAATGCTACAACCTAAATATACAACAAATAATAACATTTAAAAAAAACTCCTTGGAGAAATTTCTAGAACTCTACAAAAGAAATTGTTGGAAATTTCTAGAAACCTTTAAAAAATCTACATTTCTAGAAAAAAAAATTCTTGAAAATTCTAAAAACTTTGCAATTTAAAAGATAGCTCAAAAAAACAATCTTGACATCTGGAGGAGAAATGACTGAAAAGGGTCTAGATTTCTAGGAACAGATTTTCTAGAAAAATCTATAGCCTCCAAATCTGAAATGAGTTATTGGAAATTTCTGAACTCTCGAAAAAAAGTGTAAAATTCTGGAAAAGATTTGCAATTTATAAAACAACATTAAAATCTGGAAGAGAAATTACTGAAAACAGCCTCAAAGAAAATTCTAAAAATATTGAAACGAACTTTCTAAAAAATCAGAACTAACGAATGCTAAAAATTCTAAAATATAAAGAAGAAATTACTGTTAACTTTTAGAATCCTCCAAATAAGTTCTAGAAATCTACAAGGGAAACTTGTGAAAAGTTCTAGAATCCTTGAACAAAATTCTTTGGAAAGGAAGATGCAAAACAGAAATTCCTGAAACATTAAGAAGCCTCTAAGTAAGTTATAGAAAATTAGAAGAAAATTTCCTAATAAATTGTAAAACTCTCGAATAAAATTTTTGCTAAAAAATCTGGAAATATCTATTTATTTATTAGATACGAAATTACTGTACACTTTTAGAATCTTTAAAAAAAATTTATAAACCTAAAATGAAATAAATGAAAAAGTATGGATCATCTGAGAAAATTATAGAAATTTAGAAGAAAATTTTCTAATAGAAAAAGTTGAACAAACTCTTGTATAGAAACCACGAAGAAATTTTTATAAATAAATATAAATAATGACTTTTTGAAACTCTTGAATAAAATATTTGCTAAACCTGTAAAAATTTCTAGAATTCTCGATGAAAATTCTTCGAAAAGGAAGTTGCAATAAAAACTAAAAGTGTGAAGGAGAAATTACTGAAATTTCAAGAATCTTTAGAGAAAAATCTAAAAAAATTTCTGAAAATTCTAAAGTTAAATATTTTTTTTTTACAAATTAAGAACTTTACGAAAAACATGTCTTAATAAAACTTGTCAAGTTTCTCATTCCCTTTAACTTTTATTGGAAAAGTTATGTAATATTTTTTAAATTTAGATTTTAAATATTGAAAAAAAAACAAAAAAAACGCCTCGAGTAAACATCCACTTCCGGTTTATGAATGTTCATCAAAAGCTTTTTATATCCAGTTTTTAATGATAAAACATTAAGTTTAAAGTTTCATCGTAAAAGGATAATTCGTTTTTGAGAGTCCACAGACATTCTCATTCTCGAAAACAATACTTTCCAAATGGTGATGTTGCCATCATAGTACTTTCTCTATATTTTTCTCGAAATATATGAGGTTTACGTAAAAAGGCTATTCTTAGTTATTTGTTCACTTTTGAATTCTCTGCAATTTTTTGTCATATAAATTTCTTGTAGCTCTAATAGTTTAGTAGCAATTGCCAAAAATGTCAACATTTTCAATGTTTATTTTTTTTCTCCAAAGTTAAGAATTATATGAAAAATATGTTTTTACAAAACTTGTTCAGTTTCTTATTCCCTTCAACTTTTGTTTGAAAAGATTTGTAATATTTTTCAAATTAGAAGAAATATCGGAAAAAAACAAAAAACGGCTTCGAGTAAACATCCACTTCCGGTTTATAAAAATTTACCAAAAGCTTTTCAGTTCCAGTTTTTAACGATAAAATCCTATGTTTAAAGTTTCATCTCAATCGGGTCATTCGTTTTTGAGATACAGCGCCCACACACATCTTCACGCACGAAAACAATACTTCCCCTATATATTCTATATAGGGAAAGTAATAATTAGGAAATATATATACTATATAGGGAAAGTAATTAGGAAAAAATCTCCCTACTCTACAAAAAAAAACTTTGTTGAATTCTAACTAGTCTTGTTTTTATCATCTAATTTGAGCATTCACGATAATATCTCTAGATTTTGAGAAATAGAGGAAAATCTTGCTTCTCTTCCTTTGACGCCAGAAGAAAAAAAGTGTGAAAAACATTTTACTAATACAACACATCGTAGCGAAGATTTATTGTTACCTTGTCATTAGGAAATAATGCAATCAATTAGGGGATTTAAGAGAGCTTACACTTAAGCATTTTTATAGTTTAGAAAGAAAACTTGAAAAGAATCCAAATATTAGCGAGGCTTACACAAATTTCATGAATGAATATCAACAGCTTGGTCGATGAGTCAAAATCTCAGCCAGCTCTAACATATTATTTACTTACTAAGGGGATTCGGATAACACTCCAAATGTTAATACGGTGGCCTATAGTGAAATAGCTTACGTAAAGGTGGATAAACTGAAAGTATATGCAGCAATGAATGCTACCAAACAAATCAACTGTACTAAAGGAATATAATCCGGATGACAAAGAAAAGGAATTACATCAGGAAAATTAGGAAAAGATGTCTAACGCATGAAGTAATAATGGGATCTGGAAAGTCGGAAGGTTTATTCAAAGCTACGCCAAAGATGACATGGCATTTCTCAGGACTAGTCGACCCGGAAACAACCAAAGAGGAAATTGTATCTTATATCAGGAAAATATTTAGTCAATCAAATTATGCCAAAAGGAGTATTTCCTTCTTGCCTAAAGTTAATAACAATAAAACCTATATACAAAAAGGCGACCCCAATGATTTAAATAACTATAGACACTTAACATTACTAAGCATTTTCTCGAAAAGGGTTGAACATGTGATAGCGAAAAGATTAATCGATTTTTTTTAATCAAAAAACAATGTATTTAATAAATCACAGCGCAGATTCATGAAATCTAAATCACCCATTACTGCACTATTTAGTTATATAACGCAGGTAGTAGAAGCATTGGAAAATGGTGAAATCTTCATCTTTCTAAGTCTTTCGACACGATAGATCACCAAATACTATTTACCAAGCTAGAGATGTATGGAATCCGCTGGGTTCTAATAGATCTGATTAAATCATACCTATCTGGAAGAACACAAATAGTAAAAATAAGAGATAAAGTATCTAGTGAAGTCGCTACAAATATTGGGGTCCCACAAGGAAGTATTTTAGGGCCCTTTTTATTCGTAATATATATTAATGACCTTCCTAATACAACCAGAGAAAATTTAATATTAAACTATGCGGATACCAGCATTCTAGTGAATGACAAGTCATTAAATAACTTTTGGAATTAAATCTCAGTCACTATTTAATGCGGTAGAAACGTGAATGAACCAAAATAAATTACTTTTAAATAAAGATAAAACAAATTTAATTATATTCAGTGCTAAAAACTTGAATTTGGAAACTAATGAAATTGTTTTAGGAAATACGAACATTAAACTTAAAACTAATTGTAAAATATTAGGATTGACTATTGACAAATATCTGGATTGGATTAACTGTGTTAATCTTTCTTATAAGCTAAATTCAACTTGTTATTCACTAAAAATTTACACTAAATTTTTTTAAAGCATTAATTTCGATATATTTTTCTAACTATGACCCCATATTAAGATATGGAATAATATTTTACGGTAGAATCCCATTTAGTGCTCGAATTTTTATCATACAAAAAACGGCAGTATGGATTCTCCTATGTTTAAACAGTGTGTAAAGTGATGGGGTTTGATATGAATTTTAGGAGAAAAACTTATTTTTTATTTAAAAAAATGCTTGCTTCGAAACCCCTTATAGTCAAAAAAAAATCAGTAAACACTTAAGATAAGATAAAAAATTAAAATTATGTCGAGTTGTTAAATTTTAATTATGACATCACTATCGTGTAACCTGGAATTATCCACGTTAGACATAAGGCAACTGTCATTTGGATAAAACATTTATTGTTTTTCTTTTTGTAAACAAGTATGGCGGATATATATTTTATTATTTTGTGAATAGGAAAAAGAAATACAATAATTTAATACAAATATTTAATTCTTAATTGTACAGTTATTCCACACACTCTCCTCTATTTCCAGCGCAATTTTCAACTCTTTTTCTAAATAATAAGCGCTGTTCAACATTTCAAAATCAATTTCTCGAATAGCATGCTCATCAATCTGCAATTTTAGACAATTTATATCATTTCCCATTGGATCTTTGTACACTTTTTGCTTTAGATAAACCCAAAAGGAAGAAATTCATGGGGTTACATCATGTGATTTAGCTGGCCAATGTCTTGGCCCATGTCGTCCAATCCATATACCAGGAAAATGTAAATTTAAAAATTTTCTAACAATCAAGGTAGTATGAGCTGGATACCCATCTTGTTGGAAGTATATGTGTCGCAATTCCTCTTGCTCAAGTGATGACAATAAAAAGTTTTGAAGCATTTCCAAGTAAGTGTGTTGATTTAAAGTTAAATAAATAGGGTCCAATAATTCTATTAAACAACATTCCGCACCAAACATTGACTTTATGATATCGCTGATTTCTGGAATTAATTTGAAAATTTATCCTTTGACCAATATCTATAATTTTATGTATGGTTTAAGTATCGTTTATCAAAAACGTTGCTTCATCACTAAACATTAAATTCTGATTAAATACGCAATATTCTATTCTCACCAATCCATAAGCAGAATCTGCAATTTCTAATGTATGCCTGAATCTAGGTTTATACGGATGAATTTTATTTAGCTTTATAAATTGTTTGCAGTAATGTATGACTAACATTGAGTTCAGTAGCTCGCTGCAGTAAAGATTTCCTAGGATGTTCCGCAACCGAATCGATATCCATAATGATGATGATGCTGTGCATCATTATACGCTATGCGAGGTTTCTTTTTGTCGGCAACTAAATTAGCAATTTATAAAAAGATTCCATACTACAATTCATTGAAATTGTTTAATCAACTTCCAAGAGCACTTCAGGTAGAAGTTAATATAAATAAATTTAAGGAAATTCTCAAAGAGTATTTATTGTATTGAAAGAGAACTTGATTCACTCTCTGAGTTTTAGTTTTACTGAACATATCTTTAAGTTGCCCTTATTTGACATTTTCAATTTAGTGTTATATGTATATATTTATTATGTTTGTATTGACACTATTTTGTGAAATAAATTGATTATTATTTTCATATTATCCACCATTGCAAAAATTTATGACACTTTGGGTTTAGTTGTACCTATAGTGATTGTCGCTAAGGTTATCATGCTAAATCTTTGGCTGAAAGAAAACTGCACCTATTAATGTGAATACAAAGTGGTTCCATTTCATTAAAAAACTTAAAATGTTTAAATGATATTAATTTCAATCGCCAGTTATTATACGATAACTATAATAAAATTAAATTGCACAGCGATGCGTCTGACGTCGCTTATCCGACATGAATGTACTTAAAAACCTTTGATCACTTAGGTAACTCTCATGTTAACTTTTGTGTGCCAAAAGTAGCACCTTTACGAAAATTGTCAATACCGCGGCTTCAACTTTGCGGTGAATTGCTTCTAGTTAAATTATTTCAAAAGGTTCGTAATACCCTAGAACTTCAATAAGATCGGTAATTTCAATAGAGTGATTTTACCACAGCTTTAAATTGGATTAATGCTCCATGTTACAAATGGAAAACATTCATTGCGAACCGTGTAAGTGTAATCAAGAGATATCTAGCAAAAGAAGTTGGAAACATGAAAATCTGACAGATAAAATATTTCGCGAAATTAGTGCAGATAAGTTAAAGTCATCCACATTATGGATAGATTAGTTAAATCATATTGAAGCTAAATGGCCCATTGTAAATTTTATATATATATACATAGTAGTTATTTTATAAACGAGAAATTCATTTCGAACTATTTTCAAGATATTCTAAGTTTAGTCAATTGCAACGTGTCGTCACCAAATCCATGAATTGTTCAAGCTGGGCCTCTATTTTTAATCTTAATCTTGCACCAAGTAAAGTGTTTTCAAAAAAAATAAGTTAAATTAGATGCAAACATACTATTAAAACAAACAGTACACAATTTTGCATCAATCACAAAAAATAAACTAGCGCTCTAGATTTTCTGGCATTAACCTAAAGTCAAACATTTTAAAAAGTAAAGAAAAGGCCTTTATTGGCATATAAGCATATCATAATACAATAACAATAGCTATAATAATCTCCTTCTTTCATCATTTTTCTAACCGAGATTCATCAGAATATTTACCCCAGGACCATCTCGACCATTCCTCGCAAACTTTGCACTCCTCTGCCCAATGGTTCCAAGTATATACTTCACCATAGTTGTTCTTTCTCTATGCACATACATTCTTGTTCCCAATACTTCCACACTATACATTAAAATGGACTTCACATACGCATCTCATAATTTTCATGCCACTAGAAAATTGCCCACAAATCATGTTATCCACTTTTCTCTCACAAAACTCCACTCTACTCCTTGCTTTTCCTTGTACCCATTTTAAATGTTCCACGTAAACGCCTGTACCTTTAAAAATAAAATCGTTAAAGTATTTGGCTTAACCCTCTCAATTACCTCATCATTCAATTCTATTTTTTTCATTCTTTCCTCCCTTTCTTTATTCCTAAACCATACACTTCCTCTTTCCTATATTAACACACAGTCTTCTATTATCGATATATCTTTCCACTCTCTTCAACATGCCTTTCATTCCTCCCCAACATTCCGCCATTGATACAATATTATCCGTATATGCCAACATTCATACTTTGCTTTTCTCGATCACTATCCGCTTGCCCTTTCCTAAGCAAAGGGCTTAACTGGCACTCCTGTCTCACACCCATCCAAATTTTAAATTTATCTGATACATTCATTTCCACTTTCGCCACAACCCATGTTTTTTCATATAGCCTTCTTATACATCTACCATTATATTATTTATGCCTTTTCTTATCAGAAATTCTAGCATACTCTAAGCATTGTATCATATGCTACGACAGTTAAAATTTATAAATCTATATATCGACCAATTACGGTGCAAACATATTCAACCAAATCCATTTCACCACTCTCTGACATTTTAACGTCGCCGACAACCAGGAAACTCCTATCTTTCAACGAATACGTAGTCTAAGTCTAAAGTAAACCAACAATCCGGGCCGGGTCGGTTTTGCAGCGTCAGCACGCAAATTTGACCACTCTGCTTCAAGACAAATTTGAAATCAAAAAATCAATGAGACAAAGTAACATTTATTTTTAATAATATTTATTATAAAATGTTATCAGCAGTGTTGCATATTATTATTTATTTATTTTTAAAATAATTTTAAAAACAAAAAACGACGCATTTAAAAACAATGGAAAGAAGCAATCGTGGCTAAATCTAATATTTTTATGAAAAAAACAGTCACCCTTGTGGAGGGGCGCCTTACAATAATCACACATCAAACAAGTTAAACTCTTCTTTTTATGCACTGCACATATACGCCAGTAACTATATTTACAATTTTGTGTTTTTTGCTAACTTTGGACAGTCTCTTTGGTGTATTGTGATGCATTACATTTTGTGATGTACTAAGGCCACTGCTCCAGATCAATTGTCTCTTTACTATCTTTTCTTTGGTTACATCAAATAGAAAGGGTTTATATTTTATTTACATTTGTATTTAGAATTTTATAAACATGAAACGCATTATACAAGGTCCAACAGAAAAGTAAGAAGTTTTTTAAAAGAATCATATCTCAGACAATTTTCAATTAAATCAAAAATTTATTTATTTAGTAGGTAGGTATGAATTTGCCATTTCGTATGCATATCAAAGAAACAAACATTCATGTACGAAGTCGAGTTGAGAAGTTGGTCATGAAATGGCTTGAATTTCTTGGGTGATAGCATTGGACAAAAAATCGCAGGGCGTAAGATTAGGCGAAATTTGAAGCAACACGATGTCCCCTCGGATCAAAATGAGTGGTGCTGGAAAATGTTCTCTCAAAAATGCAATAGACTTCCTTGAGGTGGGATAAGTTGTTCCATCTTACCACATTTTCATGGGTTCTGTTACTTCTTTCTCCACTTCGAGGTACTCCAGGCTTCAACCATCCTCTAGTAAGAAAGTTCTGCACCCACTTTAGGATAGTGTTTCACGAGGGAAACGTAGACCGTGCCTTGCAACATTTAATTTTGTTCAAAATCTGCGTTGTGTAGCAAACACAGAACACCCCGTTTCAATGTAAGTGTCATAAACAAATACGCGTTGCTCTTGGGTCCATAATTCCATAAACTAAACTAAAACAAACAAAATGGAAAGGTCTAGTGGTCAGGTATCAACAATCGAAAACCTTAGGCTATCACTAAACATTTTGATTGACGATATCGTTTGCGCCATCGTTTGAAAAATTGTCGGCGTATACGTTATTTTCATTATAAATAAGTATATAACATTGTAATAAGGATACGTTTTTAATTCGATCTTTCTAAGCTCAATAACGATCATAAACTAAATTCTCAGCAGAAAGAAAAATATTGATTATTTATTTGAAAAATTATGAAATGATAAACATTTTCTCCTATATGCGTACTGTTGGGAGCCCTCAAAACAATAGACCCTTTGTCTTAATTATGCTTACCTCAGCATCTTATAATCTTATATAAGGACGAATTATTATCAGCATACTCAGTATTATTTCATGTGTCGTACGGTTCACGTCGCTCTGAATAAAAATATTATTAACTATTTGAACTCCGTATTTCTAATTGTGGAAACCTTACCAACAAAGAGTGTATAATTAAACAAAGAGTGAATAAACAAGTGAAATAATCGTGCGCATCATAATACCATACCCCAGTGACGGAATAAGTGAATTAGTGCTATTACACACTAAAAAGGATTATTCTACGTGACTGTCGGCTGGGATCCGTAAAAATCACCGTGGTGTCAGAAGTACCTGCTGAAAATTATGTGCAACCCTAGGGACGCAACAGGATTTTGGTGTCAGAAGTGGGATTTCGCAATTGGAAAACCATCGAATTCCGGAGCTGTAGGACAATCAACGAGTCCGAAAAACGAGATTTTTGGTAGCTCCAATTTTCTTTCAAGAATTAATGCGATAGAGAACCGTAAGTGAAATTATCTATATACGTAATTCTCGTTTTCGTTTTCCTTCTCGCCCTACACAAAACACTACAAATTAATCATGGCCAATTCCGATTTAAAATCAGAACTTCCTACTAAAGACGAAGATAACATTAGTGAAGATTTAAATGACGTTCTCCCGTTGTCTCTTTTATTCAAGTTTGTCAAACCTTTTAACGGTGATCGCGATGAAATCAACAGGTTCATACAAGATTGTAATTCTGCATTCAATTTGGCAGAGCCCAGTCAAAAACAAGCCCTTTTGTGTTACATTGTCTCGCAATTATCCACAAATGTAATTAATGAAGTTGAAATGGAAGATGTAAATAATAAACTGAGTTAAAAAATAAACTGAAACTTTATTACGGTTACACTAAATTTATTGTACAAGCTCATGAGGAATTAGAAACAATTAGGCAATTACCAAGTGAGGATATTAATCATTTTTTTAAACGATTAGAAAAATATAAGAGTTCATGTATCCAAGCTGAAATTCAAAATTGTAAAAATCTAGACCATTTACCGGGATTAAAACGCGCTATTCATAATACTGCTTTACGTAGATTCATAATTCATTGTAAACCTGAAATAAGCCAAATGCTGCGTGCTAGAGAGATAATTACCTTAAACGAAGCTTATAATCTTGCTTTACAGGAAGAGAAAATATTAAATTATCGTAAAAACCAACCAAATCAAAGTAATAATACTAATAAACCAAACAATAATTTTAGAAATTACAATAATCAAAATCACAATTAATTTTCAAATAATAGTAATCAAAACGCAAGAAACGCAAACTATTCATGCCAAAGAACACAAAGTAAAAATTATGGTAAATTCTGCTCATACTGCAAAATACCGGGTCACACGTGCAACGAATGTAGAAAAAAATTAAGCACGTACCGGAATCCGGCAGTAAATAATACGGTTCATTCAGATAACAACGAACGTTATCAACATTTAAACTGCAACGAGTTTCCTGTACAGGACGTCTTACAGGAAGACACTCAACAATAAAAGGCGTTAATTTATATAATGTACCTATACATAATTCCATGCAAAATGAAATAATACCACAATATGATCATTTGAAAACACTTACATTTTATTTAAACAATTCCAAAACAAAAAAATAACATTTCTTATTGATACAGGTGCAACGATTAGTTTATGTAGCTCTAAATCATTAAATTTCCAACACACTTTAATAAATAGAAAAGATCAAATAAAAATTTTCGGTGTGAATCATAGCCAACCAATAACCTCTATCGGATCTACGATATTGACTCTAATGATCGATCACTTATGCATTAAACACAAAGTTTACATAGTAGATGGACAGAGTCTTTCAATAAATGGCCAATATGATGGTTTACTTGGTTCAGACTTTTTTTATAATGTACCGACAATTATAAATTACCAAAATAATAGTATAAAAATAAATAATCACGAAATAAAATTCAATAATGATAATCAGTTAGCAAATACAATAAGTTTCTTAAATAGAAAAGAACTCCTACTGAATAATATTAGGAGAAATCACTTAAATAACCAAGAATTTTCATCCCTTATAAATATTTGCAATAAATATAATGATAACATTTATTTTACAGGAGACGCTTTATCCTCCACAAAAACTTTAAAGCACGACATAAAAACGAACACAGACATACCAGTAAACACTAAAACATATAGATACCCTAAGGTACACGAAAAAGAAGTTGAGCGACAGATTTCGGAAATGCTTAATCAAAAAATGATTCAACCATCATTTTCCCCTTGGACAAGCCCCGTCTGGGTAGTCCCTAAAAAGGTAGACTCGTCTAGTCAAAGAAGTGGCGTATTGTGATCGATTATAGAAACTTAAATAACATTACTATTGGCGATTCTTATCCACTACCAAATATCACAGAAATAATCGATCAACTAAATAATTCAAAATATTTTTCAACTTTGGACTTAGCGTCCGGATTTCACCAGATCGAAATGTCCGATGATGCAAAACAAAAAACCGCTTTTACAGTGCCCAATGGTCATTTCGAGTATAATCGAATGCCATTTGGCCTTAAAAATGCACCGGCTACATTTCAACGATTAATGAATATCGTTCTGTCAGGTTTAAATGGAAAAAATTGTTTTGTTTACATCGATCACATTGTCATTTATGGTCGAACACTACAAGAACATAACTGTAACTTAGAAAAAGTCTTCGAAAGGTTACGCGAACACAACTCAAAATTACAACCAGACAAGTGTGAATTCTTACATAAAGAAATTGCCTAGTTAGGACACATTATTTCGGACCAAGGTGTCAAACCAAATAAACAAAAAGTGCAAGCAATAACACAAATTCCAATTCCTAAAACACCCAAGGAAATAAAATCATTTTTAGGCCTACAAGTTATTATAGACGGTTTATACCAAATTTTGCCAATATGTCCAAACCATTAACTAACCTATTAAAAAAGAATATCAAATTTGAATGGACTTAAAAATGTACACATGCTTTCAAACAATTAAAAAACATCCTAACTACCGAACCCATTCTGAAGTATCCAAATTTTAATGAAACATTCATCTTAACAACTGACGCGTCAAACGAAGCAATTGGTGCTGTTCTTTCACAAGGAACTATAGGCCAAGATTTACCAATTGCATATTTTTCAAAAACAAGGCGGAGTGTAATTACTTCACTACAGAAAAGGAACTCTTAGCAATTATGGAAGCCACAAAACATTTTAGACCATATTTATACGGGACCAAATTCAAAATCGTTACTGATCACAAACCACTACTCTGGTTACATAATTATAAGATGCTTCTAGTAGATTAGTTAGATGGAAGTTAAAGTTATTAGATTACGACTACGAAATAATCCACAAAAAGGGCAAGGACAATCTAAACGCGGATGCACTTAGTAGACTACCACAACAAAATAATAAAATACAAATATGCAATTGTAATATCAACATAAAAAATAAAAATACTGTCGTAAATAATACCATGAATAATAACAATCTCTCTACAAAACAAAAAATTAGTGAATATTTTAAACAATACATACATTTATTAAGAAACAAACATACTTACAAAAACCCAAAAACTAAAAACTTTGATAAAAATATATTTGATATGCCACAAGACATAGCTCATTGTATCTCAAGTGATTTAAAAATGGAAAAGGGAATTGCGAAAGATATAAAAAATAAATATAAACATACGGAAAAATTAAAAATCCAAAACCCAGAAGTCGGAAAAACGATATATATATAATCAAAAAACCATTACGTATTTTACTTAATTACAAAAAAAAATATTTTTCCACAAACCTAGCCTATTTTCACTATTTTTAAGTTTAATTGATTTAAAAGAAAACTTGTTAAGAAATAAAGTACAAACATTAGCAATACCACGAATTGGTTGTGGACTAGATAATCTTAATTAGGAAGATGTTAAATTAATGATCGAATTTATTTTTAACAATACTTCCATAGAAATTGTTATTTGTCATTATGACCCTAATCTACATAACGTCAATTCAATCGTAGACGAATTAACCCTTGATAAGTTTAGGAGATTTCACCAAGAACAACTTGATGTTCCAAGACCCGAAAAAACAAATTGTACACTGAATAAAATCCCAAATTTGGTTATTCCCCTATCATGCGATAAATTTATATATGGATTATATTTTGAAATACTTTCCTACATCTTTACCTGAAAAAATAAATCTGCATGAAATCACTCTAAAGAAACTGCCACGTCAACAGATATATTTATCATTTATAAAAAAATTCTACGGCGAGTCGTGCACCTACGAAGTCCTATTTAACACACTGCTCAATTTAAGATTCATACTAAATCTAAATAAAATAAATTCATTCGCAATACCGGACGTATCAATTGACAACGAATTAATTCAACAAGAAACATTTTACAGTTTACTCTACTTTTTATTTAAAGACTTCGAATACAAGATTTTAGATCACCTTTAATTGAATTAACAGACCCTGAAACAATCAAAACAATCTTAAGAGAAAACCATGACTCTGTATTAGGAGGTCATCAAGGACTCCATCGTACATATGAAAAGATTAAATCACAGTACTATTAAAAAAATATGAAACAAGAAATCGCAGATTATATAAAAAAATGTGACACATGCCAAAGGTCAAAAACGGATTTTCACAAAAATAAAAGTCCAATGCAAATAACTACCACCTCAAAATTCTTCTGTGAACAAATAGCGTTAGACATCGTAGTGCCTTTACCAGAAACACAAACCGGAAACAGATTTATACTAACGATCCAGGATGACTTAACAAAATTTATCCAAGCTTACTCATTACAAAACCACGAAGCAACAACTGTTGCAACACATTTCTTAAATTTTGCACATAATATGGTGTCCAAATTATGTCCTTACCGACCAAGGTACAGAATTCACGTCAAAATTATTTTCACAAATAAATAAAATGTTAAACATCAAACATAAGTTAGCTTCACTGTACCACCCACAAACAAATGGCTATTTAGAGAGAACTCATTTAACATTAAAGGACTATTTCAAATGTTATGTTAATAACGACCTAAACAATTGGGACGAATTTTTAAATTTTTCTACCTATACATATAATACAGGTATTCATAAATCTACTAGAGTAACACCTTATGAATTAGTTTTCGGACAAAAACCCAAAATTCCGAACCTAATAAATAAACCGATAAATAAACCGAACTATACGGATCTAGCAAACGATATAACAAACAAGTTAAAAATTATTAGGGAAACAGCCCATGAACAACAAAAACAATCAAAAACAAAATCAAAAGAATACTTTGACAGAAGTAATAATAGAAAATATTTATTCAAAGAAGGTGAATTAGTCCTGCTATATAACTCACTGACAAAAAGTCAAAATAAAAAGTTATCCCCTAATTATCTGGGACCTTACAAAATTATACAATTACACAATAACGAAACGGCTGTTAACGGCGGTCGCGGAAGACGTCCTCGTTCTGGACTGGCAAGGAAGTAGCACCGGCGGTACTTTCTGGAGCCAACACGCACTGGAGGCGGCACAGGAGTCCCTGGCGAGGCTCACCGTCGATTAACAGCCTCAGGCTTCGATTAAACAGTTTCTTGTCTGTGCTACTTGCTTGGGCTTCCATGCCACGTCAACGGATGGGCACCGGCTAGCTGTGAAAAAAGTAAAAAAACAAGAAACAGTGTGTAAATTAAAACATGGGGCCGGAGAAAACGAAGATATATTACAGAGAAAGAAATATAGAAAAATATACAATTAATTAAAAATAGCAAGAGGCTTGAATCGGCAAAGCCGACCAGGCTGACGACCGCTAAGCGAGTGCAAAGAGTTTTCCCCAAAAAATTGGATATGCCAAAACCTAATGAAGAAGACTACAGGAACCTCCACAGATTGTGAGCTGCTGCTATTCCTTAAGACGACGAAGATGATACCCACATCATGCCAGAAACGGAACCTCATCGCCAACAATCTTCCATCAATTAGAAGAAAATAAATGGATCTTCGCTACATCAAAACCAACTCAACTCTCAATCCTCTGCAAGAACTCCAACACCTACAAAATTATTATTTCTGAGATGGGAATTCTGGAACTAGAAGCCAACTGCAAAGCCTTCACCAACCACTACGTCCTCAAAGCCAGAGCTGTCCTCGGATCAAATAACTTCACGTATCAAATTCCGGAGACTGATGTAACTCAAGACGACTGCTGCATCCAATTGAAGAAGAACCTTACTCTCGAAACTATCAATATGGAACCAATCAAAATTAACACGGTGGATCTGGATCAACTTAAATATGCTAAACACAAGTTAAACCAATTTGATGAACAACTCCAGGAACAACTAAACAAACCATTTATTATCAAGAAGGAAAGCTGGTTCACTTCCCTAATATCGATAGCATTATCAATATTATTACTAATTATTCTGTTCAAATGTTTAAGATGGTGTGTATGTCTGAGTACTGCAGAGACTCTGCTACCTCACCAAGGAGTCTCGTACCGACCGACATTCAACGTGCCTCACGATCTACAATCAATGCTTCAAACCCTCAAAGTCTTCGCCAGTCCACTACGATGCTGGAAGGCAGGCCCTATATTTCGATCAGCCCCTGGACCATCGTCCAAATGAATCACCATCTACCCCCCAAGACGACCAGTGTTCATTGGCTTCGCTGCGCCGTTCCCAAAGACTCAAAACCCAAAGACTTTTTGCTCGTTCTTAAGTGATTGTTTTAAACTTTAAAGATTATATTTTACTCCCTATCCCATGTAATCAATTATTCATATTTTATTCTTTAATTTTTACCTTAGATTTTAAGACAATATTTTAACTTATATCATTTTTATCATTTTATGTCAAGTCCTTTTTATAAGATTTTTGTCCAATTTAAAAACACCAAAAACCTTTTACTGGCTCCGGAGATGTTGGGAGCCCTCAAAACAATAGACCCTTTGTCTTAATTATGCTTACCTCAGCAGATGCTTAGGTCAGCATCTTATAATCTTATATAAGGACGAATTATTATCAGCATACTCAGTATTGTTTCATGTGTCGTACGGTTCACGTCGCTCTAAATAAAAATATTATTAACTATTTAAACTCCGTATTTCTAATTGTGGAAACCTTACCAACAAAGAGTGTATAATTAAACAAAGAGTGAATAAACAAGTGAAATAATCGTGCGCATCCTAATACCATACTCCAGTGACGGAATAAGTGAATTAGTGCTATTACACACTAAAAAGGATTATTCTACGTGACTGTCGGCTGGGATCCGTAAAAATCACTCTGGTGTCAGAAGTACCTGCTCAAAATTACCTGCAACCCTAGGGACGCAACAATATATATGAAAACAAGACTAAACAAATGCAACGTTTAAGTCTTGGTTAAAGCGGTCGTAGTGAGAATAATTCCGCCTGCACCGTCAACGTTTCGAAGCGGGTACAAGTACCCGCCCCGTCCATAGGAGGCAGTTCGCGAATCGAAGTATTAATACCCGACCCGTCCATAGTGTGTTAATTTATCCCTTCTTAGTAATGTCTACATTCCCCAAAATTAGAACATTCATTACTTCGAATTACCCACACCGTTAAGCTAGCTAACAACTTTATTTAATTTATTACACAAATCAAATACGGTAGAATGTGGGTTTTTGAATTTAGGGCTTATACTATTGAATTGGGATAACTACGGTAATATCATAGAGGAGCTGGTTAGAGGGATTGTTTAAAGGATTAAGAGGGCAACGGAGTGCTCTAGTACTTTACGGAAACTGAGGGGGGTTAGTAGTTTGGGAAATTAAGACATTGTAAGGTGAATTATTGGTGCGATGAAATGGAATTACGAGCCGTGATTTGTAGGGATTAATGTTAATGCGCTATTTTGCCAATGTTGAAGGGAGTCAATACATTCTTGGAGGAATTGAAGGGCTTTCGGTAATATAGGAGCATGTGCCATTATATCATTATCATCTGCCAATTGCAGGATATATTTGGAAGAATTGAAGTCAGAGTTATAGATGCAAATGCTAAAAATGTTGTACAATAGAGGTGAAAAAGGACAGCCTCGCGGATGTCCTTTTCGGGAGTAAAAGAAGAAAAAGAGTTGAGGATGTTTTCTTTTAGAGATCTTTTATAGAGAAATTGTTTAATGTTGTTTTTATATTTTTAATTTGAGCAAAGACAGGTCAGAAAGACCAATAGTCGATAGCCCAAATGGACGAACTAACGCATATTGTATATCATTTGTATATGTTTTTAATTGTACATATGTTTGTTCGAATAAATTTGATATTCTCTCTCTGGAAAATATAAAAAATTAAGTAAGATTTATTTACGTTTGCCTTGGTTTACTTTCCTTATATGAAATATAGGGGAAGTGTTGTTTTCGTGATATTTTTTTGCGCCTGAGTCCGTTACACTGATTTCTTGAGTCTGTGTGCGTCTGTCTGTCTGCCCTGCCTGGCTGTCCTTGTACGCGGTATATACCTCAAAACCGAATTATCTGTTTGAGATGAAACTTTAAACTTAAGATTTAATCATCAAAAACTGGAACTGAAAAGCTTTTGGTGAACATTCAAAAGCCGGAAGTGGATGTTTACATTTTTTTGTTTTTATCCGATATTTTTTTAATATATAAAATATTACAAAATTTTTCAAATAAAAGTTAAAGGGAATGAAAAACTAAACAAGTCTTATTAAAACATATTTTTCATAATTTCTTAATTTTCTAAAAAATTAAAATTAAAAATTTTGAAATATTTTGCCAATTGCTAATAAACTATTGGAGTTATGTGAAATTTATATAACAACTAGGTAATTCTAGAGAATTCAAAATTGAATAAATTATTACGAAAAGCCTTTTTACGTAAACGTCATAGTTTTCGAGTAAAATATAGGGAAAGTACTATGATGGCCACATCACCATTTTTTTTAAGAATTACTTTGAAATATTTGAAATATTACAAATAATTTCAATAATAACTTTTGCAAAAAAATGTGTTTAGAAAAAATGAGTAAAAGAGTAATGTAATGAAAATGGTTGATTCAGAAACATACTGAAATTAAAAGCAGTTAAAAAGTAATTTAAAACTAAAATCAGAATTTAAAGAAAACAACTTATGATTTAAAAAATAAAGCGAAATAAACATATTTGTCTAAGGAAAAGCTGAAAATTGTAAAAAAATTAATTAGGTTAAAAGCTGTTATAATTTTATTATAAAAAATAATTAACGCTTGTTATTTAAAAATTGCTGACAGTTGAAATTTTACAAAAAAGAAACTATTGAAAGGATCAATGAATTAAGAAGAATCAAAAAATTTATTTTATAATACTAGGTATTTTAACAAAATTGAAATTTGCTAAAAATAGTTAAAATACATTTTAAATAGTTTAAATAAAGGGATTCAAAAAAATTTTAAATAATCGAAAATACATCCCAAAACCTGGCAATAATCTATAATAATTCTATGTCACAAGTTATAGACTGATTGTCCTCCTTCCTGTAATAGGCAAATGTATTCCCGACTACGAATTTTGTTTCCTTCCACAAAAATCAACAATACTTCAACATACTATCCTTACCTCCAATATTCAAAAAAAATAACCTCGAAAGTCACAAGTAGCTATTGCTTTTCTCGACATCAAAAACGCGTTTGACTCGTTTGACTGACATCAAGATCTGCTTTATAAATAATTTCTCCTAAACATTCCGAAAAGCACTATCCCCGCCATTTTCTCTTGAACAAGGCGTACTATAAGGCTCTCCATTCTCTCCATTACTTTGCAACCTATATTCCCATGACATATTTAATCCCAATCCAACCCACTTGAATCATGACCGAGAAAATCGTTCAAAAAATGTAGTTGTTTATAATTTACAAGAGTCAGAAAACAGTGTACTAATCAAACGAGTAGAAGATGACACTAAATCAATAAATAATATTTGGTCAACATGTGGCTTACAACTGGAACCACAGAAAATTATTAGATTAGGCAAAAAAGGCAACAATCCGAGACCTAATAAAGTTATATTCAAGGACAAAATTAGTGCTTTACAAGTTCTAATTTAAATAAAGAGCATTTACCATCTAATACAAAAATTAAATCGGATCTAATTAAAGCGCAGCAGCTACAGTTGAACAATTTAAGGGATGAATTGGAGCGACGTAAAAGCAATGGCGAGAAGTTAACTTACCGTGTACATTAATGGAAACCCCCGAATAGTTAACAGCAACGGCCCAACGACAAAAACGTAAAACTGTAAATATTTACTATCAAAATATTGGAGGAATGAACACAAAACTGACTACTTTTTCGAGGAATGTATTATTAAATGATTATGACATATTTATTATTCCGGAAACATGGCTAAGTGATAATATATCAAATAATGAATTTAGGCTGTGACAATATGACATATTCAGAAAGGACCGTTGCCCATTTACAAATTCTAAAAAATCTGGTGGTAGTGTAATGATTGGAGCTAAAAAAAGTATTCAAGACAAGTTTTTACGAAATAATCATAATGCTGTTGATATTTTTTATTAAAATTACATTACAGCAACAATATTATATAGTGGGTGCCGTTTATCTACCTCCAGCAATTGAAAATATTATTGAAAATCTTTCGGTTGACAAAATATTAATCTGCGGTAACTACAACATTCCATCTGATAAATGGGACAATGATGATTTTGGAGCTGTTGCATTGGGACAATCAAGACCAAGACGATTATGCAGGATTTTTAAATTTATCCCAACTAAATATCTATCCAAATGGCCAAGGAACTTTTTTGGATTTAGTGTTTGGAAATAAGGAGGATATACAGGTCAGCATAGCGGAAGATCTATTGGATAACAACTCACATCACCATATTGCTTACTCGATTGAACTCATATGCAAAATTTATTGTAATAATCTAACATCAAACACGGTGCGCTATGATTTTTACAATGCGGACTATTTTGCTATAAACTATTATATCACTTCATTTGACTGGCACAGCTTAATATCGCGGAGCTCATGTATAAATGAAGCTTTAAATATATTTTATATCATTCAAGCAGCGGTGGCGTCCTACGTCCCAGTAAAAATTATTAATGAAAATAAATATCCAAAATGGTTCAATGCGCAATTAATTCAATTAGTATATCAAAAAAACAAGCGCACAAAATTTATAAACAATCTAATGAACAAGCGTATTTCATACGCTTTCAAGAACTCCGGGCAAAATGTAAACAGCTCAGCAATGAGTTATATAAACAATATATTAACAACGTGGAATTAAACTTGAGACACAAGCCTAATGAATTATGGAAGTTCGCGAATGTTTTGAAACAAAAAAGTGGTTTTCCAGCAGAAATGCACTTACATGAGAAAGTCAGTGTTAACGGGCAGCAATGTGCGGATCTCTTTGCAGATCATTTCTCTACTGTTTACTGCAATATTGATATATATATATTCCTGCAATATCTGATTTTAATTCACCTTCAAAGTGGATTTGGTAACTGTTTTTAAAGCGATTCAAGCCTTAGATCCCGCATTTTCTTGTGGCCCAGATGGACTGCCTAATATATTTTATAAAAACTGTAGTTTTACTATAACATATCCTATTGCCTACTTATTTCAAAAATAAATTACCGAATGCTGTGTCCCTGAATGTTGAAAAAACAAGTTTGTCTCACCAATTCATAAGAATGGCGACCGCACTGATGTATCGAACTATAGAGGTGTTTGTATACAATCATCGATACCTAAATTATTAGACAAAATTCTTTCACAACAATTAATCTGGATTTGCAAGAATTTAATTGCAGAAGAACAGTATGGGTTTTTTAAAGGCAAATCAACGACTACAAACTTAATTCTCTTTCAAAAATACTTATTACTAGGCATGGAAAATCAAGATCAAGTCTACGCAAGATATACCGATTTTGAGAAGGCCTTTGATAGGGTCTCTCATTCTGTTCTAATACACAAACTAGGTAATCTAGAATTAAACGAAGCTATAATTAGATGGTTAAGTAGTTTCATTACTAATAGAACACAACGAGTTTGCATTAATAATAACATTTCGAAAATACTAAACGTGACCTCGGGTGTACCCCAGGGGTCACACTTGGGACCAGTTTTATTTTTAATATTTATTAATGATATTGTTAATTGTTTTAAACATTGCAAGATACTAATGTATGCCGATGATCTAAAGTTATTTGCAGTACCGACTGGTGTTACGAAAATAAATTACATCTCAATATACAAAAATGCAAAATCATCTCATTTTCGCGAAAAAGGAATACTAATTTTTGGCAATACACATTAGATTCAAATGCATTACAGAGATAAATGGGAGTGACATTTGACACTAGTTTAACGATTAGACTCCACATTAATAAAACAGTTAATATTTGTTTAAAATTACTTGGGTATGTGTCTAGAACCGGAAAGGATTTGTCGGTTGAATCTATTAAAACGTTGTACTGTTCGTTGGTAAGATCACGACTTGAATATGCTGCTATGGTCTGGGCTCGTCATCAAGATTATCTAATTAAATATTTGGACAAAGTTCAAAATAAATTTTTAAGAGTTATTGCGTATAAAATTTATATTCCAATAGAATCACTGAGCTACACAAAGTTAACATATTCTCTTAACATGCAATCTGTAGTTTTTAGGCGTCATGTGGGTGACTTAATGTTTATATTTAAAATTCAAAATCAAGTTTCTTATTTAATATAAAAACTCTTGGACCAACTACTCACAGTATCACTGCGTTTAATATTCCGCATCGCCGTACAAATTGAATGAACCTCTAACAAGAGCGTCCAGATTAGTAAATAAGCTTCAAGTATATTCTACAAACTTGATAGCTTTCAAGACATATTTGTACTCGCTTGATCTAGTGCATATAGCCAAATAATATTTTGTGTCATTTCTTGTTCCAAATTTATCATACTATAGTCATTCACAAACTATTTAACGTACATTCAATCATTTTTAGTTCATTTTACAGAAATAAATACGTTAAAACTAGTGTTGCTTTGATAGCCTTGATATTTTGTAATACGCAAATTACTTTAGTATCATTCAATGTCTGTCGAGGTATTTGCCAGAGAAGTAGTTGTTTCAACAAGTGATTTGTTTTTTGTAGTCTTAATAAAACTCATTTGTTGTAGATTTTACAAAATATTTTCGTGTTTTTTCTAATTATTAGTAAAGTAAAATATTTAAAATTTTACCAAATAAAAATTATTAAAACATCTTACGAAAGAATAATGAAATTTAAACAATTTGATTCGAATTAAAAAAGAACATAAAAGAGTTTATCTAAAAACAAAAAACAGATTTTAAAGAAAATAATAACTTTAAATTAATTTAAAAACCGAATAAAACTTGATAAGAAATAGCTGAAAACTTTGTATAATTTTAAATTATCGTCCTTTATAAAATTTGAAATTAACTAAAATACATAAATCGTTTGTATAATCAAATATTTTGTCATGTTAGATATTATATTGGTTGCTTGAGTTACGTGAAGATCAAATTAATTTGACGAATAAAGCACTAATAACCTTTCTTCACAATTTGATTTGATTTAATGGCCACTTTGTGTCCAAAATGTACATTTGGTAAATCAGATAAAATTGTGAAGAAAGGTTATTCGTCAAATGTTAGATATTGATTTATAATTAAGTGATTTCCAATAGTTTACCAATATTTTTTTATTGTTCTTAAATTTTAAGAATTAAGATTTAAGAACACTGCCAGTGGCTTAAGTAAACTCGCATTAGCAATTCACCTGGTAGACGAGAGCCTCGATACTCACCACTGTACCTAAGTGACCCGGTTGGTAGAGTGCTGGACTAGCAATGGCTTCAAGTACATTATATACTGATTGGTACATTTATAATTAAGTAATATTGATGTTCACTTCAAATAAAATGTATTTTTTAAATTTGTTCTTACACCTGAAAGCAAAATACATGAAAAGTAGAAACATATTTTAAATTAGGGCAATTTCGCATCCTCTCTTATTAGAATGAAACATCCATTTATGAAAAATTAAACATCCATTTTTAGTATTAGTATCCTATCACCATCAAAGTTCAAGCTAACTGTACTTACAAGCAACCCGAAATCCGATAACCATCAGCCAATTATTGCTAATAACCTGAAGAATCGGCGGAAAGTCGATTTCCGCATGATCGCGTCCGAAACGTCGTGATTCCGCAGAATTAATAGGAATCCAGATATGCGGCGGCGCGGTGCAGTCCGTTAACGGTACCACTCTATCGTTTTGCCCATCGAAAAACGAGAAAATGGAGGGAGGAGAGAGAGCATTTCGCGTGCAATAATCTCTTAATATTTTTTCATTTTCGGTACGCGGGAGATATTTATAGCCATTAATTACGACGCGGACCGTTAGGAGTACTGCAACAGAATTTATTATGCGAATGTTTGTGTGTTTCCTCGTTCGTAAATCACGGCGGGAAATCTAGAAATGATTTTGAATATAGGCGGTGGTGAACTACTTGTTCCGACAAGTAGGTACCGCATTTAGTCATTGCAACAACTTTTTATAATATTTATAATATTCTAAAATTTACATCATTGTAATTTGTCTTCTTTCCTTGTGAAATATGTCAATTTTAGGGTAATTATATAGAAATTTTGTTGTCCAAAAATGCCTACCCATTTATGTCACGAAAAAACAATAAGGCTGTACCTAAATGTTTGTTTAATCGCCAGCGGGACGGCGTACGAGAGGAGAAAGGCTTTCTACTTCTCCGCGGTGGGAGAGAACTACATCAAGAAACTCGCCCGGCATAAATTCATAATCACCGGATCGTCCGTTCGAGTCGGTTTGCGAGAAGATGCGCGCGTACGTAGTATTCGTGTTGGTGGGTGTTTTAAATGCAGTTGCTGGATACACCACGCGAAGTTACGATTTGGAGGTGCCGGGTTCGCGTCCAATACGGATTATAGAGGCCGACCCCATGTGGGATAGGGGTGTAGTTAGGGAACACAGAACGGTGCACCCCTTGGAGCCGACCACTGAACAACCAACCAATAACGAGAGTTCGCGTAGGAGGGATAGTGATTACGAAGATAATTCGCACAGGTTGAAGGATTTTCTTGAAAATTACGCGGAGGGATTAAAGCGCCGGAGGCCCGTACGCGAGGATGATATCGGGGAAGATGAGCTGTACTTAAAGGATGTAGATATTCCGGAGGATGATGAAGAGGAGGAAGAGAAGGATACGAAACGACCCGAAAAATCAAAATCCTGGAATATGCTGCATGCAGAGAAACATAACCATCCCTACGATGATGATAAGGGCTGGGTTAGCATGGAAGCTGTCCCTTGGTCAATGAGTAAAATTTCGAAATGGCAGAGCAAACCACAACCCGATAAATATAACAAACCGCAACCAGATAAATACAACAATCCATTTGATAGGTACCAACCTCAACACCAATATCAACAAAATTTTCCTCCAAAACCCACATATCGTCCTATAAAACCAACCCCTAATTATTATAATGAAGAAGAGGAAGATGATGAGGAACCAGAATATCCACTCTTCACGAATAATAAAAAACGACCACAATACCCACGGCCTACTGCTACTTACGGACAAAAAGTCCATGTACATACCGTTCCTCCCCAACAAAAACCTTGGGATAACCACCCGCAAAAACACGACTGTAGTAAACATCAAAATCGTCCCGAGATCATCACCGATGGGCTTCCTCCCGACTTTCCTGATCACAGCTTTGACTACGCGAACAGAAGGCGCGGAACTGCAGAAAACCTTCCAAATATGCACCCCTTTAAAGGAGACGGTGAGTGGGTTCTTTTAACGACCACCAAAGGTTACAAATACCCAAAAGACCCTCGACAACGCTCCCTCCAACTACCCCCAGAATACGAAAACGCCATAAATACTCATAAATCTGTCCGTCTTACAGTGCTGCCCCCGCTGAAAGACAGCAAGATCAACATGACGACGTCCCACGGGGGACTGTTGCAAGTCGAGTCCACCTTTCAAACCGTCGACGAAGCCCAGAAGGCCTACGCCAAAAAACAGAAGCTGAAGACCAAGAGGAAACCGATCAAAATCATCAGGCCAAATCCGACCTCGTCGTCGGCGTATCAAAATCTTCAAAATTTACAAAACTATCAACTTGAAAGTAACAAAGATTCAACTGACACCGCCGGGGTGTTGGCTGCTGTTGGTGCTGGTATGATCCCGGCAAGCATGGCGCTTTTGGTGCCCATGGCGATGAACGGCAGGAAGCGAAGGGATCTGAAGCACCCTACCGCCAGCCCTTACGTCGACAAGGTTGAACTCACTCTTCCTCGCAGCTTCTAAATATTTATAGTTCAAAGACATTACTAATAGACTGTACATTTAAATTTATTTAAGTTAATATTTATCATTTTACTTTTATTATACCTTTTAAAAACTACATTTACGATTTTTTATCAATCCTCTTATTTGTTATTATTTTATTTTAATTATTATTTATTAAACAAATTATTAAACAAATAATCCATTTTCATTTTAATTCTTTGTTTGTTACAAAAATCAACAAGTGTAATTTAAAAAAATCTTAGTGTATTGTTATCTTCGACATTTTAAATTATTTTATTTTACAAATGTGCATATTTTGACTACTTCTACTGGTAATCAAAATTGTATTTCTACTAAAATTGCTGAGAATCAGTATTTCATCTCCAATCAAACCCTTGAAGTCAATTTAACTGTCTAAAAATCATTTTAGCAACAGAATTTGTCAAGCAACTTGTTTCATTAGTCAAACAAGGATTTAAAACTTACTCTTGATGATTGTTTTTACAAATAGAGTATTCTAGTATATAGAAACAAAAATATGTTTTTACTTTTTTATTTTGATAGTTCTGCTAGGTCATTATCATGTTTGTATTTACCCAAAGAACTAACAAACTGTTTATTTCCCTTCGCATGTATTTATATTTATTATGATAAATACATTAATAAATATTAATAGATATAGAAAAAAAATTCCTAAAAAAAATATGTATTTAATAAAACGCCGGTGATGAACTAGAGACGGCGAAAGTAAAAGTCGTTAGCCTGGGTCTGCAAACTAATGGGCCACAGGCACCTTTTGCCATTGGGATAAATTATTAACGCTTTAGAGTAACGAGAATATCCTTTAAAATAACAAGCATATTTAATCACGTAGAATAAGAGGACGGACATAAAAAGTGATCGGTAGCTAGTCAATACTACTAATATTTAAAATACATTTAATACAAATTCGTTTGACAGAAATACCATAAATATATTCAAACTAGTGAATTTGTAACATGCAAATTACTTTCACATAATTAAATTTCTTTCGATACAACCAGGGAAGTAGTTGTCTCAATAAGTGATTTATTTTGTAGTGTAAATAAGTTTTTAGTACTTTTAAATTATTACAATTTTTTAATACATATTGAACTTACTATAACATTTTAGGTTCCTTTTTATCTTATTAGATAGACTCCGAAGTAATGTAGGCAAAAATCTTTATCATATTACTTGTGATTTGTTGGTTGCAACACAGAGTTAATAAATCTATAAATATCAATAGATAAATATATAAATAAGAAAGTTAATCTATCTTTAAATTACTTACCATACTTTTTAAACAAATTTTACATCTAATGAATGGCGCCATCTAGAAATACTATTGTGAACATGCAAATGAGGTGTTAAAATATACAGGGTCCTGCAACAGTGTGTCAAGCTTTCCTAGCGCCTTTCTCGTAAGTGATAGAAAAAAATGTTTCATATAAAAATTTATTGAATTAAAAATCTCTATGCCGTAAAATTATTTTAAAATATACAGGGTGTCCCAATTTTGCGTTATAACAAAAGCAAACATTTTTTTAAAAGGAACACCCTGTATATTTTTTCATTTTATAATTTGGATAGTATTTTATAACTTAAACCTTTTTTTGGTTTTTAATTTCGATATGGCATTTCCGAGTTATTGACGTTTTTCTGAAAAAATGTAAAACGCGGAGGTTCACAAAAAAAATATTCTGATGTTGTATTTAAAATTTAAGAATTTTTCTTTTTCCTATGGTTGGTCATAAGTACTGTTTATGTACCAGTGTTAAAAATTTTCACTTTTGAGGAACCCTACCTTTGTATCAAACACGCCATTTTCTAAAATTTCAAATTGTCGTAACTCTTTTTTTTTAAATGGAATCATATATTTTTTTTAATTTCATATTATTTTGCATCTAATTTCCTACAAAAAATATTCAGCATACCCTATACCTAAAAGTGATATTTTTCAAGATATAATAAAATTTATATTTCAAACGGTCCTTGAATACGAATTTGTTTTTGAATAGATAGCCATGACTGAAAAAAATGCATCTGTCAATTAAACAATTCGTTTGACATGTAAATCTCTCTGATATTTTCTTCAAAGTTATTCTCTTCGTTTCGCGGTAAAGAGACAGCAAATTATCATCATGGATTTCGAAAAGAACGAAGGGAGGCTGCTGGAAATTGTTTATTGGTTGCTAGAAATTACACCACACGTTATCCCGGCCGAAGACATCCGGAGGAGAAATGTTTTAGGAACTTACTCAATAGATTTATTGACATGGGAAGTGTGAATTACAAAAAAAAACAAGAAGGAAAAAAGCCTATCATCAACGAGAAAGACCAAATTTCAGTGCTATTAACAGCAACTGAGCAGCCCAACGTGAACCAAAAAGACATTGGTGAAGGAACTGGCATAAGCGAGAGGTCAGTACAAAGCATTCTGAAGAAAAATCGATATCATGCATATCATTTTCAGCTACATAAAGAACTGAGTAATACTGATCTGGGGAAGACAAAAAATACAGGAGGATCTTGCGTTTTTCCAATATATTTTATTCACGGATGAGGCGACATCCCATAACAACTGATCTGTCAATAGGCACAATTTTCACTATTATACAACTGATAATCCGCATTTTATGAGACAAGTTGATCACCAGTATCGACGGTCTTTGAATGTCTGGGGCGGAATTTTTGGAAACCATGTACTAGGTCCACATTTTTTCGAGGGCCATCTCAATAGGCCTATGTATTTGCACTTCTTGCAAATTGAATTACCCGGAACGTTAGCTAATATGCTCTAACTAACAAGAAATATGGTGTGGTTTTAACAAGACAGAGCACCTGCCCAGTGGATTGGTAGGAATGGACCCACCAAATGGCCTGCTAGATCTCCGGATCTAAGAAAACCTCACGTTTTCTTGTGGGGATACTCAAAAGAGATTTTTTTATAAGGAACCACCAACAGCACCAATGAATATGCACCAACGAATTTTGGAAAGGTCTTTGCAGCGGCGAATTAATTTGTGCCTAAATGAAAATGGAAGACATTTTGAACATTTACTGTAGTATCGTCTCTCTTTTGTATTAATAATTTTGTTCACGGCTTTGGAATAAAATAATGAATCGTATTATCTATTTATCTCATATTGACACATACTTACATTTTGTTAGTTATTTTGCCTCAGAATGAGCAACTCCGTGCATAGAAGTATGTATAATTAAATGGTTATTCTTGTAAAAACTATTAAATATCTCAACAACTATGGGGTTTAGACAAATTATTATTTGCAAAGTTTGGCATTTCTTTCTAATCAAATCGAATAATAAGAAAAATAATTGTTTTCGCCTATTTGGGTAGCGCTGAGCATACATTCTTTAGGCTTGCAAACAATTAATTCCACTTTCTCCAGTAGCATATATCACATCAATTAATTATTTTTAAAAATTGCATTGTTATAATCGTAACATACAATGCAACTATACATACCAAACTTATTGTTTAATTGACAGATGCATTTTTTTCAGTCATGCCTATCTATTGAAAAACAAATTCGTATTCAAGGACCGTTTGAAATATAAATGTTTTTATATCTTGAAAAATATCACTTTTAGGTATAGGGTATGCTTAATATTTTTTTGTAGGAAATTAGATGCAGAATAATATGAAATTAAAAAAAATATATGATTCCATTTAAAAAAAAAGAGTTACGACAATTTGAAATTTTAGAAAATGGCGTGTCCGATACAAAGGCAGGGTTCCTCAAAAGTGAAAATTTTTAACACTGGTACATAAACAGTACTTATGACCAACCATAGGAAAAAGAAAATTTCTTAAATTTTAAATACAACATCAGAATAATTTTTTTTGTGAACCTCCGCTTTTTACATTTTTTTCAGAAAAACGTCAATAACTCGGAAATGCCATATCGAAATTAAAAACCAAAAAAAGGTTTAAGTTATAAAATACTATCCAAATTATAAAATGAAAAAATATACAGGGTGTTCCATTTAAAAAAAATGTTTGCTTTTGTTATAACGCAAAATTGGGACACCCTGTATATTTTAAAATAATTTTACGGCATAGAGATTTTTAATTCAATAAATTTTTATATGAAACATTTTTTTCTATCTCTTACGAGAAAGGCGATAGGAAAGCTTGACGCACTGTTGCAGGACCCTGTATATCTTTTTTATTTTCAACATTAAAACTACGCACTTACACTGTAAATCATATTAATAATTTATTCTTGCACCTTTAAAAAACTTTCTGTAATATGGATTTTTAACTAGCAGCAACAAGATAAAAATTTCGATAATTCGAAATAGGAATAAATCTAATCCGTGGTTTGGACAAAATATCCAAATCCAAATTAGAAATAGAAAGAAATGACTTGTACAAAACATTTTGTATCACCAGAAAGGAAGAAGATTGGAAAGAATATAAAAATGCACGTAATAGAGTAGTAGATGCAATACGAAATGAAAAGAGAAAATATTTTGAGAAATGTGTATACTCCAAAAAAAGATCCGAAGACAATGGAAAACACTGAAGGCTGTAATATCAAGTGAGAAAGGGAATAGTTATAATGACATAGAATATAATGGAGTAACATATACGGATAAATGTATAAAATGTGATAAATTCAATGAGTATTTTATCAATAGTATAATAGATATAATTAGTTCAATTCCAAAAATAGCAATAAACTTCAACCTGTGGATAATAAATAACTACATGACCGATTTTAAAACTATAAGTGAGAGTGAACTTGAAAAAGTAATATTAAATTTACCAAATAAATCGAGCCCTGACAACATAACTGCAGAAATGATTAAAATTAGCTTACCACATTCAATCCCGTACCTTATTAATATAATTAATGTCTCATTAGTATAGAATAGTGCCAAAAAAACTTAAGTGTAATACAATAGTACCCATTAAAAAGGTTCCAACTAGCAATAAAGCTGAGGACTACAGACCAATAAATACAGTGCCAACAATTACAAAAATACTAGAAAGGGTAGTATATGAACAGCTACTACATCACATTGTGCAGGAAAATATAATTACAGAGTATCAATCAGGTTTCAGGCAGGGATATAACTGTGAAAGTGCATTACAATATCTGGTTAGTGAGTGGAAAGAACATCTAGATGAGGGAAAAATTACTAGTATTGTATTTCTTGATTTCAAAAGGGCATTTGAAACAGTGAACAGAGACATCTTAATAGCAAAATTGAGGATATATGGTTTAACGGGAACGGTAATAAATTGGTTTTGTAGTTATTTAACAGAAAGAGTACAAAATGTAAAAATTGAAGACAGTATGTCCAATACTTTACCAATTGATACTGAAGTTCCACAAGGGAGTATTTTGGGACCTCTGCTTTTTGTATTGTACGTGAATGATATCGGTAAATGTCTACAACATTGCAAATATCATCTGTTTGCGGACGATACGATTATATACATCGAATAATATACAGGAAAACACTAATGCAATTAATTCAGACCTTAACAATATAAAAAACTGGTTAGAAGGTAATACACTAAAAATAAATACAAATAAAACGAAGGCTATATTAATTACTAATAAGAAAATATCTAATATAAAAGATTTTGCCATTAAATTCAATAGTACAACAATAGATTATGTAAATTCTATAAAATACTTGGGAGTAATTGTAGATAATAAACTAACATTTTCGGAACATATAGATTACACATGCAAGAAAATAGCAAAAAAATTAGGCGTATTAAAACGATGCAGTTATTATACATCGCAGCATACAAAGCAAACAATATATAACACCATAATATTACCACATTTCCATTTCTCGGGAACAATTCTATACTTAGAAAACAAGAGTAATTTAAAAAGATTACAAGTTTTGCAGAACTCAGGGATGCGGACAATATTAAAATGTGATAAATACACAAGCATTAATTATATGATTGGAAGGTTAAATTGGTTGAATGTTGAGCAATTAATTAAATTTAAAGCACTTGTATTTATACACAAAATTTGTAAAGGTCTGATGCCTTCATACTATCAAAATTGCATTACTTATAATACAGATATACATTCGCACAATACACGAAGTAGAGGAAACATATATCTCGGGCACAAAAATACAAAACATGGACAAAATACGTTATTCTACAGGGCAGCTATAGAATATAATAAACTTCCTAAACATATTAAAGATCAAGAAAGTATAAAAAATTCAAACTTTTATTACGAGAGTACATAATAAGCGTGTAGGAGTATGTAAGACTTGTCTTGTGATTATTTAGTTTTTTATTAAAGAGTTTAAGAATTATACTTTTATAGTTGTTTTGTTTGTCATATATTTTTATATTTAAGATACTATATTTTTATTTTGTTAGCATAAGTGTGGCATATTTTGTATTTTTAAGATTAAGTGATATAATATAAGTTAATAACATAAGACATTTCATATATATATCTATATATTTGTTATGAATTTTATAACTATATTTTATATAGCAACAGTGCTAAATAAAGTTTATTATTATTATTATTATTATTATTGTTTTATCTTCTATTAACTCTCTATGAATTATTACATAGGCAACCCAAGTTAGGCAAAACACTATTTATTTCAAATCATAAGGTTATCTCACATAAAAGAGTAATCTATTTAAAACTATATTCTATGGTTTTTATAATTACATATACTATTGCCCGTTTGCACCGCAGCTACTTAACCATTGATTAAAATTTAATCATTGGTTAACGAAAAATCGGTTTGCACCGCAACTTTGCCCCGGTTAAAGTCCCTCAAAAACGTCAAATATTTAACCAGTCGATTTTGGCCGGTTAACGTGCCAAATACGTAACGACTAACTTCAGGACGTTTATAATCGTGAAGTTATTTATGTAAATTTGTCAGACATATTTTATAACCTCTGCTAAGAATGGATTTGATAATTGACGAAATTGATGACTTGGATGTTATTGATTTCATTAATTTCGGTTTACCTCGTCAAATAAACGTTAGGTTAAACTATTTTGATATATATTAATTGAAGGCGACATTGATTGGTAAGCTTTTAATATAAAAAGAATGATAAACATTTATAAATGTTTCTTTTTAGCAATAATTGTGTTTCACCTATGAATCAGTTGCTGACATGTCTGCGGTATTATGCCACAGGTGGACATTTGCAAACTGTAGCAGATAGTAGTGGAATGCATTTGTCTACAGTATCCAGAATTGTAGTACGTGTTATAAATGCAATTGCCCAACACCACCGAACGTTTATTAAGTTCCCAAGTGTGGAAGCAACCCAAGAAGTTCAGCAAGAGTTTTTTTAAATCGCTGAATTTCCACGGGTTATAGGAGCTATAGATTGTACACATATTAAAATAAAGTCACCTGGTAAAGTCAATTTATTTTAAATTACTATGAACACCATACAAATCATCATTGAAATGTAAATTATTAAATATATTTGAGGTGACTTATTTAAAATATACAATTTATTATAAACATTACTTAATTTATTATAAATTGTGTCATCCTTATTGCATTAATATTAAATGTATTAATGTGAGATATGTTTTGTAGGAGGAGAAGATCCTGAAATTTTCCGCAACCGAAAATCGTATTTTTCAATAAACGTGCAAATCATTAGCAATGCAGATTTAAAAATCACAAATGTTGTTGCCAGGTGGCCAGGATCAGTTCATGACTGAACTATTTTTAATAATTCTAGAATAAATGCAGAGGCTGAGCAGAGACGCTACCAAAACTGCACTCTTCTTGGTAAGATTAAGAACATTATTTAGTGTTCTCTCAATCATGTCAATTTTTTATATTAATTTAATACATTTCTCAGTTTTATAAAAGAAATTAATTTGAACTATAACATTAGTGACATTTTTATCTATGCACCATAGCAGTTAATGGGTTTTCTGTTGCATTTGTTGCAGTGTACTGTCTGATGTGTGTTTAAAGTAGACAACTCTTGGCCGCTATGAAATTCACTTATCAAATTCAATTTAACCAAATATTTTCTTCGATATCTTATTAATTTAAGATTTTTTTATTATAAACACTATTAAGAGTTGTTAACGACAATGCACACTTGCAATGTACCAAAAAAAATGCTGAAATTCCCAATAGAAAAACCATAAACAGGTAATAAAGTTTGTACCATGTAAATTTTACGGTGCATAGATAAAAAAAAAAACGCAGGATATATGTAATGATGTATGTTACTTCATTACAGGTGGCAGCGGCTACCCAAACAAGCCATATTTATGCACCCCATTGATAAATCCCGTAACACAGGCGAAAATACGCTACAATGAATGTCACATCAAAACTAGAAATAGTATAGAGAGATGTTTTGGTGTGCTGAAAAGACGATTTCCTGGGTTGGCATATGGGTGTCGTTTAAAAGTATCGACAACACTAAAACTGATAATTGCAACGAGGGTGTACCAGGATTACCTGATGACATAAATAGAGAGATACAATTATTAATTATCAATGGAAATATTGATGCCAATGATGTCCGGAGACAGTTAATAAATAATTATTTTAACAATTTATAGTTTAATAAAGTTTATTAAAATGGAGTAATTGTAATTTTTTTATTTTTATGTCGAAATTTAAACACTTTCCGCATTTCGCTTTCCTTTGATATACCAAAGCACTCTGAAACTTGTCACGCGTGTAAGGAATAAGAAATATAGGTTAAGTATATAAACGCGCCACTGTCAATTGTACGGCATAAAAATACCAAAAGTAAAAATTAAAACCCTATAAAAACGTGTGCTCTCTATGTTATTACTCTGTGATCGGTGGTTACTTAATCAGCCGACGGTGCAAACAAAATATTCTGGTTAAAGTTAGTAGCGATTAGTTAATCGAAAAATTTAACCAGACCTGGTGCAAGTGGCCATATATGAGATAATTAAATTACAAACATATAAGACAATGATGGCTTTGGCTGTTCGATTTATAGATAGCGCAATAAGCATTTGCTTGATAATTATGAAAATTAAAATTTTCGTAATTTAATTAATGTAATGATTTAAAAACTAAATTAATTTTTAAAAATGTCCAACAGATATCTTAAAAAGATTATCATTATTTGAAAGTATAGCATATTTGAATTTTTACGAACAACTTTCGAAATTTTTTTCTAAAATTGTTTTTTAATTTCTTGGTGGAAATGTATAGATTAAATAGTCAAATTTATTGTAATAACTTTTAAATTATTTACTTTTATAGTAAACTCCATTCCAGTCATATCTTTGAATTGCTTTCTATAGAATTTTAGGGTTTTTTGTATTTTATTAGATGGCACCACTATATATATACATTTCATAACCTACAAATTTTTAATATCCACGCAATTCTTAACATAAATCTTTAAATAGTTACTGTAGCTAGCCAAGAAGGACTAGAAGATAAGGAATCATACAATAAGGAGAAGTAATAAATCTCTAACAAAGTAAAAACGCAAAGAAGAAGGAACCATTATCCATAATGATCACAGTTTAATGTATTTATATATTTCAACATATATTATCTGTGTCCGTTAAACAGGGTTCAACGCTTCAAAAGGGAAAAATTAAATAGGCAAATATGAATCAGGCCGAGGTGTCAAAACTAGTTTCTCAATTACGTGTTAAAGTCAACCCCCGCCTTAGGAAATTCAGATCACCTAAGGGCCCCGAGGAAAGACTCAATAAACTGAGAAAAACCGTCACCGCTTTAGTCAAGCATGAGAGGATAGAATTGAATTATCCCAGGGCGGATGAGGCACGGATGTATGCTGAACGAGTACGTACAAATAATATACATTAATATTTGGATATGTTTCAATTATATGATTGAAATTTTTTTCTGAGATGTGTCAATTAACTGAAAAAAACTTATAGAATAAAATACTGTACTATATGAATTTAGAGTTCATACTTTTACTTTGTGTTGAGTTGTGTATTAACTTAATTATTTAACAGTTTTACTATGAACGTTAATATTTATCATCATTACTATATACTATTTTCCTTTATTAACCGTTATTATGTGTTCATTGACAATACTCTTATTACTGCAGCTTAGGGTTATTAGTATTTAGAAGGCAGTAGGGATTTTAGAAAAATTATGTTGTCATCGTAATTGATAAAACGGCAGGTATGAATTTAATATATTTGATCGTGGGGGCGTTTACTTTGTTGTATATCGTGAATGACTGAGACACAATAACTTTGTTTTATCACTATATTTAAAAAAATTACAATGTCTTTAGTTTCGACAAGGTATGAATTTATTTTATTTATTTATTTATTTAATCATTTGCCCTTCTACCTTTCAGTGTAGGGCGGGTATGAATTTAACGAATGATCAATTTATTGTTTATTGACTCGTAATTTAACCGAGACAAAGAAATGTATTTATGCATAGACAAATTTTATGATACAAAATTATTTTCTTGTAATTACTTATTTAATGCTATGACCAAAAAATGCTGAAAGGCCCTTTTATAACTTTTGTCGCAGGTTTTCATATTTGCATTTCTCAATTTCATAAATTTTAATATTAAAGCCTATTTTATTAGTTCTCACCACATACATTTTGTGCATACGTACCCTGATCTAAGCAGGCTCCAGTTATTGGCACCATAGTTGTGCCATGACTTCTCACGAGAATTCACCTCTTCTTTATTTTTTCAGACTACCTCCACCTCAATTTTGTTTTTTTTTACTCCACTCTTAAGGTATTCTTCTTTATACATGTAATGAACTCTTATTTGTTTTACCACAGGTTAAATGAGAAATTAATCAACCACATAAAATGTAGGTCATCAAGTCAAGTAAATGAATGCAAACTTATAATACTTTATATTGATGGTGACACCCCATATTGTCATTTATTTGTATAAATTTAAGGCCAAAGGATGTGTTTGATTGCCGATTGCTACTACTAATAAATATATTTATGTAATTTTTTTTAGTTGATTTCAGATGCAATAAGATATGGAGATTGCCACAAGACAACTATGGAGAATGCAGATTATTGGCTGGTCGAGAAGCAGTTAGTGCATAAGCTATTTAAAGTATTGGTTCCACGTTTTGAAAATTTGACAGTTTCTTATACAAGACTGTACAAGGCGCCGCGGGTATATCCTGGTGGTAAAGATAAGAAAGCCGTGCTGGAATTAAGAGGTAAGATCTTAGCTTTCCCATCAATAAATTCATAACATCAAAAATATTTGCCAGGTCAGTCGAATTTTTGACAACATAATTTAACATTTTAAGCAATGATTAAACTATTTACAATTTCTTGCCATGTCATTTATTCATTTAATTCCATTGCTATAGAGAATCTCCGATTTTGATCCAAAAAAATCAGTGAAAATAGCATTAAATAAATGGAAATCATTCAAAAGTGTTCAGTGCGGACTCCAAAGAGCCGGAGGACCTACAACACGACAACTCCTTTGACACAACGGGTATACCCACTAAAAACCACCACCGACGTGGGGTCGCTACTCCCAAATGGCTGTGCACGTCAACCACCCCTGCGGGAAAACTCCTTTGACACCTGGGCACAGTAATTCAAACCACCCAGAAGTACGCGGAGACAGAAGTTAAGTACCTCAAAGAATTAGTTGAACAAAAGGATATCATCATTAACAATCAACAAGAAAACATAATGTCCCTTAAAGACCAAATAAATTTACTACACAATTAAAGTCATCTTTGCCAACACAAGATATGAGAACTCCGAGCAGAGTGACTACAGAAAAAGAACCAAAAGAAAAATAATACTTATAAACAAAATCAGACCAGCTGGTTGCGGTAAATAAACCGGTTCGATGAACGCAAACGAAAATAGAGAGGTTAGTAATATACATACAAATTCAGTAACAACCGATGCGAAAACTTTAAAAACAAATAACATCCTTCACGGTACAACTAGAGATTCCAATTATATAGTATATAATGAAGTAAAAATATTTTGGCTACACGCAGGAAAATTTAAAAACGAGTACACTTGGAGACGAATTAAAAAGTCACCTAAAAGCCCATCTTCAGAACGTGAATTTAGTTGTCGAAACAATTGAGCTTGACCGATGGTCATTTGAAAAATGTTTTAAGATTGGCGTACTCGAGTCACACAGAGAGATGATTAATAATCCAAATATATGGCCAGAAAGCATCAAAATAAGCTCTTTCAGTTTTTTTCAAAAACCAAGGCAATTTACCCAAAAACCATAACATCGGACAGAAACAAAATAAGCAAATAAAGATATTGCATCAAAATATAAGAAGTCTCGTCTATAAAACGGATGAAATACAATGTGCAATACAAAAGTAAAATCCACAAATAATATGCTTAACAGAGACGTGGAGTAGAGAAACCACTATTAATTACTTGACGATCAACGGCTATCACATAATATGTCACCACTCAAGGAAAATTCATGAACATGGAGGTCCACCTTATTTGATGAAAGTTTTCATCAAATACAAAAAAAACGTGTATTATTACAGTGTATCAACGACCATCCGGAAATAGAAATATTTTCTTTAAAAACATTGGAATTCTACTGACATCAGTGTATAAAAAATATGATAGCATAATCTTGTGTGGAGACTATAAATATATTTGACTAATCAATAAAATAATAGAACCAACGAGAAAACATCACAACGAGGAATATCAAAGTCACAAATTGACTACATGGTAACCAATATATTAAACATTTCATCCAAAAATATTAACTTGAACTTATCTAATCATCTTGCCCAAATTTTATATATTGATATTGAAATAAGCAAATACCCTAAACTCCTGAAAGAAATAAAACAATACACAAGACGTATAAATAAACATTCTATTCATGAATTGGCTGCAAGTCTTAAACGTATACACTGGGAGTGTAATCTAAAAAGTGATATTGACTCTGCATTTAATATATTTTTTGATAACTAGACAAACAGTGAAGTAAAGAGATCTATTGAAAAGTTAAAAATATCATTTTATACAATGAAAATGTTGGCGACAATCGAAGCCAGAGAAAAATACAAATGCGATAAAAAAACTCGTAATAACCTGATTCAATACACGAAAGATGTTACTATGATAAATTAATTTTAGAAACTCCAAACAAACCAAAAAAAATAGGGGAAATTGTCAACGAAGAACTGGGCAGGAATAAAAAAGCCGATTCAATTAAAATCAAAGATGATAATGGTATTATCGCAACGGATTCAAATGAAATTTGAATTTAACATGTTTGGAAATTACTATTCTACAGTGACCGAGTTAAAACTAATAAACCATTTTAGAAACAACTTATCTGAGAACTGTACAAAATCGAAACTGCTACTTCACACGATGTTTTTAGAACCAACAACCATGGAAGAAGTGGTGAAAATTATACAAGAACTCAAGAATAAAACTAGCGCCGGACCAGGTGATATTCCACTCAAGGTTATAAAAGGGGTAGCACATGAAATAGCTGAGCCATTATCGCACTTAATTAATCTAGCATTCAGCACTGGTAAATTTCCAAGTAAACTTAAATTGTCCAAAATAGTCCCTATCTTTAAAAAAGGATCGAAGCTGGAAAAGGAAAATTATCGGCCTATATCAGTTTTATGTTGTTTTTCAAAAGTATTTGAAAAAATTATTATTAAGAGGCTCTGGAACTACCTAGAGAAATGCACCATAATAACGAAAAACCAACATGGTTTTAGAGCGAAAAAATCAACCCAAACCGCAATTTTCGATGCAATGGAGGAGATCACAAGGAATCTAGATGCCGGGAAGTGCGTGAGTGGACTTCTCGTGTGCGTTTGATACCATAGACGTAAAGTTTGTACGTGAAAAATTAACTGCAATTATACGTTCATGTGAATAACACTTCATCAAAGGTTTACACCCTCTCCAAAGGAATAGTTCAGGGATCAACATTAGGACCACTCTTGTTTATTCTGTTTATAAACGACCTGCAAGCATTTATTACCCAAGGGTACATGGTTAACTTCGCGGATGACACTTCAGTGATTTTATCAGGGGCAACACAATCTGAATTAAAAGAAAAAATTCAAAAAACGAACTATGAAATAGCTGGTGTTTTAAAAACAAATTGATTTCAAACAGTGAAAAGATGGTTCAGATGCAATTACAATAGAAGAGCTCTAATAAATCCGACGAATTGCACCTCAGTTAGCACTAAATTTCTAGGAAGCTATTTAGATAATAGATTGTCGTGGAGTTTGCAAATTGACCATGTATGCGGCAAATTAAGCATTGCATATTTCGCTTTAATAAAAATATGTAATACATTATCGAAAGAAATCATAATAAACATATACTATGCTTTAGTTTACCCTCATTTAAATTACAATATAATGGTATGGGGACGCAACAACCTAAAAAGAGTGTTTGTGTTTGTGAGTGAGAATTGTCTTGTTCTTTTATGCACCTATTCTGGACTGATATACATTTTAATTGTTTATTTATGTAATTACTACTTTTGAATTCTAATATGTTTTTAAATTTCCAATTATTTAATTATATAACTGAAATGTTCTAATTCTAATTACTGACAAACACACCCGCAATGATCATGTATTACTACTACTTTTAACATGTATTCTATAAATGTGGCAAAAGTCTAATAAATTTGATTTGTTTTGACTAATTTTATTGCAGTGTTATTTAAGCCGTATCATGATGAAACAACACTTTAAATGATGGAACATTAATATATCCATTTTTAAGAACACTGATACGAGTTGCCACAAGAAAATAAAAAATGTAACAGCATCATTGTATTGATTATTTTCTATGGGTTTTAATATGTGTCCGATGTGAAAATTTGTTTTTTTATAATAACAGTTATATTTATTTATATATAGGTTTTATAATTAAAATAACTTGGTTTGTTTCACAAATATTTTTTTATTTTCGACTAGTTTCGGCTTATTGCCATTATCAAGAATGATGTACAAAAGAATTTTACCGGTATTCTTTTGTACATCATTCTTGGTAATGGCAATAAGCCGAAACTAGTCGAAAATAAAAAAATATTTGTGAAACAAACCAAGTGATTTTAATTATAAAACCTATATATTAACATAATGTTTCACCAAGTGATTAATGAGAAACAAGTATATGATATATTTATTTATATTTATATATTTTTATAATTTCAGGCAATCCTTTTCCATCGCTCTTGCCAGACATGCAGACAAACCGTAATTTAATTCACAACGTTTTACTAGACGAGGCGAAAAGGGAGTATAGGGCGAAAAAGTATGAAGAAATTGCGTCTAAAATTGAAGCGGCGGCCGAGCAGATGAATGTGAAAACCGAAACTACATCTACGAACAATGTGAAAACTGATGCGTGATTCTTAAACTTTTTGGTAATTTTATAAAGAGAGAAATGTAGTGGTGATATAAACGTGTAGTCTGTGCAAATAATTTAATTTTTGTCTGTCAATCGATTTTTCATGAAGAAATTATATGAATTGTCTTCAACGAAATAGTTATTTTTCCTTGTGTTTCCTTCCTTTTCATCTATTGTGAAATTTGGCTGAATAGAAAAATGTAACTCGACATTTATTTTACAGGCTGAATGTATTTCTCAATTTATATTTAATACAATATTTATGAATCATAAACAAATGTTAATGTAAATTTGGTAGTATAACGAAGCTGAATTAAATAACATATAATTATTTTTTTTAAATTATTTAAACGAGTTTTGTAAACATCTAAATTGTCACCTTTCTATTGCTCATTTTCATGTGTATTTTTTATATGCATTTATATTTGTTTAAATTAATTGATTACCTCAAAGGGCACATCCTGTTCATTGCCATTAATTATATCCCATTAGTGACTATCTGTCGAGGTATTAGCCAAACAAGTAGTTGTTTCAATAAATGATTTGTTTTGTAGTCTTAGTAAGACTGACTGTTATAGATTTACGAAATGTTTTCGTATTTTTAAATTATTATATACACTTGAACAATTGGTACCTATCATTTGCCATCTGGCATCAATATATTATCCGCTATTCGATTAATCAATTGTTTTTCATTAACGGTTTTGTTAAAAATTCTTACAATAAATTAAAGTAACAAGCTCATTTACATCCACACAAATAACACGGCGGAAGGACTACATGTTCGATAGCCAAACATTACTACTACTACAATAAACAAAATAAAACAATAGATAATGGTTAGATAATTTGTCATTTGTTATTTATCGTCTGTTTTTGATTTATTACTTTGATAAAATTAGGGCACTAATATAGGCTTTCATCTTTATAGCTAAGAAAAAACTAGTGAGTTGTGATTAGCTTGAGCTAATTTTATTATTTTATCATTTGTAGCAGAAAATATTAATGTCTTTAATTTAATATAATAAAACAATCAATAATCAAGCCTATTTTCATAGGATACAAACTAGATACACTTTTTAATTTACGGAAATCATAAGAGAGAGTAAATATAAATAATATTAATTCTTGTTAATATTCAAAAAATGATCAAGTCCGCCATCTACATGTATTACAAATAAAAGAAACATTGCAACCATAGATAGTATAAGAATAAATCTGCCCAATCCATTAATAGTGATTATAATGGCATCTTACGGTAGACTTTTGTACAAAATTCTAACACGCATCTCGAATATCTGACAGATGAACGTCAGATGTTTTTTTCAGGCACTTTTCGGCAGGCGCCGGCGTTTCCGTGATTTTTAAAAGTGATCAATTAAAATCGCCGGGGAGGAGTTGAATGGTAGCGAGACCGGAAAGCCCAGTTTACCGGTGAGTGCGGGATCCATCCTCCGTTTTCCTCCGACAATACGGATTACCTGTTTACAAGGTGAGTCTGCCACCTTGGCATTTGACACGTTAGCGGCGTTTTGGTATTGTTACCGTTCATCCGTCGCGCCTCTCTAATTATTTATGAATATTCCGCAAACGCGTCGTTTTCATTCTTCGTCAGTAGGTGCACGTCGACATAATCTATCGTTTGGTAATTATTATTCTCTATTGGTAATTATTACTTGTGTAATGTTTTTATGTTTTTTTACTTGTAAACAAATTAAATATTAATAATTTTCGTGAGCTCGTTAGTAAATTTTGACATTTGTTGTTAATGTTTCATATAACCTATTTGTTGTATTTTTTGTAAATTAAGTGATTTAATGAAATGAAGTGTTGTAGTACAGAATTTACTGTTTAAAAACTGGTGCCTAAAAATCACTTTGGTGTATTGGATCATAACAACATTGACAATAAGGTCTGATATGATTCAATTAAAAATCCTAATAGCATAATTGTAGAGACTAACTTTGTGATATATATTTGAATAAAATAAACAATACAAGTAACACTTTAACAATAACAAGCTGCATTTTTTATTTTTAGTCATGAATGCAATTTAAACATTGCATTCATAAGTAAAAACAAAAGTGTGATACTAACAAAGTTTTTATTATTTTATTTTGTTGTTTTGTTAGTTGTTATAGTAGTAGTGATAGGCTATGTTTATTCCACTGTTTCATTTGTGTTATGTGTGTGTGTGTGTGTGTGTAAATGGAGCTTGTTAAATCGAGGCACCTTATAATATAGCAGTAATAATACTATCATATACAATAGGTATATTGTTTTGTTTTGAATATGGTTTTGATTTTAAATATTTAAATAATTGTCTTGATTTTGTAATAGTTCGACCCCCGGTCTTATATGAATTTGAAATTCATATTTTATTTATACGTTGTGCTGTTTTGTGTATTGTAGAAACCCTTAATTATTTAACAGGTTCGTTACGAATGTTAATATGGATCATCATTACTATGCATTATTCTTTCTTATTGATGTGATTATTGAATTATCTAGGACAGTTTTATTATCACGATTGATTTTGGTTTTGTTTAGAGAGTAGTAGGGATCTTAGGAAGTGTCCGGGAGTAGGTGAAGACACAATATAACAAAAGAATGAGTTTAACGAATGGTCAGTTTATTCAAGATTAATGCAAAATGAAATAATATCTTACATACAAGTTACAAATTAATTTTCTTTTGATTGCTTATTGTAATGCCGTGACCAGAAAACGTTGACTTATTTTGCAATTGTTTGCATTTGTTAAAGCTCAAAAAAAAACCAAAAAAAAATGATTTGTTTCGTTCGTCAGTGATTAGCTGAGAATATTTCTCTTTATTTGTCAACAATAATGTGTCCATCTGCTACGGGCCAGGTGCCTTAAAAAGGACCGGATTGCCGCGAATGTTCTACATTCTATTAGATGAGATTTATTTATCTGTGTGTGAAATTAATTAGTCAAACATCGGAATCAATGAAATTGATTACTACAATGTGTCCATTCGCTACGGGCCGTGTGCCTTTCAGGTCCGGCCGTAAACCTTCAAGGTCCGGATTGCCGCGAACGTTCTACATTCTATTAGATGAAATTTATTTATTTTGGTGTATGAAGTATTAATTCGTCAATCATCGGAATCGATGAAATTTACTACAATGTGTCCATTCGCTACGGGCCAGGTGCCTTAAAAAGGACCGGATTGCTACGAACGTTCTACATTCTACTCGATGAAATTTATTTATTTTGGTGTATGAAATTAATTCGTCAATCATCGGAATCGATGAAATTTACTACAATGTGTCCATTCGCTACGGGCCAGGTGCCTTAAAAAGGACCGGATTGCCACGAACTTTCTACATTTTGTTCGATGAAATCTTATTTATTTTGGAGTATGAAATATTAATTCGTCAATCATCGGAATCGATGAAATTTACTACAATGTGTCCATTCGCTACGGGCCAGGTGCCTTAAAAAGGACCGGATTGCCACGAACGTTCTACATTCTATTCGATGAAATTTATTTCAGGATAATTTGTCGAATTAATTTGATGTGAGTGACGTCAGTCGAGGAGTACTTTTTAGTGGATAGAAAGTTTGTTTAAGTCAGTTTAGGGAATAATAATTTGTCGAACATCGTTACCGATGTAATTTGTTGCAACAATGTCAGTGGTCGATTGTTATTGTCAGTATCAACGATCGGAATTGTGATCGTAGACTGACCCCGTTCGTAATCCTCCCAACCCTTTTATACGCCTTTCTTGCACACCCTTTCCATGATTTCACATTCCTTGTTTTCGTCACCTCGCTAATATTAAAATTAAGTGTTTATGTTATCGGTTCCTACACCTGCACCTCAAGTGTGCACGTGTCCCACTCGAAGCATCTGTAGACCATCCACCCCCCATTAACGCGCGGAGTCTGGTTTATTTCACCTGAAACTTACCCCTTATCTTCATTTCGGCCGATCACCGGCGCCCCAATTCCGCGTGTCTAGTCTACATATTTTTATAATTTTTTCCTTTACGTGGATAATGAAATTTTGTTTATTATATTTATATAATTCAAAAAAATAATTTAGGTATGCCCCCCCTTGGATCATTACAATTTGATTCATATACAATGAATTCAAACATTAGATTATGACGTGAGAAAATTTAAGTAGTTCACGAAATATTCCAAGATATGAATGTATTTTTGGTTGCATACATTTTAAGTTATTAATGTTTTTATAGAGATTTGGGTAATGTAATAAGCATTCAAATAGAAAAATGCATTTAGTAGTTTTTTTGTTTTATAGTTATTAAATTATTTTTTTATGTAATGCATGCATCAAGTAAAATTAATTTTAGTATGATTGATTAATTCTTTACTAAACCTGTAATGAAACATTTAAAAATATTAATTGCAATTTAAAATAAAACTTTTGGTTTTGTTTCACTATTTTATATTATATATTTCTCAGACAAGCGTCAACCTTGGGTCATTATGAAGGAGTACGTACAAAAACGTTTACTTTATCGGTATACTTACAATAAGTTCAGGTCAGTCGAGATACGCATATTCCATTTTTCCTCAAAGTTATTAAGTGTAATTTTTTAATGTTTTATGGCTTTTATGTAGATTTAAATCCCTTCCCTTATTACCTATGTACAATATTTGGGAATTATTGGCAATAACAAACAAATTGAATTCCAATGTTCCCTCTTATAACCAAATTTTTAAGGTCAATTGTTTTTTTTTAAATCCTCACGAGGTGGTATCGCTTAGCGTCCCTGCACTGCGGTCTCCGTGGTCCTTTTGTGCGCCTCTGGCTGTTTTACTCCTTTTGAACTCCTGTATCTTCTGAGAAGTCCAGGAGTTTCTGCCAGGGGATATTCCTTAGCTGTTCTACAGGAAGCATGGGCTTCCCGAGTTTCGCCTTGCGTTCTTGTTTGTATGCTTCGCAAGTGCACAGTAGGTGTTCATAGGGGGCTTTTCTCAATGCCCATCCTATGTTTGTGTTTGTTCAGGTCACAGTGCCCAGTGACTAGTCCTGTGATTTTTCTTAGTTTCAATCTGCTCAGTCTAGACAGCTTCAGCATGCTGTCAGGTACCGGACCATTTAGGAAGAATCTCGTGTGCCTCATTCCATTTTGGTTTTGCCATGCCTTTTTGCGCTTCTCTGCTAACTTGCGTCGGATTATTTTCTTTCCGGTTTCATGGGGTATACGGAAAGCGGGTTCAGGTCCTATGAATTCACCTGCTGCTCCTTGTTTAGCCAGCAAGTCGGCCCCCAAGTGTCCAATATTTTTTTGGTCCTTGGGTATCCATACTAGCTGTGTTTCTCTTGTTGTCGCTAGTGCGTCCAGTCTGTTTATGCAAGTCATGACCAGCCTGGACTGCACTATCGGTGAGGCTAGCGCTTTTATGGCTACCTGGCTATCTGTCATAATGGTAATTGGTCCTTTGTTAAGTCTCCATTACATGATGAGCACACCAGTCAATGGCGGCTATTTCGGCCTGGAAGCAATCACGAATTGTTTGCTCTAGTTGCAGCCTCCATAGATACCAGCCCCGGTTCCTTTAGTATTTTTGGCCCCGTCTGTGTACCAGATGGTTCCTTTACTCGTTCCCGTGTATGTTCCATTTGTCCATTCACTCCACTGTGGTATGATCATTTTAAATGTGCGGGATGGATTTTTAGTGTCTCTTCTTCTTGTAGTACTTTAAATGTTGCCGGTCTTGATGGCCTCATCATTACAAATAGATGTAGTGGTGGTAGCGATAATATGTGTTCCATGGCTGCCATGGGCGTTGTCCTCATTGCCCCAGTGATCAGCAGACACGCCTGTCTTTGCACTCTTTCGAGTTTTACTGCTGCACTTTTGATTTGGGTCTTTTCTCCCCAAACGAGCGCCGCGTATGTCACTATAGGTCTTATGACCACAGTGTATAGCCATTTGATTATACTGGGTCTCAGTCTCCATGTGCGTCCTACCATTTTTCGGGACGCAAAATGTCTTCTCATGGCCTTTTTGCTGATGCTCTCTAGGTGGAAGTTGAAGTTCAATCTGGTATCAAGTATGACCCCTAAATATTTTACTTAATTTTTGATTGGAATTTCCATTTCATACATACATTATGATTTTTGGTCAATTGTTAGCAATATTTATCTAAGCAATCAATATCAATTAATATATTTTATTGGGCCAGATACTTGACAGGAATGGCCAGATTATTAGAATCATTTATCAAATTAAATTCATCAACTCCATTATTATAATCATATAGTTTACAACAAAAGTAGAAGTCAATAATAGATTTTTTTTAGATCTTTTAATAATCAAGACAAAAACATTAGAATTTAAGATTTATAGAAAAGTTTCACTGATTTAATTATGTATTCCGAACTCATCCAATATACACTACAAAATTAAATACAGTACATTCTGTTACTTAATCTATTGTACATTCATATTCCTCTCATTGAACATAAATTTAACTAAAACAACTATGAACAAATATAGATAGATAGTAAATCCATAAAAAAATTATAGAAGATGGATTTTGTTAATATTTATCAGAACATGTAATAAATTACTTTAAAGAACAAAACTTTGATAACCTATCAATTTATATAAGCTCCTAGTCAACAAAAATTTGATAGGAATAAGTAAGAAAGTGAGGGATATATGAGATCAAGTGTAAAGATTGTGATTCTGTTTACATAGGACAGTGAAGTAGAAATTTAAAAACGAAAATAAATAAACATAAATCATTATCAATATTAAATAATAAAATTTCTATGAGTCTGTCTCAATGCTGCATTGCTAATAATCAGTTTTTTAATGCCAATAATTTACAAATATTCTACACTTGTAATAAGGGATGGGATTTAAATTTATAGTAAGGCATAGAGATTAGAAAAGCAATAAAGCGAGGAGAAATCACGCTAAATAATTTTGAGGAAATATGGAATTTGCTATCTTGATGGCCCTTATTACTTGAAACGACCTAAATTTATTTCTATACAATGGTGTATGTATGGTGTCTGTAGATGGGGCACCCATTAAGGAAAAAATCTTTATTATTGATTTTAAGACCAAATCATTCTTTATAAAAATTTCTGCTTGTTGAGAAAATGGATTGATGATAAGAAAATTTTAGATCACATTTACAGGGGGTTAGTAAATTACTAAAGTATGAAAATGCTTCAAGTGATAAGTACCATTATTTATTATTGTTTACAAAAATGTTATAAAACAAAGTTGTTTATAAACTAACGTAAAGTTTAAATACAAATTTTGAAATACAAATTCTAATTTAAAAAAATTATTCTACATAACTTGACACACTTTTCCGCTAACTTAATAAATCTACCGTACACTTTACGAATGGCTCGTGACACATTCAGATTATGGATTGCTTCTTCTATGCATTTTTTTAATATTTCCCTATCATATGGAAGATCATCTGAATAAACCCTTTGTTCTAAGGCACCCCATAAAAATAAATCTAATTATGAAAGATCAGGCGACCTAGCTGGGTAATGGTTTGGCCCAAACCTCCCTATCCACCGTGCGCCAAAATGATCATATAACCATTGTCTGACCAATGCTGTGCAATGAGCAGGGCAGCCGTTTTGTTGCCAAAACAAATTAATTATGTACTTCTGGCATATTAAGAAATGATAAGACAAAATGTTCCAAAATGTTAAAATACACGTTTAAATGTTTAAATTTCCCTTTATAAAATATAGGCCAATGATCCGATCATAAAAAATTCCACCCATACAATAACTCTTGGGTAACGTTGACTTCCTTTGTTTATTATGTAACTAGGTTTTTGGTAAGCCCAATGACGATTATTTTGCGAAGATATGTGCTCGATTGTGTACATAAATGTACATTCATTGGTAAAAAAAATAAATCTATGAAATCTTTGGTATTCAAAGAAATTAACCATAAACAAAATGCTAAAGGTTTCTCTTCATCACCAGGTTCAAGTGTATGCCGCATCTTTGGCTTAAACGGTTTAATTCTGTTTTCCTTAATTGTGCGTAATACACTTTTGCTTAAATCCAGTGTTTTTGCACGTTTCCTTAAAGATAATTTCGGGTTATTTAAAACTGACCTTTTACTAATAATGTGGCTGCATCATTTTGATTGTATTTTTTCTTTGCTTTCTGTACATTCATCACTGACCCAGTTTAATTGAATTATTTTAATAATATTCCCAATGCTTTTTTTGACACAAAAATTTTGATGTAACATGAACATATACAAAATCTTCTTGATTTTTTTTGAAATGCAAATAAATAAAAAGCACTGTTATTATTTTATTTTTCAAAATTCGAATTTGTATTTCAAAATTTGTATTTATATTAGTTTATAAACCACTTTGTTTTATAACATTTTTGTAAAAAATTATAAATAATGGTACTTATTCTTTGAAGTATTTTCATACTTTCCTAATATATTAACCCCCCTGTACATTTGATCTAAAATTTTCTTATCGTCATTTCGTTTTCTCAATAAGCAGAACTTGTTTATAAAGAATGACTTTTGGTCGTAAAATGAATAATAAAGATTTTTTCCTAATGGTTACCCCCATCCTTGGACGCACTGTTTATACCAGTAACATAAACACTCAAGTATTATACATCTTTATTAAGATCCTAGGTCGAAACTAATCTGTGAAATATATAATACAATATAGTCAAACAATTTTAAATTTTAATTAGGTATTTCTTTTTGGAAAACATTAATATTAACAATGTTATTTACATATTTTTTCATAATTAGGAGCCTTTAAGTTACAATTGGCAATATTCGATTTTTAAGGAATTTATTTTTAAGTTTTCTATAAAAATTAAAGCGAAATTTCTCAATTTTCTTACATTTTAAGATCTGTTTTTATAAATTTTAAAGTGCGAATTTTGAAAATTTGACAGTTCTAGTTTTCTCTATAAAAAAGTGAATTTTGGTTGCCAAAAAATGGGCTTAGTTTTAATTCAACTCTATAATTATGACATTTGTGTCAAATTTTTGTAGCCCCTTTAAGAAGTTAACCCTTCTTAAAGAGAATTTACAAGATACATTATAAGTAATAATTATTTAATTTACTAACGTACTGTGTTGATTTGAAGTTTATATAATGTATTTAAACTTTCAAGATTGAGATGACTAATGATTTTAATGTATTACCATTATGAGTTAAATACTAACTATGTATATGGTGGCGGGGAGTGTTACAGTTAAACCGACTACAGATTTAGTAGTGGGAATTATTAACATTAGTTTGCTTATTTAATAAAATATTGCGCTTGTTAAATTTATTAGTTTCTAGCTGTTTCAGTAGATCTAATTTTCTCCTCTTGTATGTACAGTAGGCGTAAGTACATAGATATTCGATTTCAATTTGATGGTAGAGGCATTTACTTCGTGGTACATCTTGAATGATTGTATTTGTAAATGAGACGTCTCATTTACAAATTGACAGTGTAAATTTAAAGTTGTGGTATTTTAAAATTTTAAACACATAATAAAATTATGTGATAAACATAATAAGTATTTAAGTCAAAAGTTTATAGAATATATAGAATTTTTTTGTTTCATAATTTTGTCTGCGAGACGAGACTCTAATTGGTGGAAACTAGTCCATAGCTTTTGTTGATGGGAAACAATAAATAATTTAATAGTATGTAATGTAATTTTTATTTCATATTTTACAGTGTAATGTCAACTCCTTGATCAGCAATGAGCTTCGCAAGAAAAACTCGCTTCGTGAGGATCCTTCTGGTCGTCCTGATCCTCCTGCCGGTGCTCTATCTGTTATCAACGTGGTCGAAAAACCCGCCGGATATCTCCTACGCGTCGCTGGCACGTTTAACGCACCGCGAGGTTCCCAAACTTGTAACCGGTTATGGTAATTTCGAGCCTAAGGATGAGGGTGAGCGCGACGGTCCCGGTGAGAATGGGCAGCCGCACCACCTCCGCCAGGACCAGCAGAACGACGCCGACCAATCGGAGTCGGAATACGGGATGAACGCGGCGTGCTCCGACGAGATCAGCCTGGACAGGTCGGTGCTGGATACGCGGCTCGCCGAGTGCAAACACTGGGATTACCCCGTCAACCTACCGACGACTAGTGTGATCATTGTCTTTCACAATGAGGCGTGGTCGGTGTTGCTGAGGACGGTTCACTCTGTAATTAATCGTTCTCCCAAGCACATGTTAAAAGAGGTGCTGTTGGTGGATGATTTTAGTGATAAGGAAAACTTGAAGGGGGATTTAGAGAGTTATATAACGAAATTCGATGGGAAAGTTAGGTTGATCAGGAACGCGCAGAGGGAGGGATTGATCAGGACTAGATCAAGAGGGGCGAAAGAGGCACTGGGAGAGGTCATCGTGTTCTTGGATGCGCACTGTGAGGTCAACACGAATTGGCTACCCCCATTACTAGCGCCGATATACCGCGATAATAAAGTGATGACCGTGCCTGTGATTGATGGAATTGATCATAAGACGTTCGAGTACAGGCCTGTTTACGGCGAGGGGCGACACTTTAGGGGGATATTTGAGTGGGGGATGTTGTACAAGGAAAACGAAGTACCACAGCGGGAATTAAACAGGAGGAAGCATAACAGCGAACCGTACAGGAGCCCTACGCATGCTGGTGGGTTATTCGCGATGAATAGGCAGTACTTTTTGGATTTGGGAGCCTATGATCCTGGATTGTTGGTTTGGGGTGGGGAGAACTTCGAGCTTAGCTTTAAGATTTGGCAATGTGGGGGGAGCATTGAGTGGGTGCCTTGTTCCCGTGTGGGACACGTCTACCGCAGTTTCATGCCATACAATTTTGGTAAGTTGGCACAGAAAAAGAAAGGCCCATTAATCACCAACAATTATAAACGTGTGATCGAAACTTGGTTCGATGAAAAGTATAAGGAATACTTTTACACGCGCGAACCTCTTGCGAGGTTCCTCGATATGGGGGATATCACTGAACAGCTTAAATTAAAGAAGAAGTTAGAGTGTAAGAGCTTCCAATGGTACATGGATAACGTCGCCTATGACGTTTTGGATAAATACCCTGAACTTCCTCCCAATCTTCACTTTGGAGAACTTCGTTCTGGTGCTGTAAATAAATGCCTGGACACTCTCGGGCACGGTCCTCCATCTCTTATGGCCATTCAGCACTGCCATGGGTTTGGAAATAATCAGTTGATACGTTTGAACGCAAAAGGACAGCTGGGCGTGGGCGAGCGTTGTATCGAAGCCGATGCTCAAGGTATCAAATTGGCGTTCTGTAGACTTGGCACGGTCGACGGGCCGTGGTTGTACGACGAGAACACCCACACCATCCTACACAGGGTTCACAAAAAATGTATGGCTCTGCATCCGCAAACATCGCACCTGAATCTAATGCCTTGCGACGTGAACAACACGTATCAGCAGTGGCACTTCAAAGAGATCCATCCTCGGTGGTGAGCGTGGAGCGGATTCGTCAAGACAATCAAGTTAGGGAAAGGAGGTGGCTGAGGAGGTAATCTCGTTATTTTTTTTTAATACATAATGTGATGTCTTCGCGTGCGTTTCGATTTTTTTGTTAATGTTTAATGTGTACATAATTAAGATCTTTATTTGGTACTTCAAACAGAGACATGATTTCCTATTGGTTTGTGGATTATATATAAATAAATATTAAAAGTATTTATATTTATACCTTAAAAATTAAGTAGGTCATCAAAAAATTAGATCTAGATTTTGACATTGACATTTTCGCCTTTTTTATGTTGTGACTTAATAACAAATGAGCTTATTGACTAGGTTACATCTTATCCTAAGATTTATTACAAGCTATTAAAAAATAATGTGTTTTAAGCTAACAATTTTTATTGAATTTATGTTTGTCTTAACAGTAAATCTTCAGACTAACTTATCAAAACAAATGGATTTAAAATTGGAAATTTTAAAAAATACAAATTTCGAGTAGGTCGCTTATGGATAATTTAATGTTATCACTTAAATCCTAGTCAGTTCAAGCTCAAAAATTAAGCTACACATTATAGGTTAACAACAGGTTTGTTAATTCTGTAGGTTATTCATTGGACATTTGGATGTACAATTGAAACATAAACTTTAAATCCGAGTAAATTTTGAAAGTTGCAATGAACACGTTGATTTAAACTAAACATATGCGTAATTTTTGCCTGTTAACCATTATTAAATTATAATTTATTTATTTAACTTTAATTCATTGATTATTGATTGTAAAAATATGTATCCATGAATCGATTCAGGCATGTCTCTGTTCAACTTTAAAAACTCGAGAGGTAACTACTAAAACTATTCTAAAAACCCTTAGCCATAAGCGAATTGATAGACGATCTGAATCAAAGAAAATACATAATCAACTTTGTAGACTTGTATACAGTAGGATTAAATTAATTGAGGCAGATGAAAAGAATAAGAAACAAGTGATGAGATTTTGAGAGTCCAAGGCCGCTCGAAAGTATCGCTTTTATTATACTCGCAAATGTGATAATTCAAGTTAAATGACAATCATTGTTAATTAAGTTGTTTTGATTTGTGAAGTAAAAATTAATATATCTATTAAATAAAAATTAACACTTAATCACTTTCTTCACAGTTTATTTTTATGTACTAAATATAACGATTGTTAACAATGTAAACATTATCATTAGTGTATAAAATTTATAGTTTACATTGTAAACAAAATGATTTTTATTGTTATATATATTCACATAACTCGCCGTTAATATTATTTAATATTAATGCATCTGTTTCTGCACATAATAAAATTTAGTCATGGAAGTGTTTTCCCACATAGTGTTTATAATGCAAAAATAATTAAAATGAGTGTGTTTAATGGTCGTTTATTAAAATTATTAATGTATTTATTTTTTTGATTATTTTATGCACTAGAAAATCTTGGAATAGATGAAGTATACAAAAAATGACTTTGATTATATAGTTTAAATCAGATGTTCAGTTACTTTGAATATTGTCAGTAAATATTTTATACCTAGTGTTTGGTTGGCACAGAACTTTTGATTTTGAATTCAGTAAGACTTTTGGTGACTGTTGGTAATAAATCCAAACTTAAATTACTAATAGATTAATTACAATAAACTTACGTTTCGAGAGACCAAAGATGAGATCGAGCAGACCATTCGTTAGTACCATTTTTATTTATTTGTCGAAATTAACTGTTTACAATAATAACTTAAACTATAGGATGTGCAGCATATCCATATTACTGACTTAAATAAACACCTTATTTCTTTCCACATCTGTTGTTACTGAAAATATCATGGTCTTGACAGTTTCTTGTTGTAATCGCCTCATTTTGTTATCAAAATATACAGTTTACAAAAATATCTTGGCTTTAGTGGTCGTCTCAGTGTATTTGCCTCACTTTAACTAAAAATTATTTCTAAACCATGGAGATTTTAGCAGTTTGTAATAGTTTAAAGCCACTGTTTATGATTTATAAATTGCCTCATTTTTTGTTCAGAGTTCCTAAAATCACCTTGCTACAGTTTTTCATGTTTCAGTTATTACTTAGGGTATTTATCTAATTGTCGTGAAGTAAAATCATAATTTTAAAAGTTGTATCAGTATGTTTGCCTCACATATTTGTTAAAAGTTTTGTGATAAAACCACCTTAACTATTGTAGTTCCCATATTTATGAAGTTTTAGATGGTATATAGTAATTGCCTCATTTTGTTGTTTTTTGTGTCTTTTAGCAGTTGCATTATTGTGTTTCACTATTTTATTAAGTTACCTTTTCTAAATCGAAGTTATGTTGAAGTGCTACTTTTTATAAAGTCTGTTTCATTATGTTTGACTCATTTAACAGTTGAATGTATGATTCATTCAACATATGCCTCTGCATATTTACTTTATTATTTTTTGTAGTTGCTGAATTTAATAATAATAAACCTTACTTAAAGTGACATAATAGAGCGATACTTGCGGGTTTCCTTGTTTAGTAAAACTTCAGTTTCTTCTTTCGCATCAAATAAAACCAAAACTATGTCCTTTCATATAAATAAAAACTATTTTACTGTGACCAACTCAGTTCTTTCAAAAAAATATATTTTGTGATAGTTATCTGAATCTGTAATATAATTAAGGTTGATTAATGTGATTAGTACTCAGTTTTTGCAAGGAAATATTTATACAAATTTGTGAGATAATTGATGATTGTATTAAGTGATTCAATTGATGATTTAATAACTTAGTTTTTGTAAGTTATTATAACTAATGGCTAACTTAGTTTCAGTATTTAAATATATTTTATATAACCAACTTATTTATACAAAAATTTTAAATTTGTCCCATTGACGATGGAGGCTTCTACTTTGTAATACATATTTAAACACACTTTTCACTTTGTTTTGTATAACTGTTATACTGTTGTATATCTGTTATACAAAACAAAGTGAACAGAGTCTTATGAGATATTTATTAATTTCAGTTATTTGATGACTAATGATTTAACAAATAAGTGTGTATTATAGGTGATGAAAAACTCAATTTTAAAAGAAATAGTCGACAAATTCTATATTTAGTAATGACCAACTTATTTAATTTTTTGTAGATTCCATATGAGAATATAATAAAAATTGACCTTATTGAATATGTTAAATATTTATCTTAGTCAGCTATGATTGTTTAGTATAACATTGAACTTGAGTTTTGAATATGTCAAATAATTAATTTAGCTGATATTTTAGTCATTCGATGCGAAGGGTGAAACTGATGATTGATGTACTGTGTTGTAATAAAATAACATTTTCTTCTGTGTGTTTAAAGTTATCAATCACATGTTTTATATTAATATTAATTAAAATAGTGAAAATATTTTTATTTTTTTAATTCTATGGATTATTATTTACCACTAATTTAGTAATCTATATAAGCTGTTTATTAATTTCGTTTGTTACTCCAAATTATGCACAGAACGTAACAAAAGAAATTAATTCAATCAGTTGGTATACCATGTGTTCATTTGAAAAATTCCTTCTATTTTCTAACAAAAGTCAAATAAAACAATGTTAATGTTTCAACTGAACACATTAACTCAATTATTTTAATTTGAAAAAGACTTCATATATACACATATACAAAAAGACAATTTATTTTACACCGTTTTATATTATACAACTTTGAATTGTTTTCTTCAAGACAACATGTATGTGATAAGTTTTTGAGGAGTTTGTTGCGGTACTTAACAGCGTTCCTCGGCCTCTACGTTTCCGGACAGCAAAAGTGCCTTCGAGCCGAGGACCTATGAAGAGTGTTCATCAGCCTAGGTTTAGATAGTGTCTGTGTGAGCGTGTACATACCATTTTTATTTTTTAATTTTATTATTATTATATGGTGATCCTATCTGGTGTTGGATTCCTGTACAAATCGATGTAAAAATTTTAATATATAAATATTAAATTAACGTTGTTGTTGATTTCCTTATGAGACATAGTTTTTTAAAGATGTTTTCATTTAAGTAGGTAATTGTGGTCATTGTGATACATTTTGATAATTTCTAATTATACTAATAATTTTTTTGGTATCACTTTTATAATACTTGTTAGTACAGTTTCAACAACTTCAGTTCTTATTGTCGAATAGGTAATATCGAAACTATAGCCATACGTGTTACTATCTAAGAAGTGATACCAAAATATTTATTTGTTTCATTTTGAATTATTTCCTATTAAATAAGTAATTGTGGAGGCTTTCACTTTGTGATACATTTTGATAAATTCAAAATAAATAAACAATTAACTTTGTTGGTATCACTTTTTATTTACACTTGTAACTATAGTTTCGACAACTTCAGCTTGTTATTATCACATACTATTGTTTGATGATTGTTTGATCACATACTATTGTTTGATAATGACAAGCTGAAGTTGTCGAAACTATAGTTACAAGTGTAAATAAAAAGTGATACCAACAAAGTTAATTGTTTATTTATTTTGTATTTCCTATTAATTGAAAAGAAGATTAAGAAAACATTAATCTGACCAGTGATTGAAAAAAAGTATTACTCATAATATTTAGAAAATATTTAAGACGTATATTAATTCATCATAACTTTCCATACACTTCAACAAAAAAAAAATGTCGCTTATTTCGATTGCAAAATTGAATTCACTCGTGCATGTTAGTTTGCCTATGATAAAATATTGTTTCGTGAATTTTTATTAAATCAAATGCACATCACATTAAGTGATAATATGATAATAATTTTATTATTTGTTGGAAATATGGTTGGTTTAATTAAGTGGAATATCTGATGTAGCGACTTTTGAAGTCTCTTGAAAACGAGAAAAATTTATTAATAATAATTTCTCTGAAATACGTACAATTGTACTAAATGATGACCAAATATAATAAAAATTAGGCCATAGTTTCTGAATCTTGGGAGCATTTATTTTGTCGTATTACTTTTATCCATCAACATTGTATGAAAAGTAAATTTATTACCCATTTTAAATTTCACTTGTAAAAAATACGCCATTGCAGAATAAAAAATTAACAATAGATATTAATAATAATAAGTATATTTAATGGAAAATTAAAAAAAAGATTTTAAATATCATTTTGGATATAAATAAATAATAATTTAGCACAGGAAAAATAGCTAATAATTGTTTTAATAAAACTAAATAAATCAGTATTACTCAAAGCTACTTGTTGCCTATATTTTTTGACAAACTCTCGTTTATATGTAATAATGATTGGAGGGTGAGATAGTGGCCATCCCCCAACCTACATTTAACCTTAAGCTTAAAAGTCTTAACATCAGTTCTAACACTGTTATGTTTTTTTTTTAAATTTACTGACTCTCTTCAATCTACTCTCCGATTAATTAAACATACCCCCAAATTAGGCTAAATAAACAAAAATCGATAATAAAATCAATTTTGGTAATTGTCCTTTTTTATGCGAATTATATTTTCAATCAAATTTTGTTTAATAAATAGATGGCGTGATCGAGATCACTCAGGTATTTTACAAATCTATTCAATTGTCAATTTAACACATTTGAGCGATCATTTTGCTACACCCTCTATTCTTGAACTAGTTACTGGTTACTAACCATAGTTTGATTTTCATAAAAACAAAAGAGGACAGAAGCCTGCTTTTTCAGTAATGTGTTATGAGGAGATTGGTGGTGCTAATACAATTGAAAGAAAATTCTTACAGATAAATTATGTTCAATATAACTATCCACCCTATAGCCCAGACATGGATTCTTTAGATTACCATCGGTTTACGAAACTCAAGGCCCCTTTGGCATCAAGGAAAGATTACGTATCTCAATACACTGGCGGCGGAGAAATATGAAGCTGGGATACAAAAACTCGTCACACTTTACGACAAATGGTTAAATTTGCGAGGTGACTATTTAGAGAAGTAGTTTAAGGTATGTTATTTTTAAATAAAACTTTAATATTTGTTATACGCTATTTTTTATTATATTGCCAAACGGGTACTACTTTCCGGATGTCTCTCGTATAATGTTATGAAAACTAATAACTGCTAACGAATTTCATGAGTGTTTTGAGGGATGTCGTTTGTCCAGTGTATGGATACTTCTGAATTAGCCTTCCAAATATGAAAGTAAAATGAACAATAGGGAAATAGAATAATAGGAAAACAATTGCAATTAAGGCAAGAATTTCTAAAATTACTCGCAGATTAATCAAAATTAATTTCCTGATTACGTATAGATATTTACATTATTAGTTTCCAGGGTAATTTTGTGTAATCATTAAAAAGTTATGGAAAATGTCAATATAATTTCTATAAGTATAAAATAGAATAATAATTGTCAAGTTAAATCTTTGCAAAATTGCTAACAAGTAAATTAAAATTGGTTTCCTTATGAGTACAGGTATTCACATAATTTGTTTTTAAGATAATTTCAAATAATTCCCCACTTTTTAATTTTTCAAAAGTTCTTTAGGTTTTGGAATTTTTTAAATAATTTCAGTGATTAGAAAAAGTAGAGAATTGGACGGTCCGGGAAAGGGTGTGCGTGTGTCCGTACCTGTGAAAGAAAAAGGAAGACGACACCTTTTACCTGCCGGTTCTCGCGGTTATATTGCAGGAAGTCTTCGCAATTACGCGAGTTTCTCCTTTTCAGAGGAACTGTGGCCATAAAAACGCCATCGCGCTCAATTGTTTGCCCACTCGAATGGACCGCAATAAAGGGTAAATCACAACCGGGCGGATGAATGATTTTTTTTCTTCGTGGAAATGCAATCCGCTTCAATAAATGACCCGTGGAAAAGTGATATAAGTGAATATTGTTGACGTAATTTCATATTTTTCATTCCGATTGGTTAATGTGTGTGTGTGTGTGTGTTTGCAAGTGCTTGGAGTTCCATAAATTGATAAATATTCATGAGGCCGGCCAGGTGTTAGCACTGACTTTATTTATTCAAATTAAAATGTTTTAAAACAATTTATATTCAGTATAATATGCTAATTGTGGAACGCAGGCAAACACTCACACAAACTTTTTTCAAATATTTACCCGATGATGCCGACCGACACGATCGCCTTCTCGCACCGCTCCTCTCCACTACGTTTACCTTCAAATCGCACATTAATATATTCAGTTGGTTATTACAATGATTGCTTTGTAATAAACAGTTTTCTAAAGTACTTCGGTTTTAATGAGAATTTTTTTATGTATTCCATAGAATTAAGCAATATATTATTTTTATAACTGACACAGGAGTCAAAAGATATTTCAATGGTTTATTTTATAGAGTGATTTAAATTTTATTTAGGGATATATTAAAAAATACTTTGTTTGGTCTCCAATCTTCAATGATACATCATTCACACAAGTAATACTAAAAGTGTAAAGATAATTATAATATATACTTTCTTATTTTACCTTGTATACTGAGTTAAGTCAACAATACGCTACACGAAAGTATAATGTATTCGCACATGTTAACAGTACACTTACTGAAACCATTTATACAATTATTAAATAAAAACAGTATTAGAGTTTTGCTTTATTTTGTTGATCAGGCGGATGAAGCAACTGTGTGATGAAACAATTGTAACAGTGTATCTACAAAATAAAGCAAAACTCTTAAACAGTCGTTTTTGGTTTATTAATTGCATAATAGAGTTTCGCTAAGTATCAGTCTTATCAATCCGATATTTAATAAAACTAATAATTGATGCTTGAACTCGGTGGAGCAGATGTGCCTAACATCGTTTATCAAGCGATGCCTTTGTTTCACCAGTATTTTTCTCATTAGGAAGCAATGATTTAATCAAAACACAAAATTCACATTTTTCACAGTAAAAATAAATTAAGAGGCTGCATCACTTCGAAAGCGATGCAGTGTTTTTTTTTTGAAAAACGGAATATCTACTACTACTTTAACCTTCATAATACCGTGGGGTCACTGAAGACTTCTTATAAGATATCTGATCAAATATCTTTGTAACGATTATTGTTAAAATATAAAAAAATGTACTTTTTCTACTCCTATAATGAAATAACATAATTGTAGGTTACTTTTTGATTATACAATGTAGTACATTGTGCTACAATATATATATTGTAGCACTAGTGTTACAATATATTCATTGGAGCACTAGTGCTACAATAGTTAAACAGGAGAGGGATATTACAATAACATAGTATTAATAATATTACTATTGAATGAGACTAAACGTTTTTTATAATTAATACATGTGAAAAATTGTTTTATAATTTATGTGACGATATTATGTAAGAAATAATACTTTAAGTTTGTATATTGACGCTTCCAATACTATAAATGTATATTGTGTACACTATATGGTCTACGGAATAAAGATTATTATTATTATTATTATTTCCTTAAATTCAAAAAATAACGTTTTTCAATTAGACGCAAATATTATACGAACATTATAAAATTTGATTTTTGAGTTTACTTTTCTGACGTGAAATTAAACGTCAAAATAAAATTGCGAGTGTGTTGAAATTTACGCAAAATAATGGTAAGTAATAATAGTAAGAGTAGTTTTGTTACAAAATTAAACCCTACGGTAAATGTTCCATCATATACATGATCTCCAAGAACATTTCATAACTGTATCAATATCACGTATATTTTTAATAAATGCAAATTTGTTCAATGTCAATTAGTAGAAATCTATATTTGAATTTTTTAATTCATATGTATTGTCGTAGAAAAAGTATAGTGTACAATTCGCATACAATGACCATTGCCCACTCGTATGAATTTCATACTCGTGGGCAATGGGTATCATTGTATGCTCATTATACAATATACTAATTTGACATAGGGATTTTAACATTTTACCAATGTAGAATGTTATTTTAGTAAATAGAGTATCTAGAAACCTAAAATGTTGCATATAATACCAATGAGACCCCAATAGTTATTTGTACAACAAGTGTGGAAATGTGGTACGAGCGAGCGAGCGAGTGCATCAAGTTCCTACTTGAATGCGGAAAAGCGCATTTCTTACGCTTTGTACGCATTATTTTTTCACATACTGCATATAACATCAATTACAAAGGTGTTTGCGAATTCATTTTTGACACTGACATATAAAACTTAGGTTATAATTACTGATAGTACGTGTGTTGTATATATTACTCCATGGATGTAAGTGACACTGACATTGATTAATAGTAAATAAAAGTATCCATGCAGAAAAGTGTTGCTATGCGGAAAAGTGTTACTTTTCTCAACGATTTTGGATGCGGAAATGTAAGGTATTTCTATTCAGTATGTGAAAAATATTTTTTACATATAAACTAATATTTTGCTCATTCACGAATTTTACCCCTTACTTTCAATATACTAGTTTTCTAGAAAAACAAAGTTTCAAAATTAAGTGACCTAATTACATATTTATCCTGATGCATTTTACGCTTGTGTGTACTAGTTTTGCCGGGATTCCCTGGTTTGTTCGCATTAAGTTTTTCGGTAGTTCTACGATTTCTCTATATTTGTTAGACGATACTTCCCCTTTCTTTACTGTGTTTATTACCTGCGTGCTTTACTTATATGCTCTGTGATCATGGCTTCAATCAGCTCGGTTCATATAGGTGATAAAGGTACAGAAGAAACATTACTGATGTGGCTTAGAGAATGTGAAAGTGATGGAGCTGAGGAAAACTCCGCTGTCTATGGCGATGATATTAGTGATAATCACGAAGAGAATTTCGTTGAAGAGCAGCCAGCCTACGATTCTGAAAATTATTCAGACACAGAGTCTGACGTAAACGAAGAGCAGGACAGTCAACATCACAATTTTTACATGTAAGTGATTATGTTTTCAAAAGTAACGTAATAATTTATTTTAGTTACACTGTAAGTCAAAGAACTGGAAATAGTATATTACATAACGAGAGCTGTTAGTCATATATTACGTACAAGTGGAAAAAGTTGCGCACGAGCCGTTAGGCGAGTGCAGTAATTCCACGAGTACGTAAGTTACTTACACCTCGAGTTGTGTACTATACTTTTTCTACACCCATTCATTAGTTTGGAATACTTTGCAATATTTAGGTTATGTTTCAATATTAAAACACTTCGCAGCATCGAATACATGGCCGAAAGAGATGAAGGTTTGTATTTCTTACTTATTTCGCCAAAATAGGCTAATAACATATTTTCCGAAATAGACTGAACACTATTCATACGCCAATCCATGAATTTACCGTAAACCACTTCATAACGCTCTTTGGATTTTTCCGGGGGAAGATCCACTGCGGTATGTTCTGCTAGTTGCCTAATTTATGGTGGAGTTCCAACAATTTCTTCTGTGTAGTCACTTTCACTTATTTTAACAATGAATAAATGAATTATTAATAATAATTAAACCAAAATAACGTCAATTTAATGTGTATTCAACAACGATAAATGTCAAATTCATTTGTCTAGGCTACTTGATTGGAGTTTTGTAATAATAATGGTTACGTAATATATTACGTGCTAGTTTTTTCTTCATTACGCGCATGTTTCTTAATGCCATGGTTACTAATCAACAAATGATTGCGTTATTGCCTACTTACTACTATGGGAGTAGAAAAATGGTATTTACAATCACCTATTAGATACGCAAAGCGAAATGTGGATACAATCCGCAGTACTTTTTGTCTCTTTTTAGATACAATATTGTAAAATATCGTAAAATGGACAAATGCAGAAGGTCAACATGGAGATTCATGATAAACTGTAGATGACAAGAAGTTGCTACGATTTATTGAGTTGTTGATACTGGCAGGAGTTTATAAAGCTCACAATATCACAATGAAGGAATTACAAATTTGTGGAATCTTGAAGATGGACGCCTTAATTTCAACCAAACTATGAGTCAAAACAAGTTTATAACAATATCTTAGTGTATCTTAGTTTTAATAATGCTGAAGCAAGATGCAGGAATCAAGTTTCAGATAAGCTATCTGAAAAAATCAGGTCCGAATGTGACCACAGATAATTAGAAACGAAGGATCTTACATTGCTTGATAGAATTAGAAAAAATAAATCAGAGCTGCCCCAAGTAACTTTACATGACAGGCAAGTATATTTAACTAAATTTGGATTCCTAAACCAAGAAATGTTGCCATTTTACTGTCCAAAAAAGCGAAAATGGTTATTATCAACTATGCATGCGAAAATTGTGAAAATGAAAAGGACAAACCACAAATAATAATTTACTACAATAACACAAAATCAGGTGTAGATACAATGGACAAGCTAGTTTGAACATACACCGCAAAAAGACAAACAAGAAGATGGCCTGTAACAATTTTTTTACGGTACTATAGATTTGATGTCACCTAAATAAAGATTGGCAAACCAAAAGGATGTAAACGGTAACAATTCCTATTACAATTAGGAAAGCAACTTGTAGCTATAGAAACAGATCCAGTAGAACCATCTACTTCCCAGGTTCAGTCACAAGAAACTCGAAAACTCAAACTTGGGAGGTGTTCGAAGTGTCCCAGAAAAGTAGACAGAAAATACTCAAATACAGGTCATAAATGCAATCGCTTCATGTATAGAAATCACAAAATCCTTGTTTGTTCTGTATGTCAACCCAAAGAAATGTAAAACTTTTAAAAATACATTATCTTTAGAATAAGTTTATAAAATTTGCTAACAATTCATTGCATTCAACAGTTTTTTAACTTTATAAAATGTAATAAATTAGAATTAGATGCTTTTTAAACATGGAAATGTTTGACGGAAAGAGACTAAAATCTGTAAAACTTAGTAATTGTTTAGCTAAGCATAAATCTTTGAAAGCGTAAACTGAATCGTGAATGTTCAATTTTCATCTGTCTAGTAACAGCTCCATGCGACTGGAATCATAAATTAAATTGTAATAAAAGATGAGGGCTATCAAATTTACTGGTTAAAATTTTATAGTGTGTACATGTCCGTAACGCAACTTCTAACATGTAAGGAACACATACTAAAGGAGCATCTTAAAGCATCGCAAGATGTTGAGAGGTCCAGATCTATAAGCTAAGTATCTTAAAACTAAGTAACCTTAATGTGGCCACCAGATTTGGGAGCGTATTCTAAATTCGGTCTGACCAGAGAACAGTAAAAGGTTTTATATTAGTACAACGACAACTTTTTGGAGTTTCTACTAATAAATCCTAATACTTTAGAAGAATTTAGAGCATAGCTTCTCAACCTTACTTTGATCTCCGCCCACTTTGATAATATGTTTTTTTCTAGAGCTTTCCATGTTAATTTTACTTACCATCTGTCGGGAATTTAAAACAGCTATTGCCCCCTCTGCGCCATCTCAATGCCCACTAATTTTATCCGGGTCTTCTACTGCCCCCCGAAAGTCTAAAACGCCCACAAGGGGGCATTATCGTCCACGTTGAGAACCTAGAATTTAGAGAAATAGTTAAAATATGACTCTTGAAAGAGAGAGATGTATCGAAAATAACTCCAAGATCTTGAATTTCGTCTGATCTGGTCAGTTAAATGAGGTTCAACTTGTAATCGTATGTAATTGTATTCCTAACTTTAAAAAAGAGACAACTTTGCATTTAGATATGTTTAGATGTAGGTTCTATTTTACACACCTTGTCCAAATCTTCTTTAAGCTTATGACAATCGGAAATAGATTTAACTGGGGTAAACATCTTCAAGTCGTCCACGTATAATAGAAACTGGCTATGTTATACTGCGCCATAGATATCGTTAATGAAGAAATTGAAGATAATTGGATCAATATGGTAGCCTTGCGGCACCAGATGTTACATCAATAGCATGAGAAATACAATTATTAATTTTGACATTACGATACTACCATTGAAATGTAAAGTCTCCAGTTTTTTTTAATCAGAATTGTATAAGGTATCCAATCGAACGTCTTTGAAAAGTCTGTATAGATTAACGTTGACTCGAAAGGGTATCTATAGCAAACGTCTGAATCTCCAAAAGGTTAGATACGGTGGACCTACCTGGTTGCTGTTGGCCAATAATAACCTCCTTTGCTAGCCACTGCATCTACGTAGCTAATATACTGTCAAGCATTTTGGAAATACACGATTGAATGCAAATATCTCGATAGTTGGCAATATCAAGGCGATTTCCAGCTTTAAAAATATCAATAATGAAACTGCGTTTCCATAATGTTAGGACTTATTGTAATTTAATAGAACAATTAAACGAAATATGATTCAATAAAGTGAAAGTATAGTTTTTTTAGGAACACACTGGGTATATTATCAGGAACAAAAGATAATGTTCTTCAGATCATTGATCGCGTTGAACACCGACATTAGTGGGATGGGAATTATATATTTGGGATTGATCGATCTAATATATTGAACTCTGTTGAGCAGTGAGCAGAGCTAGTAGAGTAGACAGTTGGAAAATAGCTCGCAAAGAAGTTGATCAAACACCATTGAACTATCTGGGATGCTTATTCTTAGAGGTTTTAATTTTTGGAACATTTTGATCGATGGCGACGTTTAGGATTACATAAAAGCTCTTAAAAGTTTCATTAAAATGGTTGTAACCATTGAAGAACGCGCACCGATCCATAGACGCAAAATAGTCGTTGATTGTCGAGTAGTTTCTGTGATGGTTAATGGGGATAATGGGGTTAATGTGGGACGAAACACGCTAAAACGACATTTATAAACGAGTCGACTTGAACACGAAATCAGCGTTACGTATAACTGGCTGACTGTATGACAGACGCGGCAGGATTGCTAACATATAAAATAACCTGTTGTTTAGAATCTAATGGTGACATACGCCGGATCGTAGTTTGTCGAACTTGTACAGTTTATAACTTCAACACTTCCCCGTAAACTGAACAAGATGTAATTATAACAGAGTAATACAAATATTAGTTTTGAAGACCAATGAATTCAAAGGTTTTGTAAGAGACTCCTAGTTGATCTTCCGAGCGCACGAACTCCACATGAATGTCCCCCTTTTGATACAAATCACGAACAAAGTAGTAAGGTATTCCTATATGCTTTGATCTTTAACAATTAGAAAAAAAACACAAAAATATTTCGTAAATCTACAACAAATGAGTCTTATTAAGACTACAAAAAACAAATTACTTGTTGAAACAACTTAATAAGACTCATTTGTTGTAGATTTACGAAATATTTTCATGTTTTTTCTAATTGTTAGTTATTTTTTTACAATGTAAAAGGTTTTGAACTTTTGTGAAATTCATGGTTCTTCACGAGTTTAATTGCACAGCCGTTATTGATACATAGCACTGGTACATTTCTGATTTCACCGATCTCAGACAATAACCTATTAAGCCATACCAGTTCCTTTGCACCGTCGCTAGCAGATTCAAATTTTGCCTCAGTAGTTAAAAGCGCGACCGATTTCTACAATGGAGAAGTTCAAGATACTACAGTTTCATTTATGAGAGAAACGAAACCAATTTTTGATCTTCGAGTGTTGATATCTCCAGCGAATTTTGCGTCGGAATATGCCCGTAGTCCGCTTCCAGTTGGAGTGTAGAGAAGTTCCATATCAGTGGTACTTCGCAAGTATCGAAATATTCGTTTGACGGACGCCCAGTCGGATACTGTAGGTTCCGCCATAGATCGAGCGACCTTAGAGACAGCATAAGGTAGGTAAGGGCAAGTAGCACAGGCCAAGTACAGCAGGCAACCCACCGCTGTTCGATATGTAACAGAGCTGCCGAAAGGATCCTTGGATGATTTATCCGGTTGTTTGTTTTCAGCAGGTGTTTTCACAGGATTGCAATTTTCCATGCCAAAACGTTGTAAAACTTTCTTTACGTAAGGTCTCTGTGAAATGCAAAATACGAGACTTATCAATCTGCATTCCCAAAAATGAATCAAGAGAGCCTACTGTAATCTTGAATTCTGCTGTCAGCAATCCCAGGAACGAGTTATTTGTATCTTGTGTGGATCCTGCAATGAGAATTAGCAATTTGCAGTTTTTCTGACTCATTCTGTCGAATGTAAATACATGGGTCTGCTGTTGATCTTGTGAATCCGTTGTTTTCCATGAACGAGTGAAATTTGTTGTTCCAGCAACGATGCGACTGTTTAAAACCGTACACAGATTTCTTCAAATGATACACACGACCTGACTCTTCGTCGAAACCTTGTGGTTGAGTCATGTAAATTTCAGAGTCTATCTCATCATATAAGAATGCAGTTCTTACGTTGAATTGACAAGTTTCTCTTTAGCCGTAGTTGCGATAAAGGCACGATCGCGTCATACCGGGCAACAGGGCTAAACGTTTTATCAAAACAAAGGAACACACCTCAAGCAACTAGAAGACCGCGATATCGATCAATCGAACCACAAAGTTTATATTTTAACCTATTTTAACGATTATCGATTGCGCGTTTACCAAGCTCCCATGTATCATTTTCCTAAAAGGCCCTTCGTTCTTCGTTCACTGCACTCACCCATTTATCCGAATGGTGACATTTCATGGCGCCGTTGAAGTTGGTTGGCTGCAGTTCTTCCAGAACGGCTTCTGCCAAACGCGTCACAGCACTGTTTACCTGGGACCGACAAGATGTATATTCTATTTCGTAGTCATCAAATATCACTGGCTCTGAGGTCGTCCGTTTCAAGCGTCGAGTCCAAATTGGAGTTGGTTGCTCTTCCAAGGTGCCGCTGTTAGAAGTGTCATACTGTTCCGAATTGCCGTTATCTTGAATGCTGCTGGTTGATTCACAGTTGAGTTCGACGTCTTCAGAAATGCTGTTGATTTCCTGGTCTATATTGGTGTCTTCTGGGATTTGAAGTTCAAGTTCGATGGTGTTGTTTATTGTGTACAGCTTCTCTAGGTGAAAGTCAACGTCTCCTGACTATTAATCTATGTGTCGACGGTATTCCAACCTTGTAACCATCTATCTCATTCACATATCCAACGAGATGTCAAAGTGCTGCTTTGTCGTTAAATTTTGAGCGAAACTTTCCAGTCCACAATTTGAGTTTTGCCTGGAACACTTTACTTCCCCGTGTGATTCATCAAAAATACTGCCTTATCACATGCGTGAGCCCATAACGTTTTCGACAGTTTGCTCCCGGAGAGCATCGAACGAGCCAGTCCAACTACATGTCTGTTAGCTTGTTCTGCAACACCGTTTTGTTCAGGAGTGTAGGCAAATGACGGGCGAAACTCGATGCCCCGTTTTCGTAGCCGAGTCAACACTGCGTCGCAGTTAAATTCGGTACCACAGTCCGAACGAAAGGCTTTAACTGTATGGCCTGTAATATCGCAACTCATTCAGGAATTTTTGCAAATGCAAAGTAACTTCTGATATTTTTTTCATGAAAAATATGCGAATGTATTGAGAATAGTCATCTTTGAAGGCTACATAATATCGGAAACCATGAATCAAGTCGGTAGACACTGGGCCGTTCACATCGGCGTTAATCAGTTCACCGACGGTTTGCGATCTTGACGCGAGCGGAATGGTTGTCGATGTGACCTACCAAGAACGCAACCATCACAATAGGACGTGGTGTCCGAACACTTAACCGAAATTATTAATTAATAATTATCTTTTGTTTAGGATCATCTATTGACGTTTGCCACTAATCAAAAATAGATAGAAGGAGAAGATAGACAGAACGGATATAAAGGAGGCAATATCGTGATAAGAGGGAAAGTATTTAGGGACAATGGGGAGAGAGGAAAATTCATAAAAGAGGCGGTAGAAGTGAACGTAGAGTAAAAGGTGAGTTTCAGGGTGGACGGGGCAGGGAAGGTAACGGTGGTTAAGTGGGGAGGGAGGGAAGATAAGATTAGGGTAATGAAGAATAAAAGTCAGATTTAAAAAAAAAACAGGAGAAAGGATCTACGTAGACGACGACCTGAAAAAAAAGGAAAGAGATGTACAAACGAAGGAATGGGATAGTTGCCATACGGCGAGAGTAGGGTATCAGAAGCTTGTAATAGAGGGAAAGGTGTGGAGATGGTGCAGTGACAACGGAGGGTTAATTGAAGCAACAAAAAACGATTAGAGGCAGAAGGGGAAGAGAGAGGGAGGAAGAGGATAGGAGGAGTTTGCAGGTGGGAGGAGGTGTTAATAATATGAGTTTGGAACGTGGCGGGTATCAAGGGCAAATCTACAGGAGAAGCACAGTGGAAAGAATTACATGAGTGGACGGAAGGGAAGGATGAGAAATGAAGGAGGCAACGAGAGGAAGAGCGAAAGGGAGCATGATAGTGGGAGTAAGGAAGGGCAAGCAAGCAGAGGAGGTGGTATTTACGGATTGGCCAGAAGTTGTAGGTTGGATAAGTTATTGTCAGGGAAAGCAAAGGACTACGGTGGAAGTGGTATATTTAAACAAGAACTAGAGGGAGATAGAAAAGAAGACGGGGGAAGGAGGAAGATGTGGGAGGAAATTTCAATGCGAGGATAGGGTAGTTAGGGAGAGGGATAAATGAAGAGGAAAAGGAATTTATGAGGAATGCAAAAGCGCAAAGGCGGAGTTGAGAAGGATGAGGAATGAGTACAGCGGCGAAAGCAGGGATGAAAGAAAGTTCTGGAAACGAAAAGAAGGTTCAATAGGATTATGAGAAGAGGTGGAAAAGAGGATGGAAGAGCTAAGAGCATGTAAAGGGGAGGCGGAAATGTGGAAGATATTGAAGAAAGGAGAAGGAAATAGGCAGGTAGAGGTTGACCTCGCAAAATGGACAGACAAGTGTAAGAAAGAGAACGGCGTTTCGAGAGATGTGGGGAGAAAGTGAGAAATAGGAGAGGTAATGGACTTCTCAGAGGAGGAAGTAGAGAGAGCGTTCGAGAAGCTGAAGGGAGAGAAAACGCCAGGGATGAAGGGATTAAAGGCAGAAATGTATAAATAAATAGGAAAGGAAGAAAGGACCACTCCTACTCCTTCAGGACACTAATGAACCGGATCTGGAGAGTAGAGGAAAGTATTCCAGGGTCATGGAGGATAGGAGCGATATGTTCCATACACAAGGGTGGGGATAAAGAGGAGGTGAAGAACTTCAGGGGGACAACGCTAATCAACACCGGCTGCAACCAAGCCATGATAATGGTGAAGAGGAGGCGTGAGGAGAAGGCAGAGGAAAACAGTTATTAGCAGAGACCCAGGGGGTTTTAGGAGGGGAAGGAGGACGAGGGATCAGATGTTCACCCTGTCTAAGACAGTGGAAGGGGTTCTAGAAGAGAGAGCGTATTTTTGCGGTATTTCTGGATCTGAAAGCAGCGTATGATTCGGTATCGAGAGAAAGGATGATAGAACGACTGAAAAAAGGGGGTGTGAGTGGAGGAATGGTTGATTTTGTAAGAAGAATGCATGAAGAAACGTGGTCTGTGGCGAAGGTGAGGGGGAAGGTGTCAGAAAAGTTCAGGACGTGGAAGGGCCTGAGGCAGGGTTATTCTATAAGCCCGATACTTTTCAATATATATAGGAGACTTTGAGGAAGTATTGAGAAAAGGGCAGGACGGAGAGATAGTGATAGGGAAAAGAAACGTGTGGACGCTAGGGTACGCGGACGACATGGTGTTGATGGAGAGGGGATGGGAGGGGATATAAGGGATGTTAAAAAGAGGGGAAAGAAAACTGAGTGAACTTTAAGAAGATGAAATGGATAGGTTTAGGAATAAGGAAGATAAAAGAATTAGAGTGGAAGGGTGAGGTAATAGAGAAAGTGAGAACGTTTAAATATCTGGGCTTTATTTTTAAAGGGACTGGAGGATATGAGGAGCATGCAAGAAAGGTAAGAAAGGAATGGTGCATGGTGAGAGAGAAATGGGGAAGATGGTTGGTGTGCTTTGTGGGATGCGTGGTTGAAATCAATAATGTTATGCGGAGTGGAAGTATGGAGATATTAAAGGTTTTAGCGAGAACAGCGGTGGTTCCTGAGTCAGATGTTAGTGGTAGAGAAATCGACCCCGGGATATATATTGCTTCAGGAAACAAATGGAAAGAGCGTGTGGAGTGAGACAATAAAGAAAGTGGTTGGGTATGAATTGAAGGTGAATGGATTGTAAGAGGGAAGAATAGTGAGGGAAGTAGGAAAGGAAAGTGTAGTGGTACGAGGAAATAGTAAGGGAGCGCTTGGAGAACGGGGTAGACGTGGAAGGATGGGTAAAAAGAAAGTGAAAGAGCTGGAAAGACAGGAGAGATAGGAGCAGATAAGAAATAGTGAGTTTAATGAAGGGTATGAGAGATGGCAGATACATATGAGTAGGCCAAGATATTTGAATGAAGGAAAACTGGGGAGAGAAGGGAGGGTAACTATGACGAGAGCGAGGTGCGGATCGGATGAGAGAGGAAGAAAAAGCGGGAGGGATGAAAAATATGGGAAATGCGTGTTATGCAAGAAAGGGGAGGGTACGTGGATACACTTAGCGGAGGAATGTAAGGGTGTGGATGTGGAATGGGTGGAAGGGTGTAGATGGGTAGTAGAATGGATGAGAGAACACATGGTAAGGATCTTGAGAAGGTTGAGGTGGGAAAGGCAGAAGAAGAGAAAAGAAATGATTAATAAGAAAATGTTATGTTATGTTGTTTTTTGACGAGATATGTATTTCAAGCCAATAAAGGTCTTTTTTTGTTATCTGTTATAGTATACTATGTATAGTCTGGTGCTTATCGTTTGATGTTAAACACCTTTTACCTGTCCTCTAGTATCTATTGTGCGCTTCAATGTACTTATTGTTTCTCACCAGTTTTAGTATGTTATCTGTCATCTGTTGTCTTGATGTTTTTGTGACGGTTTAATGTTTTCAAAATATTATCTTTTTTTGCATGTTGTTTGTTATTTGTTATCATTTGTCATAAGTAATTTATCATGCCAGTTGTTATTTGTTACATGTCATTTGTCATATGTCATTTTATCATACTTCATTTATTATGTCATGTAGCATATGCCATTTCTCATGCGTTATCATTTCTAATTAAAATAAGACCAACATTAGATGCCAATTATCATCTAATGTTGATCTTATTTTAATTACAGATGCGAACTACGCTGCAAAGCAATGGATTCAATCATATTTTCTAATTTTCTCTTTCTTTATCTTCTATAAACTACTCTTCGACTTTTAAAACGTTGCCCATAAAAGAATCGATCAAATAATTTAAGTGAAAAATAGTCTTTATTATTATTATTTTTAATTCACGTTATTCACGGTTGTAAGAGTTAACACGAAATCCGATCCGAACATAAACAAAGATGTATAAATTCGCAATAAATAGCCGTCCTCGGAATTATGTGAGCGCGCACCTGGAAATAAATTACGTTCTTCACAAATTTATAATTCACGAATTACAATCGCATTAACGACATTCCGGGAATTCCTTTCCACTTACGGCAAAAGCCGCTCGTTTCGTCATCCACCGCCAGACTGCCGGTCGCTTGAAAATGTCAACTGTCAAATATATTTTTCGGGTCGTCGATTATTTTTATTATTATCATTCTAAGCGTAGTGGTGAAATTGGAATTGTCTATCTTAATATATTTAAATAGAAAAAAAATAGATGATTTTGGAATAATGCAATCGTACCTGATCAAACTGCATAGACTAATATTAATATATCGAAACAATTAAATCAAATTATTAGCTTAGTTTATTTATTATTTTGTTAAATAAAATAATTGTAAAACAAATTCTGTGTTAATAGAATTATTTATATAAATTACAAAATATTTCACCACAAGTTACATCAAATCTAAGAAAAACAACTAAAATTAAAACTTCCTTTCAGTTCATACATTTTTTCCGAACACTTTCCTCTTTCTTAGTTTGTTAACTAATAAGATATTATATATTATAATTTCCTGTATCTGTACATTAACTGGCACTTCATTTTTCTCGTTCATTCGCCCAAGAAAAAATGCTGTTTAGTTAATTATTAACGAGATATGATTTTTCTTTATCGGAAAAAAGTTGTTTCTAAATTTTCTTTTTTAAAATCTCTTCGTTGACATTTAGTTTCTCGATGATCTAATAATGAACATATCATCAATTCTATTTCGGGAACAAATTTGATTTAATATCAACCGCATTCTCGAAACCGGTTGGTATGCTAAAAATTTTAAACAATCACTTTTTTGTTTCGATTAACCATTCTTTTTAATGTGAGAACTATAAATATATAAATTTCTGCGCAGTATGTATATGTAATAATAATAAAATATTAATTTCTTCAAGTATTACTACACCGTTGTTTTCCAAAAAAAACCTGTCTTTTTCGGATAACAGATAGATCTGCTTCAGTATAAAAGTTACGACGATGGAACGAATCCTAGCTCGAAACCCAAGAAGAACGGATTGTTTAACAGCTGCCTATCCAAACACCTGAAAGAAGATATCTTCAGGTAGACCCTTGACATAGGTCAAAAGGCTGTCTCTCAAATTGCAGACCAGCCTTATAGACTCTTTTCATGAGGCTTGTCCCGCCAGGAAGGTTGGCACATTTGACAAACCAGGGAGGTTTGGCAAATGTGCCGAGCTTAAGCGAAAAAGGTCAAATTCTCGTAAAGCCTTTAACAAAGGCAGAAACTTCCGACTTGAAGAGAACTGGTCCACATACAAGAGAATACCAAGGGACTTTAAAATGAGTCTCAGAAGGAATCCTAGCCTCATAGCGCAACTTTTGTAAGGTCAAAAATTCCGTATCGGAAACAGTCCGCAGTAAAAAAATACTATCTGGGTGCACAGCCAGGCATATTTAAAAAGGAGGGCAGCACTCACACTGTTGACCTCCGAGGATCTCTAAGTCTGCTCCTTAAGTCAAAATTTTCTGATTCCAAAAGCGGATCTGACACGATGAAATGAAATAACTGGAACATGAGTATGGACATTGTCACCGAAAGCAAACTAGAATGGACAGTAAAATTATTCTCTCTTTTTAAATAATGCACTATGTAAAGGTACCACGGAGGGAAGCCAAAGTGATCTTTATTCCCAAACTAGGAAAAATTGATTACACCTCAGTTAAATCATTTAGACTAATCAGCCTCACGCCTTTTCTTGTAAAGACCTTAGAGATACTGTACGACAATCATATCAGGGAACAGTCTTTCTTGAACAGCGAGCTGCACCCGAGCCAACACGCCTACAAGCCAGAAAACCCGGCCTTTCATCATGTAGTATACATGATTGAAGGATTGTTGGCTAATAGTCAGCCCTAGGATTCTTTATAGGTATCAAAGGTGCCTTTGATAAAGTTTCCTACGTTAAAGGAAAAAAAAAGTTTTGAAAAAGGATGGGGTCCCCACAACTATCACTGGATAAATTGGGGCCATGCTGAGAAATAGAACTGTAACGCCTCGATAGGGAAACAAAGGATATTCAAAGGTTGGGGTGCTATTTCCGCTTCTGTGGAATGTCGTTGCGAACGGTTTTCTACGGCAACTAAACAATGTAGGTTACCATGCTATGGGTTACGCAGATAACGTGGAAATTCTTCTCATTGAAAAATACGAGAGTGTTCTGTCTAGTTTAATGCAGGGCGCTTCCGAAATCATAGAGGAATTGTGCGAAAAATTTTGCTCTCGGTTAACCCCATGAAGACAGAATTAGTACTGTTCACAAAAAAGGAAGATAAATATAGGTAGACTTTCTAAACTCTTTAACAACCAGTTGTGCTTGGCAAACTGTGGGAACCACTTAGAACACAAGCTTAAAAAAGCCTGTGTCATCTTCAAACCAAAGGAGGCTCGGTGGCTTTATACTACAATCATCAGACCAGCTCTGGCATATGGAGTGTTAACCTGGTGGCCGAAAGTAAACCAATCGGTAACCAGGAAGAAGCTAAACCACTTACAACGATTATCATGCCTAGCTATGACAAGCGCAATCCACAGCAATTCAGCAAACGGTGTGAGGTACAGGAGAATAGTGAGAGAAGCGGAATTAATCATGCTTGAACTCAATTAATCTCTCGACAGTGTCCCACCGAGACCCCTGCAATATGAAATAAAAATCAGATTAACGATAAATCAGAAATCATCGTTTGTGCCGACGGGGGTAATAATTACGAAGGAGCAGGGGCAAGCATTTACTACTAGGAACTCGACCTGAAACTCACCAGCCTCTATGTAGAAATGTGACGATTATCCAAACAAAACTTTTCGGGATACTCGAAGGTACTCGGATATTACTGGAATTGGCAGTCTCGAACAAATCCATTTTGTTTCTGTCAACAAATCAAGTATAGTTACACTATCGAGACTAGAAGTAATCGGTAGTATAACTGGAGTGCAAGTAAGCTCTAGAAAAACTTGCCACAGGCTAGCTATAAGAGCTGGAGAGGGTAGACGCTAAGTCTCTGCTACTGGTACCACTTACTATCTTCCAAATACTGAAAGGAAATAATACAAAAAGGAATGGTTACAAACCGACAAGTATAGGGTATTAGTGTGTGATCGACATTATAGAATACTTTTAAATCAGCTTAGGTCGAATCAACTTGTCTTCTCTCGCCATACATTATATAGAACTCATAGACTAAGAAATTAGTGGTTGTTGATTTATCAGATCTATTATTAACTGCCAGAGAGTTTAAATTAAACGTGCAATAATTAAAATAAAAAAGAATGGTTAATTTCAGCAACAGCGTTAAATAAGTACTAAAAATGTCATTTGCTATTTGTCATCTTAAGACTCTTATCTAACATTTCTCTTAATCTATCATCTATCCTGTACCTAAAAGTTATCTGCCAGTGTTTAGTTTAGTTAGTCATTTTTCATGTTTGGTCTTTCGAATGTCAATTATTATTACCATCTGTTATCTGTAATCGTTTCGGATTAACTACATAGATTAAAAAAGTAAAGAATTTACTTATTGCTGGAAATGAAAAATATATATTTTAAGTTAAAAAAACAACAAAACAAAAAATATAATTCTACTTTTTCTCTATAAGTCACTTCATCAAAGTAAATGAAAATGCCACTATAGAACTAATAGATCAATTCCCTATTTATTTATAAGTAAATTGACTTGTTAGGTAATTTGTCATAAAGTGATTGATCTATTGGATTCGATTTTGAAAAATCAGAAGTTATAATAAATCCGAATCAACATTTGAGAAGGGGTTTTCTACAGGGACATACCTTAGGCCTCTTCTGTTTACGCTATATCTTTAAATTTAAAGGCTTTAAAGGAATATGTAGTATGGAATACGTAATACATTTTGTAGATGACAACGCAAAAGTGACAATAGCTAAAACCTAAGAAGATAGACATATAATAAATGATAAATGGCAAATGATAGATGATGGCTAACTAAGCAGTAAATTCCTACATTAACTCTTTGGGGCCAGGTGGATAAAAAACTGTCCCACCTTTTGCTTCGGTTTTTATGCATGGTATGAAATATTTGAACACACCTCTACGTTATGTTATGTCATGGGTTCGGTGGGCTGTATGCCTTCTGAGCCTTCCAAAATTACCTCGACCTAAGAGATCTTTTATAATTATCCCTGACCTACTTGAGTCCCCCTTGTTGCAGAATCTGCAGTTGGCATCTGTTGTCTGACCCATCTTAGTAAGGTGGTATTTCAGAGGTCAGTGTCCGCTTAGCAGGCCGGTGATGAGCCTTAGGTTGCCCTTACTTAATCTGAGAAACCGTCCGGACCTTACGGCAGAGAAGGCGATAAACCTTTTCGTCTGCCGAAAGCCAGGCGTGCACTTTTGGAAGTATTTTCCCATTTTTGGATCATTCCCCTAATGCGGACTTTTGTTATTTAACTGTACGATTCTGGTCTAACAAATGGAGTATTGGAACCCTCTTTGGCGAGGCTGTCGGCAATTTCATGGCCTTTAATCCCAGCGTGACCTTGAACCCAGAGCAATTTAACTCTGTTATTCCTGGGCAGCTGCCTTAAGGATAGTTTGCACTTACAGACAGATTTAGACTTGCATATAGGTAATTTTATTACCTTTAATGCAGCCTAACTGTTCGAGCATATGCATATCCTCCTTTTGTTGTAGCCCCTTTTTAAACATACGTGGGTGCATGTGTTCATAACCTCGATTTCTACCTGAAATATCGATGGGGATCGGCCCAAAGCCCTCGATAAGATTAACCGAGGGTCAGGTATGACGATTCCGACTCCATTATCCAGTTTTAAATCCTGACTTTTGCTTCAACATCATGGCGATTCGAGGTCGTAGTTAGTTATCATTTGGTCTCTGGGCACGACACAGTATTGAGGATATTAAGGTGCCCGTTAAAGTGCCCCTATTGTTCTGTCTGGATTATTCCCTTTTAACATGTAGGTGCAGAGAGGTCCATTGCTCCAGTAGAGCACTTGCTCATAGCCCCTGTAGTACCCAGACATGCCAGCCTTCTCGACAGCCCTTTACTTTACTTTCGTAAGCGATGTTGATTACATCTTGCAAGTGAGTCGATGCTACTTCTAGCTGTTCGATTGTTTCGATAGGATTCAGTGGTCCCGCAAATTTCGATGTAACGCACTGTTGGTAGGCATCCCAGTCGGTATTTTTGGGATTTCTGAAGCTATTCATTTGGTTGTTACCACTATCGATGTCAAACCGTATATGCTGATGGTCTGATAGTGAAACGTTATCTGAGACGTGCCAGTTTTTTTTGAACAAGCTTATGTAGTTATCAGCTAGGGAAATGTCTAATACCTCCTTTCTAACTGATGTAATAAAAGTAGGTTTATTACCTATGTTGACTATTTTCACTTAAACATAGTCTAACAGGATCTCACCTCTTGTGTTGGTGTCCGTACTGCCCCATTCAATGTAGTGCACGATGTCGTCGCAGCCCAGGATAAGGTGCTTCTTGCCCTTCTTTCATTAAGTGATGAGGCGTTTGACCTCCTCTGGCGGGGGATATGTGGAATCACGCAAGAAATAGGCTGAGGCTTTTTTATACTCTTGCCCGTCCCCTTAGTGACTCGGATTTGTACTGTGGCCAGATCACTGGTGATATATTCTGGAACAGGAATGTACAATAAATTAACTTATAGTTTTTAAATTGAGTTCCATAATTTGGCCTCTTCTGATGTAGGGCTCTTGAATGAGCACCATATCCAACTGCTCCTGCATAAACCTCCTTGAAAGTACGCTAGAAGCCGCTTTTGCGTGGTTGAGGTTTATCTGGATGTAGCTTATTTTTGTAGGTGATCGAGTAACTGTGGCTTACCCGAGGCCAGTTACTTCGATCCCCTCCCCTACGATTGGGCTGACTGGCGGACTGTTTACAGCCAGTTCAGTCCCTTCAGATTTAGGGGCTGAGGAGGCTGATGAGTGGGACGTGTCGTCTGTCCCTTGCTCTATTTCCATCTGTTCGGGAGGGTCCGCTTTGGTTTCTTTCCCGGATGAGGCAGTTTTATTCGCCCCTGTGGTTCTTTTCGGTCTTAGTTAGATATGAGTGAACTTGTAACTCACCCTATACGCTGCGTCTTTGAGGATTGCGGACGACTCATTATCCACTCATAGAGCGAGTTCTGCTGTGGCGAAGATGTTCTCCTTAGCACCCTCCAGTGTGTGGCTTTGAGGCTATTTTGGACCTCTAAGAGCTGCAGTATGATTTCATTGGGATACTCAGAACTAGATGGGAAGTAGCCAATTACTACCTCAGAAAATCTTTTAACTCCACATACTTCAGCTCGGCTCCTTCCCATGGTTTTAATGTTAGCACTGTGGCCTTTAGCCACTCTACTATGGCCTTATCCACACATACCAACATAAGCCATCCAGACCTGTTGTTGGAGCTCAGGAATTTTGAACGAGTGTCCGTTTCTTTTAGCCCCACAATCTTGTCCTGGAGCACTGTCAATTGATGCGCCTCAATCAGTGTGCCTGGGAACTTATTGGGCATTATTCTCACCCTTACGCTTCCTGCTCCCTTCGCCTTCAGCTGATTTACGGGGAGGCATTGCTTTGGTAGCTTCTGCCCGTTTAGTGGCTGACCCAGGGGAGGAGTAAGGGGTTTTGAGCCTTCCGCCTCAGCCTTTGCGGTCTGATTGCTAGAGGATTTCCCCGTCGCCTCCACCCTCTTAACTGGAGCTCCTTTCTCCGGGTTCTGCAATCGGATCTGGGCCTTTTTCGGTGACCCGTATCCGTGGAGGTCGGAGACTTGTTGAGGGAGATTACCGATTGTACTCGGGCTTCCTCTACGGGTACCCTTTGTCGCAGGAGGAATTTGATCCTCTTCTTTGCTGCCCCATTTAATTTGGGATGTTAAAATCCCTTATTAGAGGTTTGATACTCTAAGTTTTCGCCAGGCCTTTCAGCCTACAATACAAATAAAAACCATCAGAAGTTGTGAATGTTGCTGTGATTGATGTTGGCGCATTGTGTGACTTGTTGTCGTTCGCAATGAATAAATTGATTTATAACTAAAAATAATTGTTTCTTGATGTTTTATTATAATTTTAAAACAGTAAAATGGTGGAATTATATGTATCCCACCGTGCAAGTGTTTTTATTCTTTTAAATTTATTATTTGTTATTTATATAAGTTATTTTCCTTCTAGAGTCAATATGGCAAGCATAAAGAGGGAAAAACCACTGACTAAAGATAATATTGGATATTACCGAAACAGGAACTTCTTAAGAAATACCTTCGTATTTGATGAATCAAACATTGTTCTTAGTGACTATAAAGACCCATTTATTAAAACATTGAGGAATAGCACGAGGATCTTTTCTTAGACGAATGGAAAAATTAAATAGATAATAAAATGTATTAAAATCCTTTAGTTCGTTGTAGAAAATTAAATAATAAATTTAAAAATACGAAAACATTTCGTGAATCTACAACAATGAGTCTTACTAAGACTATAAAACAAATTAATTTGAAACAACTACTTCTCTAGCTAATACTTCGACAGACATTGAATAATACAAATTAATTTGCGTGTTACAAATAGTACAACTATTAAAGCAACTCTAATTTGAATGAAATTATTTCTGTTGAATAAACTAATAAATGATAAAATTATTATTAAACATTTTATCATTTATTAGTTTATTCAACAGAAATAATTTCATTCAAATTAGTGTTGCTTTAATAGTTGTACTATTTGTAACACGCAAATTAATTTGTATTATTCAATGTCTGTCGAAGTATTAGCTAGAGAAGTAGTTGTTTCAAATTAATTTGTTTTAAAGTCTTAGTAAGACTCATTGTTGTAGATTCACGAAATGTTTTCGTATTTTTTAATTTATTATTAAATAGATAAAGTTACCCAGATTATTAGACAATGGACTGAAACTGGCAAACCATCATCACCTGGAATATTTTCTTCAAATTCTAGCTCAGCTTAACACATAATCGATCTTCAAAATCCATGACCGTATGATATTTCTAGTACATTTATATCTGATGGTATGATTGATCTGATTGTCTTTCAAACAAAATTTATAAGCCGAGAAATTGGGCAAAAATTTATAAATTTCCCAGTTTATCTTGCTTATTTTAAAGAAATAAATATATCAGTAAATTAATGAGTGTAAATCGATGTGTATATGTCCTGTCTCGCGTCCATATAAATAACAATCTATTAATTCCACCTAGATACCATCAACATCTAAACTCAAGATATAAAATAGAAATCCCACTGTTTCATAGAAAATTCGAAAAAAAAACTTGAAACACGTACTATTATTTACCATCTATTATCTGTCTTCTTTTGTCATAATGTGGTTGATTTAGTGGAATCGTTTTTGAAAAATTGGAAGTTATAGTAAATCCGAATCAGCATTTGAGAAGGGGTGTTCTACAAGAACATACTTTAGGACCTCTTCTATTTACGCTATATCTTTAAATTTGTTGGAGAATATATTATCTAGAAGTTGGTATTAATGTAACTGTAAGTGTGTGAGATGTCAACTACTGTCCATGGCTGTGTTATAAACAATATACGTGTTTGTTATCGTTACTCATCTACGTTTATTACCTCCTAAGCTTCCTAACAAAACCTCATCCCAACAGGTTATGTATTTGGGCCCATAACCTGTTGGGATGAGGTTTTATTAGGTAAATAGGGAGCTAATAGGCGTTGACTTAAAAACGCGTGTGTTACGATATCCGAGGTTAGAAGCACGTGGTGAAGCCGGTATAAAAAAGGCGCGTCCATACGTTGCCGTGCGAGCATTCGTTTTCGAAAATGGCTGCCAGAGATAACTCGATCGAAAAACTAAAGGGTAGTGAAAATTACCACACCTGGAAAATCTCTATAAGAACGGTGCTAAAATTTCACAGATTCGATCAGTACACCATGTACACAAGAGGATATGGATATACTTAAAGAGGTGATATCGATACATGAGTCGTTATTGATGGACATACAAACATTAAAAACAGCAGCGGATATATGGAGTGCTCTTGAAAATCTATTCGATGACAAAGGGCTGAGTCGATAAATTGGATTTCTACGTAAACTCATCACATTCAGACTGGGAAGTTTTAACAGCATGGTCGAATATGTAAACAATGTCATAGGAACGGCAAACAAACTAAAAGGTGTTGAATTTGGAATCACAGAAGAATGGATTGGTGCAATACTTTTAGCAGGGCTCACAGATGATTTCAAACGATCATGGGAATAGAAAGTATAAATAATAATTATATAAAATCAAAACTATTGGAAACTGATTAAAACAATAATACAAACAGTGCTTTTCTAAGTGGAAATAAGAAGTTCAATAAAAATGCACCATTTAAAAAAATATAAAGTGTTACAACTATGGTAAAATGAACTATAAATCATCAGAATATCGAGAGAAGTTTAAAGGCAAAATATAAGGCACAAAAGCACACAACAAAGGTGTATTTACCGTTGGATTTTTTTCGCAATAAAATAGAATAAATGAGTGGTTCATAGACAGTGGCGCAACATATCATATGACTTCAATGCCAAGCTGCATAATAACAAAAGAAAACTGCGGTATTAAAAACATCATCCTGAAACAGGAGATAGTTTCTACACATGGTATCGTCGGTTTGGTCACATCAATTATAGTTGTTGATGGCCTGGAGATTAAGGGTGAGATAACCAGTTTGATTGAGAAGTATTTTTAGAAGGAAAGCAAGTTCTAGCACTATTTAAACCTTTATAGACAAAGACAGTTGACGTTCTTGATTTAATCCACTCAGATTTATGTGTACCGATGGAGAATAACTCAATATGAGGTAGAAAATACTTTTTAACCTTCATAGACGATTACTCGCATAACATATTCGTCTACTTCTTAAAACATAAGAGTGAAGTATTTGAAATATTTAAGCAGTTTCAAGAGATGGTGGAAACGCAAACTGGAAAGAAAATTAAGATTTTACGTACTGACAATAGAAAGGAATACTGTAACAAAGATTTTGAAGAATTCTGCAAAAAAATGGATATCATTCAACAGACATCAAATGTGTATACTCCACAGCAAAATGAAAAAGCAGAACGAGCCAATCATGCAATACTGGAAAAAGTGTATGTTATTTGACTCAAAATTAGACTGCAGAAGTAGTCAATACTGCAGTTTATATTATAAACAGATCCATATCTACTAGCCTAATAGATGATACACCAGAAGGAAAATTGTCTGGTCAAAAAGTAAATGTTAAACACATGAAAACCTTTGGCTGTCCAATTATGGTTCATATTCCTAAGGAAAAGAGATTGAATCTGGATAAAATTTCAATGAAGTTGTTATCCATAGGTTATAGTGATGAATTTACACATGTGTGTAAAACATGTTAAAACAACACTACATCAAGAACGTTTGAAAAAGTTCAAAGCTGAACTAAAAAAAAACAGCAGGCAATTTCAAAATCTTTGCCATCATCTTCAACAAACGATGGACAATTTAAATTTAATTTACATTTGTTCATTGTCGTCATCTGTCCTCTGTCAACTGTGAACTACTGTCAACCAATGTCAATCACTGTCAACTACTGTCAACCACTGTTAACTACTCTCAACTACTGACAACCACTGTTAACTACTGTAAACTATTGTCAACTACTGTCAACTACTGTCAACCACTGTCAACTATTGTCAACTACTGTCAACCACCTTCAATTACAGTCAACCACTGTCAACCACTCTAGAAATATTCAGCAATTTTTTTTTAGTAGTATTAATTTTGCAGTATTTTTTTTTCAGATATTTGTAATTTTCCAGTATTTTTAAAATCTGTTTTACCTCGTTACTTATTTTGTCGGAATTGTCAATAAATTATTCTTCTAGATTGAGAATTTTTTTTTTCATTTTCTTCAGAATGTTTTTAATTTTTCGAGAATTAAATTCATTATTTGTGAATTTTCACGCCATTTTAAACTTTTTATAAAGATTTTGCATTATACAAAAAAATTATCCATCCTCCACCCACATCAACAGTAAACCAATTTTATCTCTACAGAAATTGTATGAAATAAAAACAGAAATTTAAAATGGTGAATGGTTATTTGTTCTTATCTGTAGTCTGTCAACTGTGAACAACTGTCAACTACTGTCAACTGCTGTCAACTACTGTCAATTACTGTCAACTACTGTCAGGCACTGTCAACCACTGTCAACTACTGTTAGCCACTGTCAACTATTGTCAACTATTGCCAACCACTGTCAATCACTGTCAACCATTGTCAACTATTGTCAGCTACTGTCAACGACTGTCAACTATTGTTAACCACTGTCAACTACTGTCAAACACTCTTAACTATTGTCAACTACTCTCAACCATTGACAATTGTCAAGTAATATCAACTACTGTCAACGACTTCAACTACTGTCAACTACTGTCACAGACTGTCAACTACTGTCAACCACTGTCAACTACCGTCAACTTTTGTTAACCACTGTCAACCAATGCCAACCTTTGTCAACTACTGTCAACGGCTGTCAACTACTGCGAACCACTGTTAACCATTGTCAACTACTGTCAATATTATTGTCTACTATCGTCAACTAATGTCAACTACTGTCAACCATTGTCAACTACTGTCAACTAATGTCAACCACAGTTAACTACTGTCAACCGCTGGCAACCATTGTCAACTACTGTCAACGACCGTCAACTAATGTCAACTATTGTCAACTAATGTCAACTAATGTCAACTACTGTCAACCACTGTCAACTACTGTCAACTACTGTCAATTACTCTCAACTGCTGTCAACCACATTAAACTATTGTCAACCACTGTCAACTATTGTCAACTATTGTCAGCAATTGTCAACAATTGTCAACTAATATTACTAATATCTACAGTTGTTAGAGTCACTTCTGGGGTTCCGCAGGGGTCCCATTTGGGGCCTCTTCTTTTTAACGTTTTTAACAACGACGTCGGCAAATGTTTTAAACATTGTCAATATTTATTTTACTTTGATGATATCAAGATATACTCGGCCTTTAATAATACGGAATCTTTGACTATGATGCAGGAGGATCTAAATAGATTCGTAGATTGGTGTCGGCTTAATAGAATGAAGCTAAACATCACAAAATGTTATGCTATCACTTTTTCAAAAACGCTAAATTTATGCTGCAATAATTACCTTCTCGGAGGCGTAACATTAAGTCTTACTAGTAATTGGTGTTTCTCCAAACACATTTAAATCATAGCATCAAAAGCTATGCAAATTTTAGGCTTCATTAAAAGACATTCTCATCAGTTCAGGGACATTAACACCCTAATCTGTCTGTATAAAACTCTCGTCTGCCCCCATTTAGAATACTGCGGGCTAATATGGTCTCCTTATACAGCAAAGGACATATCGGCGCTTGAACGAGTTCAGAATAAATTTATGAATCACGTTGTATACAAATTCAATTTAGCTTCGAGTCATGACACCACTACTTATAATGTTGGGTTATACCCTCTAAGGGAACGTAAAATTCAAGCTGACATTATCTTCTGCTTCCAACTTGCTAATGGATTAATAAACTCTCCTGAATTAGTTCAGTTCCTTGGAATGCATGTACCATCCAAGAATGTTAGAATTAAACAAACATTTCACGTCCCCTTCATGCGAACTGACTATGCCAAGAATGTTGGCTTATGTAGGATAGCCCAAAACGCTAACAACTGCAATTTTGATTTTTTCGGTGGCGATCTTTGTAATTGACGCCGGTTTCTTAAGCGCTAAGATATTCTATTTTATATATACTATGTTCAACATTTTTTTAACATGTATTGTGTTGTCTGTAAATTGTTTTATATCTATATTCATCTAGTTTTAATTTATTTGTGTATTCGTTTTTTTATATATACTATGATCTATATATTTTTAACGTATTTGTGTTGTCCGTAAATTATTTTATATTTATATGTCAATTATTGTCATCTATTGTCAACCACTGTCAACCACTGTTAACTACTGTCAACTACCATCAACTACTGCCAACCACTGTTAACCACTGTCAACCACTGCCAACTACTGTCATCTACTGTAAGCCACTGTCAACCACTGTCAACTACTGGCAACCACTGTCAACCACTGTCAACCACTGTCAACTACTGTCAACCACGGTCAACTACTGTCATCCATCGTCTATTAGTTTCATTATGAAAATTATTATCAGTATTATTTATTATCTGATATTTAAAATATATCATTTGTCAACTACTGTCATTCACTATCAACTAATAAAACCACTGTCAACTACTGTCAACTATTGTCAACCACGGCCAACTACTGTCATCCATCGTCTATTAGCTTTATTCTGAAAATTGTTATCAGTATTATTTACTATCTGATATTCAAAATTTATGATTTGTTAACTTTTATCTCTAAGCTTTTATTTATTTATCATTTATTATGTGTTATTTGTCGTCATCTGTCATCTGTCATCTGTCAACTGTGAACTACTGTTAACCACTGTCAACTACTGTCAAGTACTGTCAATTTCCATTTTACAATACAATAACAATTGATTAGTTTATAAATAAGTAGATATAATAGACCGTCTCTATTAGGGATCACACTTACGTAAACGTCGTTAGACTAGGCCCAGTTAGTATTAAATGTAAACAAATTCAAGTAATAGCTAATAATCATGTGTTCTACAACCATATTAATTTTCTACTTTCGGCAAAAATACGGATGTGATGACTGGCGCATATTTATCGTTTTCGTTAATTTTCATATTGAAACACGCATTTATAAACCGTACTATTGAATTGACATTCCGAAAACATTTCTTATTTCATATTTCTTATTTGTATATTCATGTATAGTTGTGTTCTCTCACCGCTGTCTTAATCGTATTTATTTACTGAAGAAACCTACAAACCCATAATGCCAAAGGTGAAAACCACAATACAAGAATGGATTAGAGACTATCCAGAACAAAGAAGAGAAAATAATACATTATTTTGTAAGGCACTGTTTAAAAATGGTAAGTTTTATTTTAGTTCCCAACTGCTTCCTAACTAGTTAAGACTTGTGTGTAAAACATGTTAAAACAACACTACATCAAGAACGTTTGAAAAAGTTCAAAGCTGAACTAAAAAATAGCAGAAAATTTTACAATCTTCAACAAACGATGGACAATTTAATTTACTTTTGTGCAAAATACTTTTAAATTCGAATATCCCTTTAAGAAAATTACAAAATGATGCATTTAAATCTTTTTTGAAAAAATATTGTAAAATGCGCATTTCTGATGAAAGCACCGTATGAAAAAATTAAGTAGCTTTTTCGTATAATGAAACCATACGAAAAATTAAAGATATTATTAAGAACAATTATATATGGTTAGGTGTGGATGAAACCACAGACACTTGTAGAAAGTATTATGCTAATTTAAAAGTAGGAGTTTTGCATAAAGGCATCAAAGAATTGAAGAAAACTGATAATAACACTATAACAAAATTCAAAATGGTGATGTGGCCATCATAGTACTTTCCCTATATTTTACACGAAAACTATAAGGTTTACGCAAAAAAGCTATTCTTAATGATTTGTTCACCATTGAATTCTCTATAATTATTTGTAATGCAAGTTTCATGTAACTCTGACAGTTTATTAGCAATTGGCAATAAATATCAAAATTTTCAATTTTAATTTTTTTTCTCAAAAGTTAAGAATTTTATGAAAAATATGTTCGAATAAAACTTGTTCAGTTTTTTATTACCTTTAACTTTTGTTTGAACCATTTTTTAAAATTTTTCATATCTAGAAAAATAAAACGAAAAAACAAAAAAATGCCTCGAGTAAACATCCACTTCCGGTTTATGAATGTTTACCAAAAGCTTTTCAGTTCCAGTTTTTAACGGTAAAACCTTAAGTTTGAAGTTTCATCTCAAACAGATTATTCGTTTTTGAGATACAGCGCCCACCGACAGACACACATCCAGACACAAAAATTATTTTTCCAGAAATTAGTGTTTTGGGTTCAGGATACCCCAAAACGGATATTTCCGCAAAAAAATTTTTTCAAAAAAAAATCACGAAAACAATACTCCCCCTATATATACTATATAGGGAAAGTAATAAATTATGAATTTACTGGCTTATTTTTGGCTTAGATAGTACCAAGATAAAAATGTTACTAATGCTGTCCGACGCATTTAATACATTGTACAAGTTTAGTAATTAAATGAATTGCTGAAACAATATGAATAAATTTCCATTGGTAGATTTAATTAAAAATGGAAAAAGTGTTTATAAAAGCTTTTCTGCGGGTACAATGATTCAAAGAGATATCTCACTACCCTCTGAATTAGCGCTAACAGGATAGGAAAGTTTGCTAGATGCTGTGATGTAAGATTTAAAAAGATTATATACGACCTTCCCAAGACGACAAGCAAATCAGTTAAAGACTGTCAATCAGTTCTTCAAACAATTTAGCTTACATACATTTAAATTTTATGAGCGCCACAATAAAATCTTTAGAAAAACTGGTAATGTCTTTGCATGTATCTGCAAATTTAACAAATAGTTTTAAAGATTCAATTTAGAAAATGCCTGGACGCATTGGTCAAGAAATCAAATTAAAATCGGAAGAAGTATTTGATAAAAATTAAGGATTTTTAATATAAAATAAATTTGATTTTGAATGGCGATAATGTTCCCAATTTTCAAATTAATTTAACTATAATAGCTAAATTTAAAGATGCGCCCATAACAAGTGTGGATGTGAAGAGAAGTTTTTCTGCCTTCAAAAATTTATAAAATTTAGAGCGACAGAATTATTTTACAATTAAACGCTTAGAGCAACATTTAGTGGTTAATTGTTTTAATGCATAAATTTTAGTTATATTAAATGTATACAAAATTACAATTTAATTTATTTTAGTTTTTAGAGGTTACTTGTAGAATTTAATTTATATGTAAACCATATTCACAAACGTATTTAATATTAAGAAAATATAGATTTCTTTAATGCCTTTTATTGTGTTTTAATGATTTTTTCCCCTGTATTAATGCTTTTTAAATGCTTTTTTCTCTAAATATGGTGCTTTTTAAAGTGCATTTTTTCATTTTTTTATGCTTTCTTATCCGATCTCTAGTGTTGAATGTAAGGGATATAGGTGTATTGATCCCATATCAAAAAAAAATCAATTTAGCAGAGATGTAATATTTCTAGAATCGAACACAGATACAAAGGTATTTAATTCATTTGATCAAATAAATGGAACGTCGAGTCGGTGGGAGAAAATGATCGAGAAAATGAAATGTCTAAAGAAGTTAAAAATTCAACAGATGGAAATGAAGAATTGAGTGCATCAGATTATGAAGATTCAAGCGATGAAGACTACTTTCCGAAATTAGCAGATACATCAATGAAACGAGGCGATCTGCACGTACATCAAAACCTGCAAAAAGATGAAGGATTTTCTGTATGCTACAAAAGCAATTCAAGGAGAAGAAATTCCTTCTACCATTCAAGAAGCATTAGTGGATAAAAAGACAGATAAATGGAGAGAAGCCATTAAAAATGAACTTAGATCATTAGAACTAAATAATAACTGGAAAATTGTAGACCTACTAGCAAACGGTAAGGCTGTAAAATGTCAATAGGTTTTCAAAAATAATCGTCAAAAATATGTATAAAGCGAGATTAGTTGCAAGGGATGTTCACATATACCAGGCATTGAATACTTTCCGGTAATTCGATACACATCAATGTGGTTATTAATAGCATTAGCTGTGAATTATAGACTTAAATTTTACCAAATGGACGCCACTACAGCGTTTCTACAGGGAGAACTAAAGGAACAAATTTATATGGAACAACCTGAATTGTACAACGATGGAACAAAACGAGTATACAAATTAAAGAAAGCAATCTATGGACTGAAGCAAAGCGGAATGGAATTGAATATCAAGCTATCAAAAACGTTAGAGGAATTCGGTTAAAAAAAGTTAAAAGTGAATCCATGCATATTCTAGAGTAAAGATACAAAATTAATAATTGCAATATGTATATGTACATGACCTATTGATATTTTTGAGTGATGAAAAGATTAAAGCAGCATAAAGCACAAATTAAATCTTGAACTTAAAATGAAAGATTTGGGAGTTGCAAAAATAACGTCGGTTTAAACATTTCTTACAAAGATAATGGAATATCTTTGGACCAAAACAATTTTATAAAAGAGATGTTAGCAAGGTTTGGAATGTGCGACACCAATGAAATAAACACGCAAGTGGCCCAAATTCAAAGCTATCAGGTGACATGGCAAGTGTAAAAAACTTGGTTGTGTACCAGATGGTTCCTTTACTCGTTCCCGGGTATGTTCCATTTGTCCATTCCCTCCGCTGTGGTATAATCGTTTTAAATCTGCGGTCTTGATGGCCCCATATTTAAAGTGTGTCCATTTATGTGCATCCTATAGGCTGCCTGTCTAGCTTCCATCATTACAAATAGATGTAGTGGTGGTAGCGATAATATGTGTTCCATGGCTGCCGTGGGCGTTGTCCTCATTGCCCCAGTGATCAGCAGACACGCCTGTCTTTGCACTCTTTCGAGTTTTACTGCTGCACTTTTGGTTTGAGCGCCGCGTATGTCACTATAGGTCTTATGACGACAGTATAGCCATTTGGTCATACTGGGTCTCAGTCCCCATGTGCGTCCTACCATTATTCGGGTCGCAAAAAGTCCTCTCATGGCCTTATTGCTGATGCTATCTAGGTGGAAGTTGAAGTTCAATCTGGTATCAAGTATGACCTCTAAATATTTTACTTCATTTTTGATTGGAACATCCATTTCTTACATACGTAGTGATTTTATGTCATTGGTTTTTCATATTCTGGTAAACGGGACGATCGCCGTTTTTACCGCGTTTACAGTAATTCCTTCATTCCTACACCATCTGTCTACGGTAATTAGTGCCTTCTGCATCAAGTTTGATACAGTGGTCCCAAACTTCCCGCTTACTAGAATGGTCAGATCATCTGCATACCCTAGTACATATATGCCCTGGCTTTCGAGTAGCAACAGAAGGTCCATGACGAGGCACCATGGGATGGGCGAGAGAACATCTCCCTGCGGGCACCCGCCAGTGACTAACGCTTCTGCTGTTTTTCCATAGAGGGTAGTTGTCACAGTCCGCCTTCTGAGCATCTTGTTTATCCATTGTCGGACTTGCGGGTTAATTCCTCTTTTCCCCATTGTTGTTGCTATGGAGTTGAAGGTTGTATTGGCCCTTAACGCAACGTCTTTGCATTTTAGGGTCCTTTCGCATCTGCTCACTAGCTGGTGGATTGCTAGCTCGCATGACTTTCCCGCTTAGTAGGCGTATTTTTGAAGGTGTAGTGGTGAGTACGTGTCTCTTAGAATCAGTATTTCCTGATTGCTGGAAGGATGCTATTGTTAAACCTTTTATTTTCAATATATACTTGTACAATATTAAACAAACTACAACATTGTAAATACCATATGTATGCTGACGATAGTCAACTGTACCTTTCCTTTTTGCCCAACTCGTATGATGAAGCTGTATCTCGGTTAAATTCTGATTTGCAAAAAATCTATAACATATCCTGCTCTTTGAACTTGGTGCTTAACCCCTCAAAATCTAAATTTTTGTTATTTGGCAATGACAAAGTGTGTGAAGATTTACATAGCAAGCTTAATATTATATTAAATGGTACACTTATTCCGTATTCTGAGGGTGCCAAGAATCTAGGAGGGAGCCAAGAATCTAGGTGTAATCGTTGATAATTCCTTTAGATACAAAAAGCAAATTACTAAGTACATTCAAACCTCTTACTGTAACTTAAACAACTGCACCCTTATCGATCTACTTTGCCAACCAAATTAAAAATATCCTTGTGTAATGCATTTGTTTTGTCTCATTTTTCTTATTTTTCAAACCTCTAAAGTCCTGCCATTGAAAAAATAACTTCAAATCGTATACAAAAAGTACAAAATTCTTGTCTACGCTTTATATACGGGATTTGAAAATATGATAAAATATTACACAAGCTAAAAGATGCAGATTGGACAAATATCCAAATGAGAAGGGAGATTCAATTGGCCACATTTTATCACAAAGTAATTTTATCGAAAAAACACCATATTTATATAATAGACTTACATTTTGGGAAGATGTACATACCTTAAACACAAGATTTAAAGGTCGTTTATCGCCTTCTAAACATCGAACTTCACTTTTTGAGAGATCTTTTTCATTTCAAATTTATAAAGTTTATAATGCTATTCCATACCATTTGAAAAAATTATCTAGCCATGATTTCAGATATCAGTATAAATCATTTAAAATGTCTTTAACCGCTTAACATCATCAGTGCGTATACATATTTATACATAATTTATTTACTTATTAATGTACTTGTACATTTTATAAAATTATTTTGATTATAATATGATTGTATTGTAAGAGTATTGAGGTATAATAACAGTATTTTTGTACAATTTTTCCGGCATGTTTAAATTAATTTTTCTTACTTAACATTTAATTTCTTAACAATGATGTATACCTATAGGACATTATTAATATTACTTTGGTGTATTAGTGAGTATCCTATTATTTTCTTGTTATACTAGTAAGGTTTGGATGGAAGAATAGTTTGGTATTTGCCCAAAACTGAATCTCCCCTTAAGGTCTTCCCAGAATGATTATATTTAACACTGATTATTCCTTACATGTATGTATTAAGAATTTGTTTCTTGTTTTTTGCATTTAACTTTTTCTTAGAAAATACAGTCTAACTAATGAATACATAGTATGCTTAGGAGATTATAACAAAAATATGTTAAACATAACCTCAGCAAGCAGTTCCTTCTGTTCGCTTTTATAGTCGTCTCTTAAACAAGTGATTTCGGAACCCACGCGTATCACTGCAACAACAGAATCTTTAATAGATCTGATTATAACAAATTAATGCAATATTTTATATAACTTCAGACACACATGGCTTATTTGACCATTCCTTCATTTATTGAGAGCTACCAATAATTACGGCAAGAGTTGAACATACAATAATTAAAGTTAGGGATATTAAAAATATAGATCTCAACGATTTTTTAAATGATATCTATAGAATAAAATGGCATCAGATTTGTAATATTAATTATAAAGTGGAATATTTTAATAACAACTTATTAAATGTGCTGAACAAACATGCTCCTCTCAAAGAAATTAAAATTAGTAAGAGGCCTACACCATGGATAACTTATAATATAAAAGAGATGATTAAAATACGAGAGAGAGCGTGTCAGTGATATAAGAAAACAAAGAGTCCTATACTCAACATTTGTTACAAATTAACGAAGATAAAACCAAACTCATTCTTTTTGGCTTTAAGAAAAAATGCATCAGCAGATTTTATTATATTAATAAATGGAACTATGTTGCCTATTAATGTGTCTGTAAAGAACCTAGGGATGCAAATATAAGATTTAAACAAAACACCAACAGTATACTACGTAAAGCGTACATTGCACGTCGATATATGTAAATCGTCAAATGATTGACCAGAAAACTACAGTTATGTGATACTTTAGTGTTATCTAATTTCAATTATGGTGATACAATATATAATGCCTGTATAGACAAGGAGGATCTAAACCGAATTAAACTTATGCAAAACGCATGTCTTATATTTATATATGGCATACGTAGGCGTGAAAAAATATTATACAAGTTACTCGGCTTGTTTTTATTATAAGGAAATGAATTCAAAATGTCCACCTTACCTTTATGAAAAGATTCGGTATAGAAGCGATGTTCATAACATTAACGTAAGAAGTAAAGGTTTACTATCTATACCAAACCATAGATTTCAGGTTTTCAAATGTTGCTTTTCTTATACATTTGCCCAATGCATGAACAAAGTACCCTTTCAGTATATGGGTTTTAGTGATTTTAAATCGAAGTATAAACTTATGATATTTGAACATAATATTTATATTAGTATTATTCATTAATGAAAGTTAGTAAATAAGTAAATTTAATACATTTAATTTTAGTTACGTTACGTAATGCTTATGTAGATTAATTATTACTCAATCGGTGTATATTTTAGTTTTCGTTTTTTTGTAATTTCAATGTGTCAATAAATGATTTATTATTATTATTATTATATAAAACTTGTAAGACTTTTGAAAATCTACTTATCTGTAATTAATTGGAATATATAGGGTGGCCCACAAAATTGTTGTCAATTAAGATTACATTACGTTACCATACGTTATACCTAAATACATTTCAGTTTCATGGATATCAAGGTTTCAAATAAGAACGAATCACAATGCGACATTCGAACGTAATCGCAGTTACCTGACCAACACAAATTAGGTAAGGCCTTGGAAAGAAAAAGTTAAATTCTGTCGAAATTGATCAACAAGAAATTTTCATGGCCTTTTTACTTACTGAAACAGAGAGAATTGATATGTTAATTTTAGGGGGTATGGCGATAAATAGAGATCATATAAGGAGGTATGTGATATCTATAATAATTTTCCACCCAGACTGGCAAATTTAAAAAATGCACTTTTTCTACTACCCCTTATAAAAAGACATTTTTCGTCACCGAATACTCCAGCGAAAATTTGAGTTCCGTCACTAGTGAGAGAAAATCCCATAACGCTAACTTTCGTCACTAGGGACGAAAGTTACCTACAAATTTTCACCTCCGTCTAGTTGCCAACTGTCACTATATCGTGTCATTATTAAACGTCAGTTTTTGAAGTTGTACTGTTCGTAACTTTATCATATCATGATTTCTGATTCAGTAAGTGATTTAGATCTTTCCAATACTGCACCAGAAATAGTAAATCAAGCTGAGAAAACCTATGTGGATTTATTATCAGAAAAATCGAAAAAGAGGTATGAAGAAATATATGTAAAATTCATGGAATTTAAGACAGATAATCGCGTAAATTAATATTCACTGTGCTGTTTGCATATTTTGCAAAATTGTCGGAAAATTTGATATTTAAATCGTAAGTAATTTAAATATGATATGTAGTTTTGTAATTTTTAATTCAAAATAAAGTATTTGTTTATATAATAATAAAAGTTTGTTAGTATCATAGGTAAGGTAGTAGAAAAAGTATAGTGTTTAACTCGTCGAAAGCATTTTTTTAAGCTCGCGAACATTACCAAACTCGGCTTCGCCTCGTTTGGTAAACTGTTCTCTCGCTTAAAAAAATGTTACTTTCGTCACTCGTTGAACAATATACTATTTTCGAACTGTAGTGCGTTACAGAATGACTGGGAGTGTGAAAAACCGACTCAGATCTGAAAGGCCTAGGAGTGCTACCGCCGATGATAAAACATTGTCATTCAATTAATGACAATCCACCAATCACCTTGCTTCGGATCATGAAATTGATCAAAAATCTGCAAGAAACATTCCTCATACCGAGTAAATTAATCCATACGGATGGTCCCTTCACCACACGGAATGGTCAATATATAATCGCCAATAGACAAAAATACCGTTACTGGGGGCCAAATAATCCAATCTTTTGATATTAACTTACGTTGTATCAGCAAGATGGAGCTCCTTCGCATTTTTCTCGGAAGTTAGAGAATTTTTGGAGGTGATGTTCCCAAGTAGATGGACAGGAAGAAGAGGGCCTATAGAATGGCCTTCGTGGTCTCCTGAGATTTTTTTTTTGTGGTTACTTGAAAAAATTCTTTATCGGAACAAATCGAATAATTTGAAAGAACTGCGAATTAATTTTTTTAATGAAAGTGAGAAATAACAAGGGGAATGGTTTTACATACCCAACATCAGTGTCAGTTAGTAAATGGGGACTGCATACATTATAGGTTAATAAAAATGTTCAAAATTGACTGGACTATCAAATTAAATAGTAATATACAGGGTATTTCATTGAAAAATGTAACATTAATTCACAATTTTGTGGACTATTCTGTATATATAATCCATTTTATTACAGATAAGTAGATTTTTTAAAGCGTTACAACTTTTATATACGACATTTTTTGCTAACACCTTCTTTGAAATAATCGACCGTTCTGATAATTTCTCCTAGATCTGTATATGTTCCATCCCGTAAAAAAGAACTTATTGAAAAGTTAAAAATTCTTGTTTTGAGTAATGGTTTATGCAAAATAATTGAAATGAATGTTTATTTCCATTTCTTATGGCTACAAAAAATTCAGGTTTTTATTTTTTTTAATCTTCAAAGGGTTATAGGATATGATAACTCAAGAAATGCAATTGTCCGTTGATACCTGTTTGCTAAATGAAATTTGCCATTTGTAATATATGATCTACAATACGTTAGCTGACATATACCCTTTGATAATTGACATGATAGAATTGTTGACACTTTAGTTTGACAGGAAAATCATTTAAAGTGAGGCGCTAATATGCAAACATATAAACACACAAATAACATGACGGAAGGACCATGTAGTCCGTAGCCAATCACTACAAAATATTTTTAGTTGATATGGGATTTAAAAATAAAGTAAATATTATTGGTTCTATGAGAAAAGAAATATATTTAAGAGCACGTAACATGAAACTTCATCACAATAACTTAATCTAATAAATTTATATTATACTAGGAAACTTGAAAGAAAATATGTTTAAAAAATTAGTAAATTATTAGTTAATAATTATTATTAAACAACCGTTAAAAATATTGTTTTGTTCATTTATCATGGTATGTTCTAGACTGGTGCTGATTGATTATAAAGTAAACACATTTCCTGGCACATTACTGTATAAAGTAAATTTAAATTATTGATTCGTAAAGAAGATGAAAAAAGCGCGAGAGATTATTTAATCGCGGCAAACACACACATACACACATATATATACAAGTCGGCTTGGCCTTGTGACAAAGTGGCCTATAACGAGTTCTATCCAGAAATTGGTACCGTTTGTTAATGTCCTTCCAGTGCACTCTCGATTTGTCCGCTTTCGAAAATTCAAACCAAACCGAAAGGAAGAAGAAGAAGAAGACGGCGAAGATGATGATCTTTTAGAATACTGAGTTCTCTCTAGAATACGTATGTTTTTTTGCATGACGCATCAATAAATTAAAGGTGTAATTTGTTTAATTGATCGAGAGATGCACACTCATACATGCAGAAGGCAAATGGAGAAGATTGTGTATGTGTGTGTGTGTTTCGAGAGAGACGGAGGAAAGGAATGCGCCGTTGTATAACAAATGTACGCCGTATAAAAATGTAAATAATAATTTCCAAGTGGCGTGTGTGTGGGTATTTTGAAAGAGCAGTAAACAGAGTGGTGCACAGTGAAATAAATCAGGTTCTACAAGTAAGTAAGTAAGTAAGTAAAGAAGGAGGAGAGTACGTGTTCATGTGTGTATGTGTTATTTCTTGAACCAACCAACAGCACACACACACACACGCACGCAGATATTATTCACACAAACAGAGATAAACGTTTTAATGGTGTTGGTTGTATGAATATTAAACGAGTAGAAAAGTATTTCGATAAAGTGGTCAAGTCGTGTCGGAGAGTGATGGTGGTTCGCGACAGAAAGTCTACGCAAGCAGTCGCTCACAAACTCCTGGCCATAATCCGTCACGTAATTGGGCATATAACTGTTACACATGTATGTGCGAAACTGTTGTTGTTAAATAAATGTGCGGTGTGGGTGTATTTCCTAATTTACGTTCGTCCTATTCCACTCTCTATTTCGGATTTCTTGTGATAACTGCGGCGGACGACCGTTTTGCGACGACGCCCGGTGCGGTCGGTGCGTTTTGGATGTTGGTTTGTTCGTTGCGACGCCGCTCCTGCAAGTACTTTGCAGGACTCGTGTTGAGATGTAGCAGTGCGCGATTCTGCAAGTGAACTAGTGCTTATTAATTGTTATCAGCGGATTTCTTGCTGGTGTGCAGAAAATTCGAATTCCTTGGATCCGACGGATTGCCATTGCTGGAGGATATTTTGAACAGGTAAAGACGTGTTCGTTTCTTAGACTTTCGCACTGGACTAACTGGTTGAAACGTGTTTACTACTATAATTTTGTAATAGTTTTAAATTGTATTGCCTGCAATGGCTGCGTAAAAAATGTTTTATTAATAACGAAGGACCAAATATTGAACCTTGAGGAATATTCGATAATTGGAAGTAAAAGTTAGATAATTGATTATTAATAATAATAACTTTAATAATTCGCTAAAATTAAATCCTTACAAATGAGGTACTGTAAAAATTAGAAATCATATTGTTGGAATTCCATAATATCTGGTATAATAGGTAGTTTCAAAAATTCTTTATTGTTTTACAATTGCTTTGACACACAGTGGCATTTTCAGATAGATGTATTCATGAATATATCAGATTTTTTTTTAAAGTGATAATTTTCGTACAAATTTCAATTAATTTGTTAAACTACTGAAGATTGGAGAAAATAATGTTGAACCTTGAGGTATACCTGATCCTATAAAGTAAGGTCTATATTTAAAAGTGATATTAGTTTGCTAGGTATTATTAATAATTTATTATAGCCGGAGATTTAAAGTTATTAACATTCAAATAAAATCTATTTTTTAACTACCATCAAAAACTTTAACCAATCCTGTTTGTAAGTGATGTGCATAAAATGTAATAAATTTATTTATGTATCTAATTTATTATAATTATAATTTATTAGCAATATATTAAATATTAAAATTATTCACCTTCAGATTGTAATTACTTTTTCAGAATTATTAAATTAAAGTGCACCAATGTTGAACCTTGAGGTATTCAAAGTATTTAGAAGCAATAACTGAATTTAAAATTGTTACGAATACTTTTTTATTTACGTATAATAATTTTATAGTTACTATTTGTACTTTTCAACATTCAAATACAATCCATTTTCTTGATACTATTAAATTTTTAACTATTCTACCAAGTAAATATTACTGGTTGCTATAGACCCAATGAAATTTTCAGAAAAAAATTCATAAAACGTAAATTTTATTCCTATTATTAAAAACTGTGATAACTTTAGAAAGATATAATAAATAATAATCAAGTTACTATCGCGAATGAAACATAAACAATTTCTTTTTACTTAGTATTAGTTAAGTAAGTATACATATAAAGCACATTTGTAAGGTTAATGAGTACATCATTGAAGTTGAAATAATGCCTTATGTATGTAATCATGCTAACTAAGTTTGAACGTGGATAATCGGTCTACGAGTAGCCGGATTATTAATTCGTGATGTTTCCGCTCGCGTGGGACGCAGTTTTACCACAACTTTCCTATGTTGGTGAAGAAATTAACAAAGGAAACTACATTTGCTTCTCGGACGTCCTAGACTAGCCACTTATCAAGGAGTTCATGCTCTTCTGCTTATAGCTCTTCGGGATTGTTTTTTAACCTGAGTGGAAATTAGTTGTTGATGGAGAGGATTAACGTATCAAATAATTACATATTCTTAGTTTAAATCACACCTACTATTATTTTATCTCTAATTCACGGCATCATATGAGAGAAATAACCGATTAAGAAATCTCCTTATGATCGATGTATTGAAGAATTCAATAATTTTGGCTCAGATCATTGTTTATTGTCCCTAATTAACGTATTCCAAGGTGGCAATGTTGTATAATGGAATCATGTCGGTTTTAATGACGTATCTTAATTTTGTTTATAGGTCCTTTATATAGATGCTGATGATTTGCTAGAAGACATCCTGGAGAACGGCGCAATGTGTAGTTTTCTGTAAAGTTTTCTGTAAAACATACTATGTTCAATCAAGATGTTATTGTGTAGTCACAGCACAATTGAAGAAGATCTCCTATATTAGTTACTCAGATAACCTTTAAGGCAAATCGGTAGATTGATGTCATGCTTGAAGCAGTATTATTGTCAAATCTGCATAAAATGAAGATAATGGTTGTAAGAATTAATACTAAATTTACTAAATCGACAAATAATATTTTGGTTAAAAAATAGTCAATTATTTTGTGCCTGCAAGATATCAAAAAAAAGTAAGAATAATGTGCTGCCGTAACCGCAAGAGATTCTAAGAAGTTTCTAAAAAGTGTTGATCTGCTTTAATTGCCTTCTCATTTGCTAGATTAATCGATAATTAAACATGTATGGGATATAGACGAAAGGAGAATAAATGTTCTACAGTAGCCAAAAACATTGGGATGAAGTTTAAAACAGATTATAGAAATATGAGATAGTAAACTTCAGTTTAGCAAAGATTTTAAGTATGCCTAGTCAGATAACTAAATATGAATGCTCGACATATTATTAATATACATCTTACTGAATTTTGTTATCATCAAATAGGAATTAAACTGGGTATTTTTATTTGAGATTAGGAAGACAAAAGAAAATTACCTTGTTATCATTCACGGTTTTTATTATTCGGTTTAAACCATTACATGGTCATTTTTAAACTACAACTGTAGTTGAATTTCATTTATCGTTCTAATTATCAAAAATGTATCACAAAGTAATGGCTTCAAGCATCAACTATATTAATTGAGATTCTTTTTTGGAAAGATGCTAGGTAAATATAATATTTGACACGCCGGTGGTGGCGCATTCTGTTGCGGCCCCGAACTAACGTTGGTTCGGGTCAGCAGTTGGATGTGTGACTGGTACCATTCGCCAATGGGATACAATTAATGGTGCTTTAGAGTGACGGGCTATCATTTAAAGTAACAAGTTCATTTACACACACAAATGGATAAATCACACGGCGGAAGGAAAACGGGGTCCATAGCCAAACACTACTACTACTACTACTACTACTACTACTACTATAATGTTACTCGCATATATCTAAACTAGCAGTCCTGCATATGCTTACTAAAATAAAATATTTTTTTAATCTTATCTATAATATACTAAATGACATAAATAATCGCTAATGAAGAAGATATTAACATTTCTCCTTTCATGACTTTTAAATCCTTTAGACATTGGCGATCATGACGTTTACTCCCTGATAAAACCACCGTGAGGTGAAATATTGTTGGGGTACAATATTAAAAACATTCAGAAACCATATACTAAGTCAGTATTTCTTTAAGTTAATGCTGGACTGAAAGACCATGGGTCGATAGCTGTTGATCAAAAGAAAAATGATGTCTGTATCATATTAATCTCCATAAATAAATGTTACTATATTTAGGCTTCTGTAAATAAAAATTTTATTCTCCCTATAACAATTGGATAAAAGGAGGTCTAATTTTGAACCTTGTGCCACCTTATCAAACAAATAAACAGTGTGAATACGACTTATAAAATTCCTTCAATAGAAATTAAATTTATTGAGCTATAAATGAAAAGTAAAATCTAATTATTATAACTAAACTAGCATTTCCAGTATTTCCAATAAAATTAATAAAGAATCCTCTTTGATTATATTTTCTCTATTTTCAAGAAACCTTCAAATAGATCATTCATTATATTTTTAAAGAATAAGTTCCACGTATTTAGCTCTGAAACATAATAAAAATTCAAGTTATATTTTTTTAGAATGTCCAAATATACATTGCAAATTACAAATAAAACTTAATGAACCTCTTTGATGGTGTTAGAAAAGATTTCAGACTAATTTAGATTAAGGCAATCGAAATTGAAAAGTCGTAGATACATTAATTCAAGAAATGTATATCCGTAAACTTTTAGATAAAGATGAGTTGTGTTAAATCATCATAGGAATCTATGGTTCCCCCATTTTCCCACATTGACGGAACATCCTGTCTACTAATTACAATTCATTACAACATTCATTTCCTGACCGTAATTTTCCTGATTGAAAAACCTTCCAAAGTATTCATCAACGTCTTAATGAAATCGGCACATTAAAACGAACTAGAGGCCAGTAAGAAGTGGAAGAGAATATGATAAACATGATAGAGGAAGATCCAGGTACTTTCACTCGAAAAACTTCAAATACTTTGAATGCAAGTCATTGAACTGTGGAAAATCCTTAAAAAGTATTTGTGGTACCCATATGACATTATCATACACAACGCGTTCGGGCACTTCTTTCTGATGATATTCCCCCACATATTGCATTATATGATTTTGGACACATATTTCTCAACTACTGATGCTAATTCTTATTACCGATGAAATTAATTTATCAAGAAATGCAATAAAGCATTTTCATATTAACCATGTGTGGGATAAGGAAAAATCCACAAGAGATAAATGAAGATCATTTTCAACATTAATTCTCCTTGAACGTTTGGGTTGGAATTGTGGGTTACTGGCTAATTGGATCGGAATTTCTACCAGGAAGACTTAGGTGTATCGCAACTTATTAGAACAAGATCTTTCCCAGTTTCTGGAGGATGTACCATTAGTAACAAGAAATGCAATATGGTTTATGTACGATGGTGCATTTTAGTGTAGTTCCTAGTGGGGCTTTAACTGTAACATACGGAGATTGCTGGATTGGTCGAAGTGGTCCTCACCCTGGCCTGTAATTTTCAACAGTTATTGTAGATTTAGAAACTTTACCTGTATTTTTTGGTAATAAAATGTTGTTGACGAAAATTTGTTCTCTCTATATCTTAGAACCAAAGCGGGTTTTCAAAAATCACGAACGAACAATAATTCTTTAGAATAGTCCAGGGAATAACCATTTGAATTTATGTCTTATGTTAAATAAACAGAGAAACTATTCAATAGAGAATTACGGCACACAAGAAGATATATAGATGTAGTTGTAAAATCAGAAGGGAATAGGAATATTATTTTAGAGAGAAGTTAATGAAAATAAAAGAGTAGCAATGTGAGTACGGTGCATAAAAAAGATGAAGATATTATAAACATATCAAAAACAAAAATACATATTAATATATTGGATTGATGCGGCTGTCGAAACTTCATAATATATGAAGAATATGAATATGAATGAAAATATTTATCATCTACCTGATGAAGCCACTGTGTGGTGAAACATTGTTGTAGTACAATATTTAAAACATTCAGAAACCCTATACTGTGTCAGTATTTCTTTAAGTCATATTAATATAATTGAAAGATGAAATTAAAGAACATAAACAAAGGAGGACAAACCTGGACGAAGGCTAAAGTAATAGTCCTCCTTTGTTTAGGTCCTTCTATATTAAAATATCTTCTGGTATTCTTCTTCTATTTCTTTCTGTTCTTATGCATCATTTGTTTTACTCACTTCTATTATCTTGCTACAATATTTTGTCTCTATCGCTTGTACTCTTCTTTTTTTATTTTTTGGTGTTTTACTTGTATACGTTGGTATAGGTCTGAAGATGCTTTTATACTTAGATATTGGTTTATTTTTCTCTATAAATAAATTGTTTATTGCATAGTATAGATTGTATATTTTTTTTTCTTTTCAAATAGAAATTTTAATCCTTTTTAATTTATATTCTTTATCATTTCTGTAATTTTATTTCCTTCTAGATATTTTTCTTTATTTAATATTTTATTGCCTATTTCGATTCTTTCAATTCTATTCCTTCATTACTGTCATCTTCTCCTTATACTATGTTTGTTTCCTCTTTTATATATTTTCCTCGCCTTACATTGTTATTTACTGTTTCTAAAAATGTTAGTTATTTGGTAGAACATTTTGTTTCTATTATTAGTTTTTCAACCTTTGTTCTGTGTATCTTATATATCTTGTTTTTGTTGCTTATTTTTGCTTTTCCATCTTTTTAGTTTAACTTCTTGTTTTATGTTACTTTAAACTCTTGTTACTTCACTTCTAGTATTATACCGCCACCTTTGATATTAATTTCTTTCCATACCTCTTTTAACATATTTGTGTATTTTCAACAGTTTTTAACAATTTTTCTCATATTTAGCTTATAAATTTTTATGCTTTTATGTTTTTGTTCTCTTGTATTTTTACTTTCCCGAAGGGTTCCCTTATTTCTGTTACTACTAAGTAATGACCAGTGCCTATTTTACTTACTCTTTTAACGCTTAAATCTAACACTGATTGCCTGCATCCTCTCACTACTAACACAAAGGCTCTTATACATTTCTTTGTTTGCTCAATTTTTCTCTTGTATATATTTGTATATTTATGAGTCCATAAAAGATATTTGTAATATTTATATTATTCCTTCTAGCATCCGATAACTATTGTGTATATGTTGTTTCTTGTGTATAACATAGCATTAAAATCACCTAATACATATAATTTTCTTTTTGCCTTTTCAAAACCTAGTGTTATCAATTTTTTTCTTCCTTTTTTATTAATAGTTCATTTCAACCTTTAATGTTTATTTATTTAATTTATTTTAATAATATTAATATTGTTCATTCTGATATGTTCATAAAATCTTCATAATTTTTATGCACCCTACTCCCAAAGGTTTATCGAGAATTAATGTTGAAAATGTTGAAAATGATCTTCATTTATGTCGTGTGGATTTTTTCTTATCCCACACATAGTTATTATTAAAATTCTTTATTTCTATTTTTTGAAAAATTCACTTCATCGGTAATAAGAATCAGCGTGAGTAGTTGAGAAATTTGAACGAATGTGTCCAAAATCCATTGACATATAGGAATATGTGTTTAATTATTTGCATTCAAAGTATTTGCAGGTTTTCGAGTAGAAGTACTTGGATCTTTCTTTATCATGTCTAGCACATTCTTTTCTACTTCTTATTGGTCCTCTACTTCGTTTTAATGTGCCTGTTTCATGCAGACGTTGATGAATATTTTGGAAGATTTTTCAATCAGGAATACTAAGACCAGGAAATTAATGTTCTAATGAATTGTCATCAGCAAGTTCATAAATGAGATGCATGTCAGTCGTCTTTGCGTTCGTATGAAGGTTTATGATAAAGGACTTCACTAACAAAAGTTTAACTATTAAAGACAGAAAATAATAATGTCACTCAGTCTCAACAAATCTGACAAATACCTAATGATCTGCTTTATAGATTATAATAAGGCATTTGATAAAGTGAGACACAAACAACTAATAGAAGCACTGAAACGCAAAAACCTTAACACAAGAGATATACAAATAATAGTAAAACCATACCTAAACCAAAGTGCATCTATTCGCGTCGAATACGAACTAACAAAAGCAGTTGACATCAAGCGAGGAGTCACACAAGGATGTGTTCTCTCTCCACTTCTCTTTAATATCTATGCAGAAAAAATCTTCTCCGAAGCCCTCAAAAGAGTAGACGGTGGAGTACGAGTTAATGGCGCCCCACTGAACAACTTTCGTTATGCGGACGATACAGTACTTCTCGCCGAAAACATGCAAGACCTCCAAAATATGTTGAATAACGTCGTCACAACTAGTCGAGAATATGGTGTCACTCAATGTTAAGTAGACCAAATACATGATTGTCACCAAATGGCGAGAGAAAATTAGAAGCCTTTGAGGTATGGGCCTACCGTAGGATGTTGAGAGTATCATGGACAGAACAAGCGACCAACGTGTAGGTTCTGAGAAGAATGGAGAAAGACAGGAAGTAAAAATAAAAAAATTGCAATATCTCGGCCATATCATGAGAGGTCCGAAATATGAATCGTAATCTAAGGAAGAATCGTGGGAAAAAGATCTCTCGGAGCGAGAAAAATGTCCTGGCTTAGAAATCTGCGAAAACGGTTTAATGTCACGTCATCTGAGCTATTTAGGGCTGCAGCCAACCTCCGAAATGAAAACGGCATCTGACCTATTTAGGGCTGCAGCCAACCTCCGAAAAGGAGAAGACGAAGTCACGAGATGTATTTAAATGAAATCGACTTTTAAATTCAAAACAAAGCGGGTTTACAGAAATCATCAAAGGACAAAATATTTTTTGGATAGCTCAGAGAGTAATGTCTTAAATTTTGCGGAATGTTTAATAAACCTTATGTATATAACATATGTGAAAAATTTACTGATAAATTCATATTTTAAGAATTAGTTTAAATAATTAAGTAGTTTAACGAACGACATTAGTTATAGTGACTAAAATACCATCATCCAAAACTTCTCGAATTGTACCTAAAGTAAGTAATTATACAGATGATGAAAATTCAAGTAGAATCCAAATAAAAGGCTAGATCTACATCATATTATTATTAATTCTTCTATTAATTCTCAAGAAAAAGTTATCGATTACGGAATTGATTTCAACAACGACGAAGAACTAAATGCATTCCTTATTAAAATGTAGTAGAAGAAGTAACATTTGTTGACCCAAATAGAAGGTTGGTTGTGCTTCCCTTACAAGGCGACTCTGGAATGTCACGAAGCAACAACAAATCTAAAGGCAGAAAAGAACAACGCGACAAAAAATTCTTCCAAGCCCTTGTTTTACGCCGGAATTCTAGAATCAATACTCGTTCTCCATTAGCCAATTTTCTGCAGAAGAACAAAATACTTAAACTTCTAACATATTTGAACACCTGTGCTTGAAAAGCACGTTTCTCAGAACTTGACTAAATTTTTCAATATCCCTTCGTTTAATAATTAGTGCCCAGAACTTTATTTTGAGTAATTAAAATTTTTATTTCGTAGAAGTCATATACTAATTCTGAAGAACAATTCGAGCTAATTTCTTTCTCTTTGCTCTCGCATATATAGTCAGAAGTCAGAGATCTTATCATTTCCCCGTCGTTAATAAATATGTATGAAACTTTAGTTACTACATACATGTTGTACTACGCGTTTAGAACAACTGCGAACAAATTAACTTCTTTTCCATTAGGAACTTGGGTGTAGGACACATAGTCAATCTTTAGAAACATGTCATCTTACCTGGGAATCTGTAGATAGAGTTCTCCAAAAGCAACTTTTTTTGAATAGATCACCCATTGAGGGTCATGCTTTAACTATATCAGATATTCAACAATTAGATCAACTTGCATTATTCGACAAAAAAATAATGGAATTATGAAAAACAATCCTTCATAAAAAATTGATGAGTTAACAAACAAATTAAAGTCTCTAATTAAACTCAGGTCGCAGAACTGTTATTACAAAAAGAATAATAATGGTAATGATAAGATAGCTACCTAATCGCCGAACAAGAGCAAATTTCTTTATTTCTGGTATCACAACAAGTTTATTTTTAAATAATCTACTAATCAGCTTAATTCCTTTTACCAAAATAAACGATTAAAACTTAAGTGTACTCCAAAAAAATAAAACGCAGATTTTGTCAAATATTTAAAATATGTATGTAAGGTAGATAAAGGAACTCCAACCGACTCTCCAAAAGGTAAAGCATCCGCTAGTTGAATCTGATTAATAATTTATTATAACACAATTAATCTGAATTTTTCAATGATCAATCATCAATTTGTTAAAATATTTATTATAATATCAACTGCGTGATATTTTGATTGAAGGATAAGTAGAGGCTCTGCGCCCATTCTACAAATGTATTTGAACTTAATCCAGTAAACAGTTTTTTTTAAATTAAAACAAATAGTAAAAAACTATAATCGAAACAATAAAAAGCAGTTTCTGACAAATATCAATAAATATATGGATAAGTGGATGTTATATAGGTAAACCATATGCAACGGTTTTAATAAATTAATAGTATAAAGTGGGTAGGTGACCACAATCCCACCTTTCAACAGGTAAAATAGAATCAATTTTATATTAGCTAGACGAACCAATGATTTTGTACAAAATATTGTGATTTGATTGAAGTTTTTGACAAATTTTTAAATGAATTCGAGAATTTCTATTTTTATTTCGAGAATGGACCATCATGGTACTGTTATCTGACAACAAACGTTTCTAACGAAATATCGACTTTTTGCCGGTAGAGATACCCAGAAAGTTTTAAAGTCCATACGCCACTTCTGTTGTTTGATTTCTTTACAACTTTGGACGTAGACTGTCTTAACAACAGTGCATCTACTATTTAGATAACCGGACATGTGACAACTGTACTATTAAGGCAATGGCGGACAGTCAATTATAAATAAAACATAACCATTTGTTTGTCAGAAGACTTCAGAAAAATAAGGGAAACCAATGGTTAAAGACGAATTGTCACTAGGGCAATGCGAGCTTTCACAAATCGATTCAAATGCAGTGCATTTGCAGTGCAGCCCTTATTTGACGCCCAATGACTTTTTTGTTCCCGCAAACCCAAAATAAATTACGAGGTCAACGTTTTTCGCCGCCTGAAAAAGCTGTTAATTGGTTCACAAAGCATGTTTTGGATGTTCCCCAATCGGAATGGGAAAAGTGCTTCAAAAATTGGTCCAAGCGCTTGCAACTTTATCATTATAGAGAATGTTTGGAAAAACAATAAATCTATAAATATATATATATATATATAATTTTAAAAGGCAACCATATTTAAACTACAGTAAACAGCGGTAAAAATTAGAATTTGCGAATCTAAGCGAATGACATGATACATATATTTGATAGATGGCAGTTCATAATTAATAACTTAATAGATGGTAAATTTATTAACGAGGTTTCTTAAGGGAGATTACAAAGGTCGAATATTGGTAGATGAAAGATAGATATTAGAGTTGACAATACATAGATAACATTAGTTGACGGATGATAGATCATATTTAATAGATAATAGATAATAAATGATAGCTGACATATAACGGTTTAAAAATTAATAGATAGTAGATGATGGTAATAGATGACAAATGTAATAGGACTTAATTGTACTAAGATAATAACTGGTTAAGATTAAAGGTACTTAGTTTGTGATATATTTTAATAAAATAAAATGTTTACTCAGTTATATTAACAAAGCAAAAGCGTTTTTATTTAACAAAAATATTCTTGCCAAACGTTTGACAGATAGTAATTGACAGATGATAGATGGAAGATAATGTTTCACTTAATTTAAAGACACTATGTTAATTGTAATTAAGAATAATTGCGCAATCGCAGTTAACAATTTATATTTTGTATGTTGGAATAATTTTAGAAAACGTTTGTCAACTCTACAGACGCTTTCTTCTTATACAAATCTTGTAACTTTCCTTGCCGTTATCATATAGGAAATATTGAATAAAATGGAATAAATGAATTTTCCGCTTATAAATACATGTTAGTAAACAAAAACAGTGACGCGTATGCTTGGTCCGAGTAACGTAAACTCTGTTTATGTAAATGTGTACTTGTCGAGACTAATCTTTCCAGTTCAAAGTAGGACAATATTAATATCAAAACAAAAATGTCAGAGGTCGCGGTGTTAATTATCAATCACTCTCGGTATTTGAAAAAGAGAAGAAAAAACGTTAATCACGGCGTCGCTGGAAAATTATCTCGAGCACATAACGTACACGAATACACGAAAAATTGTAATTGTTCATTGCATTTGTGCAAATTTTCGGCACTTTCAAGGCCGCCACGTAATTGGACGCTATTAAATTGTTTTTGCTAAAAAATCGCTTCGAGCGTTCTTCTTTTGTCCGCAATTATTTATTCATTTTTCCGCAAACAAAGAATGCAGCAAAAAAAATCATTCCAATAACGGCAATGGGCAAAATTATACAACTCTAGCGAAATGATAGTAATTTTTCTGTTGTTGAGATGCATAGGAGGCGAATTATAAAATTCCAAAATCGTCTGATTACTGTTTTTGATCACGACTAAAATCTAATTCGTGTATTTTTCTGATTCGTTGATTGGATTTACAAATATTCAGTCCAAGTTTGAATCATTTTGGGTTTGTTTCAAGCTAGTTATTAAATGATTTTTCCAATTTAAGTTTAGATTATTTTTACAATTATTATTAATTAATTATTATAATTATTATTTTTGCAATAACTATAGGTTTTATTAAAACTGAGCTTTTGAAGCTTGGTTAATTGTCTACAATTATCTAAAATATTAGGATCGTTATTGTTTTGTTTCTAGCTATGATATAAGTTAATATTTATATTATAACCAATTTTATAATAAAACATATAACTCCTTTACGTTGTAGAAAATTAACTAATAATTAGAAAAAAAAGAAAATATTTCGTAAAATCTACAACAAATGAGTCTTATTAAGACTACAAGAACAAATCACTTTTGAACCAACTACTTCTCTAAAAATAAATTATTTAACGTACATTCAATCATTTTTAGTTTGTTTTACAGAAAGAAATACGTTCAAACTAGTGTTGCTTTGATAGCTTTGCTATTTTGTAACACGCAAATTACTTTTGTATCATTCAATGTCTGTCGAAGTATTAGCTAGAGAAGTAGTTGTTTCAAAAGTGGTTTGTTCTTGTAGTCTTAATAAGACTCATTTCTTGTAGATTTTACGAAATATTTTCGTTTTTTTTTCTAATTATAACCAAATTTGTTGTCTCTGAACGTTAGAAATGAATTCGTTTATTGATTAATTTTCTGAAATATCGATTCATTTTCTCCTCCAGCCCAAGTTTGGATCGTTGTTGTTTTGTTCCTAGATATGCATTATCTATCATTTCTTCAAAAGTTCATAGGCTGTTGTCTATTTTAATATCCCTGAGCTTTTGAATCTAATTCCTTTATTGATTTTTTTGAATTTATTAAATTAATGGTTGTATTTTCTATCCTCCATTTTAAGTTCGAATCCTTATTGTTTTGTTTCTAGGTATGATATGAGTGTAATTTATTTAATAATTTATAGTTTGTTATCGATTTAATTACTCCAAAGCCTTTTAGAACTAACATCTGTGTTTTTTTTAATTTAACTGTTTAATACATTTTCATACCTCCAGTCTAAATTTGGAACGTTATTGTTTTGTTTCAAGCTATGATATTTGTATTATTTCTTCAATAATTAATAGCCTGTTATTAGATTTATTGTCCCTGTTATTTTAAAAGTATTTTTTATTTGATTATCTTTTGGAATTTTCAAAGTGTTGATTGAGTTTTCATTCATTCTGTTTAAGTTTTGATCGTTGTTGATTTATTTATAGGTATTTCTAGCGTTACTTATTTAATAATCCATAGCCTATTAATATTTTCTCTGGGCTTATGAAGTGTCAATTCCTCCATTGAAGAAGAATTAAAGACTTGTTTGATTGCATCTTCCATCCTCCAGTCCAAGTTTTGGTCGTTATTGTTTTGTTTCTGGCTATTATTTGCATGCTTATTATTTAATTATCCATATATTCTATTGCAAACTTTATAATCCCTGAGCTTTTGAAACTAATTCTTTAGTGTTGTTGTTTATTAATTCATTGTACATCTTTCTTAAAAAATACTTCAAAACAAATAAATTACAAAAAAACATACATAAAATTTTGGGCGAAAGAAGCACGGGCGGAGTTCATATTAATGAATAATTTTCTTCAATTTTCAAAAATGTTGATTGCTTTTTGATTCTTCAGTCTAAGTTTTGATAGAAATATATTTGATGCCTAGCTATGAAGAAAAAATGGTATTTTACAGTGCATAGTCTGTTTCGGAATTTATTATTCCTGAAATTTTGATGCTATAACTATATACTGATTAATTTTCTACAGTTTTGTGAAATATTATTTGCATCTTTCTTTTTCTATATGACGTTTGGTTTGTTGTTTTGATTTTATCTATTATATTTGCACTATTCGAAAATTATCCATAGTTTATTATCTCTGAGCTTTTTAAGTTTAATTTTTGGAATGGTTTTCCATTAAAAATTTTTTTTCTGAAATGCTGATTGCATTTTCCTTTTGTATACCAAGTTTGAATAGTTGTTGTTTTATTTCTATCTATTATATAAGCATTATTTTGTAAACAATCACTAGTTTATTATCTATGAGCTTTTGAAATTATTATTTTTTTATTGTTTATCAAAATTTTCTACAATTCGTATTACATTATATTCCTATAAAATTTTGATTTTAATTTTTAGAATATTTTCCCCTAGATAGTTTAATATATGAAAAGCGTATGAGCGCGAGAACGCCAGAGACCGACTGGAAAGTGATGACTCGGGCGAAAATTGCAGATTGTAAATCCGGTTTGTAAGACATTGTTGTTCCTGATTTACTACTTTGTGGTGATGATGTAAATAATCGCGTCCAGTAACCGACAGCAACTGGTTTACGATCGGGTAAAGAGATGTGCAAAAATGAAACGTCAATTTGCCATACATTTCTGTCTTTTGTTCTTTTTTCATTCACATACAGTTTTAATTGATCAGAGGAATAAAATTTGTTTGATTATATTTTAACATTAAAAAATTAATCAACTTATTTTACAGGAATCAATTATTGGAATCATTATTGTCAGTTTAACATCAAAGACTAATTCTAAAGTTGATCACGATTTACAAAAAAAGATTCCAAATATTTTATTAAAATCTAAATGGTATATTTTCGGAGAGAGACCAGCTTTCGAGCCGTTTATGTAAGTGCGAGGCGTTTCATAATTATCTATAAATTCAGACTTTCCTCGGTCCGTTGCATTGCATAACACCAGCAAAACGGGCGAAATAAATTTCCGAAAATCTTTTCCCATGCGGATAGAAAGAGTCCTTCTCTTCGCGTGTATGAGTGCGAGTGAGAACAGTGCATGATGAAGGAGTGTGATGCCTTTATTACTGTTAGGCACGCACCGGCCTCGCTCTCAAAAGAATTTCAAAAAGAAGAGCAGGAATGTCCTCACCTGAATATATTTACATTGTTAATAATCCAGTTTGAGGATTTTATGCATTCACTAATCATATACGAACGACCTGCAAAACTTCGGTACTAATTTTTTCTATTCATACTTGGTATTCATTTTTTCCCAGTTTAGAAGAAATTGATTTTCTAAAACCCACAAATTTTTTAATCTCAATTATATCAAATAAATTGAGTACTTCGTAGAAATGCGTGAATAATACGATCGGTAACAAATGAATCACCATTTCCGAGAGCACGGATCACTCGATTTCTCAAGATTAAAGAAGAGCGTGCGTCACACGGTTCTTAAAAGTCGTAAGGGTAGGAAAAAATGCGCGTATAAAGTAATCCAATGAAGTGTTAAGACATGAAACGGCGATTATACAATTAGTGTAAACGTGGATGACCTCAGTTGAGCCGTGGTAGACAGCGTGACGCTGTCCTTCCGAGCCGGAAACGGCGAATTATCCGAAATTAGGAAATACCAGGCTGGCTGGTTTCCACATAAAAAGAACGAAGAGAGATCTTAATGATAATTTCAATTTAACGTATAACGGTTACCTGAATGGAATGTTAGACTCGTGACCGTTTGGAGTTTTTCGACCGCGCCGATGAGATCAATTTAATGAAAACCGGTCCATTAGTGTACATTTTATACTGAATTTTATTATTTTGAAAACTAGTTAGCAAACTTTGGTATATTTTTTCCAATCTTCAGTTTAGTTCATATTTCAGTAAATTTAATTTTTTTTAATTTGTGGCAATTATAATAAGTCAAGATGGAAATGTGTATTTTTTGTAGATCATCAACCTAAATCAATTTTAAGTATATCTCGAAAATTTATGATTTGTAGCAATTGTTTTCCCATTTTTACAATCATATAAATCTGTATGAAAATTTGTAAATACCAAAAGCTTAGATTTTAGCTTAACACTTTAACAACTCGTGAATGTTTGTGATTTTTAGAACAGATTCTAGAACAATTAAAATATTTTTAAAATTTAAAAAAAAGCTTCGGTTCGGGCCCTTGCTTCCCTTAATTTATTCCTCCATTATGTACGGTCCATCGCCACTCTTTGCCTTTTCGGGTTGGACTTTTTTTGGAGTCTTCTTCGATAGCATCCTACAAACGTTTTCTTGGCGTTCCAATTGGTCTTCTGCCTTCCATCTTGCTACTTGTCTTCTGGCATTCTTAGCTGATATCCTCCCAGTTTTGCAACCATTTAATTCTGTGGGAAAATCAACAAATTCTTAAGCTGTATTTTAACGTCAGCATTAGAATTTTTTTTAATAGGCTTAAAACTGATTCAGACTGATAATCCAGAAATATCGCAAATATTTCGGCTCTAGTTTTCACTGTATTTTAACGTCAGCATTATGAAAACTAGAGCCGAAATATTTGCGATATTTCTGGATTATCAGTCTGAATCAGTTTTAAGCCTATTTAAAAAAAATTCTATTCGTGGCAATTGTTTTGAAAGAATATGCAAGTCTAAGATTGTATTATAAGGTTAATGTTTTGAAAACTAGTAAAGGAAATTTTATAATTGTTCTGGATCGTCAATCTAAATATAATTTTAGTATTTAAAAAAATTACAGGTTATGGCAATTGTCTTTCTGTTTTTACACTCATTTAATCCGTGAGAGAATTAGTAAAATCTTTAGCTTCCGTTTATGGTTAACATTTTGAAACTCACTTTTTGATTATTTTTAGAATCATCAACCTGAATCAGTTTTAGGTGTATTTTGAAAATTTATTTTTTTCTATAATTTGTTTTTATCTTTTTAATCTATAAGAGAATCTGTAAACTCTATAAACTCGTGAAGAAATGCTTGGGTGTGTTTCCTAGAATAAAAAAATAGTGTGATATTAACAAAGTGAGTTTTACCTTATTTAAATATCCTAGAATATCAATTAAAATCAGTTTTAAGTGTATTTTTAAAATTTTCAATTTGTTGCAATTGTTTTTCTATCTTGATCATTTAATTTCATTAGATAATCCGCAGAATATTAATTTGCTGGTACTTTTGTATTTTTAGGATCATCAATCTGAACCAGTTTTAAGTATATATTTAAAAAATGCATTGTTTTTAGTGATTATCAATCTGAATTAATTTCAAGTATTTAAATTTAAAAATTTATAATTTGTTTTTTTCACGTTAACAATAATTTATTTTGAAAATTTTCAGTTTGTAGCAATTATTCCCCTTTTTATAATGATTTAAATATATGGGAGAATGAGCAAATTTTTTATCTGCATTGTTAAATTAATATTTTAAAAACCATTTTTTGATATTTCTGCATCATAAATCAGAACCGGCTTTCAATTAATTTAAAAAATCATTTTGTAACAATTGTTTTTCTATTTTACAAACCTTTCAATGAATGAAAGTATCTGAAAAGTCTAAGGTTTTGTTATTATGTTAATGTTTTGAAAACGAGTGAAGCAAGGTGTTTTTTATGAATCATCAATCTAAATCAGTTTTAATAGTGTTTTGAAAATATTTAGTTTGTGGCAATTGTTTTTTATTTTTTATTTTTACAATCATTTAAATCCATGGGAGCAAATTCTTAAGCTGTATTTTATGTTTAATATTTTGAAAAATTGTGCTGGAACTTTTGCGATATTTCTGGATTATTAATCTAAATTAGCTTTAAGTTTATTTAAAAAAATAAAATTCGTGGCAATTGTTTTTCTGTTTTTAAAATCATTGAAATCTATTAAAGATTCAATTTACTGACATATGTTTTGACAAAAAACAAACAAATCCACTCCTGTGAAATTGTGGGATTTTACTAGATTATTAAATCAAATTAGTTAGTTGTATTTTCATTTGAGCAAGTATTTCGAAAATGTTTTTAATAGTGGTTTATACCAATATAATTATTATTTAACTGTAATGAAATTAATAAAGTTTTGGAAGCTTGTTATTGCAGCAATTGGAAAATTAATATAAATAGTATTCCACTAATAATTTAGAAAAATGAGAACAACAACAACAACAACAAAATATTACAAAACAAAATTATTTATTGATACAACCATGAAAAATATTGAAATATACAAAAGTAATTTGCGTGTTGCAAATAGCTGCCATCCAAGAAACACTAGTTTTAATGTATTTATATCTGGCAAATAAACAATTTTAATTTACGACAAAATGTTTTTGAATGAACTTGGTGTAAAAAACATGAAGAAATAAATGGATTTACGGTGATTTTATGTTCCACTATCCTAAATTAATGGCACGTTTTGATCAAACCAATGACGCAGACTCTTCATTCATGGAATGTTTGGAAATCGAAAATTCCCGGAATCGATTTGCGTGTTTGGAAACACGGATGGTCCGCACAATGAGCTCTAGGTGATTAGCAAGGGATTTGTACCTGAGATTAAGTGGCCCACTTGAGTTCGACCCTCTAATCCTTTTATGGATCCATCACTGTTTACACGTTACCTTTTCCAAAAATGAAGAAAACCACCAATCGAGCATACAAAAAATAATTTTGATTTTGAAACAATTACTTTTTACTTTATCATTTTTCATTAGAGCAGACCATCTCTATTGATTTGTGGATATGCCCGAAATGTCGATAAAATTTTTAGATAACGCAAGGAAAAATATTTGTGTACACCTGGCTGTTTTTGGAGTGGACACTTATCGATTTTGTGCCCGTAACCATCTTTAATTGTCCTTTTCGAGTGTTTACTTTGAAGCGCAAGAGAAAACGGTAAAAGTTACTTCTTCTTCGAGTGTCCTCCTCTCGTTAAAGCACGTTTTTCTTTTTGGACGCGAAACGCCGCACTGTCATAAAACGGTTTTGATAGAAAGAAAGTGTACGTGGAAAGAATAAATACTAATTTCATTATAGGTTCTATGTATGTAAATGTAGTGGTATTTATTTAACACATATATTTTAAGGCCAAATGCAATAATCTTCAATGAAAATTAGTACTGTTTACTTTAACCACAATTATTTAAATATGCATGTTTTAATTATAATTTTACTGTTATAATGTCAGTGTGTCAGTAGCAATTGTTATTAAATTTCTTCAATGAAAATTAATTTTGTTGGTTTAACCGTATTTTTTTGACGTGTTGTACCAATTATTTTTGGATTGGAACTGTTTTATTTATTCATTTAAGGCTGTTAAAATTATTCGCTTTTACATTTGTATTTTAAATCAGTGCTTCTTATCGATGTAAAAACGTTTAAAATTAATGTATTTCGTATCTGTGTCTGTGCCGTAATCATGTGTAATCTCAAAGTGTGCATGCGTGTGTGTGTGTGTGTGTGTGGTTAAAGAAGAGTGCCGGAGGTATTAGTAACCAGTTTGGTTAGATCTCGGATCTTGGACATCTGTCCCTCGCATTAATGTCATTCAGATGCGGAAAGTTTTCCAATAAGTGTATATTTATCGAGGCGCATATTCATGAAAGGCATGAGAGGAAGGAGGAAAGAGGAAGCCGCACTCTGCATGGCTTTTTATGTAAACTGTTTCAATCAATTTTCATTTCTGAATACTCCGAATGTTACATATCACGCTCACACTTTCGCAGAAAATATTAACATTAAGATAAATTAACAATTAGAATCACTTGTTTAATTGTCTAAATTGTTAATTTATCTTATCGTTAAATTATGTTTCACCAAGTGATGCATGAGCATGAAGTTTATGGTTTCATAGAATATTAATTTGAGTTTTTTATATTACTTTTACAATTATATTAAAATAGATCTATCTCATTGTCTCATAATCAGTATAATCACATCCACTTGGGTGGTCAATTACAATCCGCCCTGCGCATTGGACTTACGCGCACTGTGCGTTTAATGCGCTCTCGCATGCGCAAACTCGTAAACAAATAAACCTCACAATCCGCCGACATTGAGATTTACATCTCCCGATTAAAGTAACGAAAAGAAAAAATAAAGGAAAAAGGATGGAGTGGAAGACTTGCACACACACACAAACACATACACACACCTGTTGTACGCCATATAGACGGTTGGGCACCAGAGTGCAGTTCACCTTTCTAAACAATACCAAATGGGATATCCACACGTTCGCATCCTGCATCCTCGTCGTCCCTCTTGGTCTCGCGCGCGGATCGGCTATCTGTCGGTGAAGAGCCGCGCCGATAAATCAAGAGCTGTTATTTTAAAATTAATTGAAATATCAGGTTACCTTCGGCGCTGCTCTATTGTTTTACCATACGGCCGGCTTAATTAAATAAACCGTCGCTTTTGTAATAAATAATCGATCGGAACGGAAATTAATTTCTTTGTTAATCCATTTCGGCCTCCTTTGCGCCCTGATTCTCATCTTCTCGTGTGAAACCCGACCAGCTCTCATTTCCATTGTTTCAGTGACGTATAGTAATCACAATCATCTACACAACAACAAAAAATATATATTATAGTTGAAAAAAAAAACCGTATTTGAAATAAAATGCCTTAAACAGGTTCTCTTACGGCTGAGTCACAATTTCAATTATTCGATAATGGCAGCACAAATATTCAAGTTAAAACGTCATTAAGGCGCAATTAAGTGTGAAAATTTCCATTCTTTTGTGCATGTGTATGTAACGATCGTGTAATTCAACTATTAGAACGTACACTAGAGAGCAGGTTTCCGAAAAGCCAATTAAACGCCGTAATTGTTATAAATAAGTCCAACAATAAAATATTTATTGCGTTGAAATAAGCTTTTATTTTATATTAAAAAAAACATTTGCTATAAACATGAAACTTTCTAAATTGACTCAAAATACATTTGATAGAACAATCAAAACCATTCCAATTTTTCAAATAAACGCACGAAATCAATCAAAAGTGTTGCTATATCTACACACTCTTCATAAGATTAAAAAGACTATTGAAACAGACCTACACCTTATTAAATTAACTCCAAAACATTCTGCATGATACAACAATTGAAATGTAAAATATGTTCTTTCAATAGTTTTCCATAATCAATCAAAATCTTTGCAAAAGCTTTACTGTATTTACTCAGTTTTCAAAGGAATGTAAAAAATTAACAACAATTGAAATTTAAGAGCTTAGAATCTTAGATTTCAATTGTTCTATCAAGTAAAATGTATTTTGAGTTAATTTCAAAAGTTGTAGGTCTGTGACAATTGTTATTTTTTTACACTCCTTTGAAAAATAAGTAAATATAGTAAAGCTTTGACACTAGCTTTCCAAATAGACACATGATATCTATTACATTTACTCTCTCTTCACTAGTTTTATAACTAAAGGTATGATATCAATCAAAAGTCTTGCTAAACCTACACGCTCTTCATAAAAACAATTGCAACAGACCTACAACTTATTAAATTAACTCCAAAACATTTCGCTTGATAGAATTGAAATTCAAAAAATTCTTATTTCAATAGTTTTCTTTTTAATCGTACGAAATCAATCAAAAGCTTTTCTATATCTACTCATTTTTCATAGGAGTGCAAAAAAATATACAGTTATCACAGACCTACAACTCATTCAAACTACATCCCGCTTGATACAATTGAAATCTAAAAAATATTCGTTCATTAGTTTTCTAAATAAACACACGAAATCAATAAAAACCCTTGCTATATATACACATTTTTCTTAGGAGTGTAAAAACAAACAAATCCCAAAAGCAAGCAAAATACGTTTTGCTTAATATAAAATCTAAAATTATTTCTTTAGTAGTTTTCTAAATAAGCACATGAGGTTAATAAAAATTCTTGCTATATGTACTAGCATTTCATAGATGTGAACTTAAAGTACATTTTGCTTAATACAAAAATTAAAATCTAGAAACAATTCTTCGATAGTTTTCCAAATAAACACATGAGAACAAAAGTCTTAATATTTATTCGCTCTTCATATGAGTAAGGAATAAATAAAAAACAATTACCACACACCTATAATTTTCTAAATTAACTCAAAACACATCTTGGTCGATACAATAATTGAAATATAAAAGCATTCCTTCATTACTTTTCTAAATAAAGCCAGGAAATCAATCAAAATATATTTGAAATTGCAGCAGTTGGATGGGTGACCGGTACCATTCACCATTGGGATAAACTTAATTGTGCTTTAGAGTGACGGAGGCGATCCTTTAAAGTAACAAGCTCATTTACACACACACACACACAAATACACAAATAACACGACGGAAGTACCACGTGGTCGATAACCAAACACTACTACTATCTCTATTTGTATTTAAGAGTACTTCTTATGTAAAAATATGCGTGATATAAAATAAGGTACTACCTTTATATTGGTACGTATGCGGTAGTACCTTTATGAATGAACATACTTATTTGTTACATTCAGGTTTTAGATGCTTTATTCTTATGTTTTTGTTGAAATTAGTTGTATTTGCGTCGAATAAATGAAAGATATGTTTTGTGTCTGTGGTTGAAATTCCTGGAATCGAGTGAACGGCTGCAATGTCATAATTAATAATAGAAACGTTTGTTTACGATGTTTCGTCCGTGGAGTGCGATGGTTTCGGTGAGATAATAATTGATAATAAATGTGAATCGTGTGTTACGCCACTGGCGAGTGCACAGGTGAACAAGACACGGCACCAGCAGCAGCAGCAGCGGCAGCAGGAGCACAGGTGTGCTGTTGTTGGGTCACGTGTACACAAGGAGGACCCGTGAGACTGTACGGAGTCAAGAGCCTCCATCAGACCCATTCAATAAAGAACGCATTTATATTAACCAATCTTCTTTTTTTGCCTCTTTCTTCTCCTTCTTTCTTCTCTTTCTCTACACCACACACACACAGATACAGACATCCTCCAATAATTATCGTCATCATCATCATCATCATCATCATCAAAAAGGTACTAATTAAAAGTTAGTACTTGTTTATTTTTGTTGACATAGAACTGTAATTATGAAGAAAAATGTGATCTTAAACTGGTTTAATCACAGTATATAACTATACTAATATGGCTAATATAGATTTATTGATAGTACTATATACTTATTCATCGTATTTGAATGATTTTCTTCTATAATATCAAAATTTACATACACTATGTTTTTTATTTGAAGTGTTATATAAGTGCAAACTTTCTTCAAATAGCGATGAAAGTGTGGGAAAAAGTTGAATCAATCAATTCACATTTCTCGTATTGTTATTTTTTTAAATTTTCATCCATTTCGTGGCAAGAATGCCGGCGTTTTTTTTTGTTTCTTCGAGTCGCCCGCCTCTGTTCAAACATTCTCTCCTCTCCATTTGGCACAGCGGGACACTTCTGTCCGCTTTATGTTCCTTTTGTCCCATTGCTCATGTCATTTTTAATATGCGGCTATCTTCTTCTGCTCCTCCTCGCCCTCCTTCATCTGTATCTTCTCATTCATTCTCCTTTTTTTCCCCGAACGGAATACATATTACCGACTACTGTAACATGAGCTACTAAAACGTGAACATGCTCGGCCTGGTCACGATCACGAGAGATCACCGACGAGATTATCATAAATAAACGAAAATTACGTCCGAAATTATTTTTTAGGGCTCGATTTTGTTTTTTTGGTGCATTATCTACAAGCAAATGACACGAGAAATTACTATAAATATTCGCAGAGATTAAAATAACATTAAACTTAATATTTTTAATGTATTCAATTTTACAAATTGCCAAACAAATAAATCCACTAAATGTATGCTTTAAAATTCTATACAAAATAAAGATTAGGAATATGATATTAAAAAAATACTTCTAATTATTTTCACTTTTCAGCTAAATATAAAAGGCAATCACCATTGAATTATTAGTTTTCACTATAATAAATTACGATAATTTTTAAATTAACATCGTAATAAGCAGAGATGATAACATATTTTAATGTATTCAGATTGTTAAAAAAATATACTTGAATAATTTCACCAAATTTAGCACTTTATAATTCTATCCCGAGAAACTGAAGTTAATATACTCTCTCATTAGGCAATAGGGATTAAAGTAATCCGTTTATAAAAAATCATTTAAAAAATGTAATTAGATTCTTGGAATGGAAATTTAAAAAAATCCGTTACTACCATTAAATCCCCAATTATGAATAATGAGGCACTTTAGTACTTAAGCTGAAACACTAGCAAGTAAAAAATTGCGTATCATGGGCAAAAACTGTTCATAATAAATCTATATGATGACTTTTCATTTTCATTTAAATTTGTTGGATTGGAAAATGATATTAAAACAATTCCCATCAATTTTTATTTCTCTAAATTTAAATTTAAATGATCAATTCCTTAAAGATTAAAGAAACATTAACTTTTATAAAAATTGCAAACACTTGGAATTTGTTGATAATTTTAATGAAATTTTCAGAAAACGTTTATTTTCAAGGAAACAAAGTGATGATTAATATTTGGATGAAATATAGTTAGTAGTTTGTTTTTTTCCATTTGCACTCAGAAAAATAAGTTTAAAAAAGTATATCATTCAGGGTGTAATTAACAGATAATTTTGTAAATTGTTTGTTCGCGATTTTCTTCTGAACTTGAGAACAATGTCAAGAGTACATCAACATAATTTTTTTTTAACTTATTGATTTTGAACGTAGCATTATTATTGGTATGAGAGAGGCCAGCCTTTCGCTAAGAGCATTTGCTCGTCGTGTAAACCGAAATGTTACAACGGTATTAAGATGGTCCAAATGGCCTGAGGAAGGAGTGCAGCAACGTCGTCCTGGATATGAACGTCCCAAAAAGACCTCAGATTGCGAAGAACATCGCTTAAGATACAACAGACAGATTTTCAATAACTCGATCAGTTGCAAATAACTGGATGAGAGGTGTAGGACCTAGTATGTCAATGTCATCTTTTTCTTAAGGGATACGTTCATATCGTCAATTTTTTGCCTTTATCTTACCACTTCACCGTCTATGCTGGACAGAATGGAGCAAATTGGGCGCAAGAATGGCATTCAATTGTATGTAGTGGCGAGTCCCGTTTTTGCTTATAGTCGTAGGAGGCTCAGACGAATGCGTGATTAATTTAAAAATCCATGTTTTTACTATAAACGCAATACAGCCCTCATACAAGGAGGCTGATATGGGTTGAACTATGTTTTGGTAGCAGATTACTCTTGGTCTTCATTGACGGCAACTTAAATGCAACTGATTACATTGCCAATCTAGAATGTTGTGCTTCTATATATTCAGGGTCTGGAAAATTTGCAACATGATAATATACGCTCTCATATGGCAAGGGCTACAACACGTTTTTGCATTTCATCACCTGCTCGATCGACTAATTTCTTACCCAATGAACATGGGGTTTGATAAACATATACATTCTTATTATTATGTCTTTATATAATTTAATTTAAATCTATTGTGGACGTGTAACATAACACAATTTACATGAAGTGTGTGCTAAGTTACGTCTCGCTGATATTGACTATGATGTTTATGTGAGTGTTTTTAATGTTCAATAAAATAAAAATGACGCCATCAGCTAAGGCAAAGTTAAAGCTTTATTTATATTCCTCAACTCAAGAAATGTGCCACCTTGAGATATTCATCTCCAATTGAAGTATATGGAGAAAATGTTACAGATGAGTCATCTGGTGCTATAATTTTGATTTTGGAAGAGAGAACACCGATAACGACGAGCATCTGGGACGACCGTCAATCATTACAGATAAACTTTCAACCATTCACCAGACTTAGCTTCTTCACATTACCAACTGTTCACAAAACTAAAGGAATTTTTAGAATAAAAGAAAGATTACGTATGTCAATACACTGAAGGCGCAGGAATCTGAAGCTGGGATACACTCATTACAACTAATAACAATTTGCGAGTTGAGAAGTTTTTAAGATATGTTCTTTACAAGTAAAACGTTAATATTTGTTAATATTCTCTAGTCTGTTCAAAGTTCCAAACAAGTACTAATGTTTGGATTACTCTTGTATTAAAAAAAATCAAATGTTCATGTGATAAAACTGGTTAAAGAAGTTGTTTAAACAGTTCAACAACAGTGAAACCAATCGATTTTAAGTTAGTTTATCTTAACGTTAAAATATGTTTTTTCTAATAATAGAAAATGTAATCTGAAATTTTCAGATTTCGCTTTTATTAGTTTTGTTGTTGGTCGTTCGTTAGGTGATTATGATTGAATGTATGATGGCAAAGATGAAGAGATAGTTTGAATTGAAAGATTTTCATAGATGTGTGTTTTAGTGTGTAACGGATTGCGATATAAATATAAATTCTTTAGGATGTCTTAGATAAGAGGCAAATTTTGCAGCAAAGTCTACAAGAAGTGAACACGATATTTGTACACAGGAACAGGAATAAGTTGGGATTTTGGGTAGAGTAATACATTGGATGCATTGCGAAGAATATTATTTGGGTCACTAAGGTTGGTTAAAACATGAGGAGCTTGTGATAATTGGTTTACCTAGAAGATACTCAAATTGGACAGAGGTTTAGAAAAATAATTGCAACAAATGTCTGCATATGATTTTGTAAATTTTTACTGCTGTATATATTGAATTGCATTAAATTTTATACAATATATGAAATGAAAAACTCTGATGTTTTAGTTTTTATTTTCAAGTTAAGGTATTGGCAATTTAAAGGAAAGTTTAAGATCAAAGGTAATTCCGAAATATTTTAGGTTGAAATAATACCAAATTCAGTTATAGATGTGTGAAAATATTAGTGTTGATTTATAATTTAGTTTAATTTATTGTAGTTTATTTACTTTACAAGATTTATAAAAATACTTTAAAGTACATTCATAAATGTACTAAATTTCTTAATAATTTAAAATTTTATAGAATTAGAAAATAATATGTAAACAGTTAATATAGAAATTAAATATTTAACGAGAAGTAGATACATAATTTAATCATTTCTTGTAGTTTTGTTATAAAATCAATTAGATCTTGAATTTTGGAGGCGTTCACTTCGTAGTACATTTTTGATGGATAACAGAAAAAAAAAGTAGTATAAAAAAGTTAAACGTTTTTCTGTTATCCAAAATCAATTAGCATCGATCTGAAATTATTCCAAGTGACTCGAAATTATTCTTTGAGACAAATAAATAATAAGCCATAGCCTTAATATCTTCAATTTCAATTACCAAAACCAATATTTTCCTTCCGAAGGAAAATTTGGAATAATCATTTGAATCCCAAAACGTGACCATTCTCCATCCCTAATATCCAGCTACCGTCTTATTACGTTACTTGCCATCCTAGGAAAACTATACGAATCACCCCTCAAAAAAAAGATCCAGTTACCATCCTTACCTCAAACATCCAAACAACACACCTCGAAGGAAAGTCATCAGACATCTTATTACTGAATATTCAAGAAGCCTTCGACTCTGTCTGGCATCAAGGTCTGTTATATAAATGTTACCTCCTTAAAATTCCTATCCATATTATTTTCATTATCAAGCAATTCCTTTTAAAAAGATCCCTCAAAGTCAAAATCAATAACTCTCACTCTTCTTCTTTTACTCCTGTATAAGGTTTACTCCAAGGATCCTCATTTTCTGCTTCAACATTTAGAATTCTAATTCTCTTTACTTTAATCTCTCAAAATATCTATTCCAATTTGCAGATGACACAGCCCTAATTCCCCATGCATCCACGGTACCTAAAGCTCTTCAATCTCTTCAGCAGCTTATTGACTCCCTGCAACATTGGTTTGCAAAATGGCGAATTAAAATCAATTCTCACAAATCTCAGCTTATAATTCCTATCCTGCACACAACATCCACATCTCCCTCACAACTGTTACGTCTATAAAGTACCTAGGCATTATCAAAGATCAAAAAGTAAACATCAAAAACCATACAGCTTTAAACAAAGCAAAAATAACAGCTAGAGCTAAAATGTTTAGAAATTTAACACATCAAAAGAACGGAATATTCGTCAAAACAGCCGTTAAAATTTACAAAATAATTACTTGACTATAGTAACACTCTTTTCTCCAACTCCTACAATCCTACTATCCACAATATCCAAGTTAACGAGCAATCTTCCTTAGAAACTTTAACCAAAATCCGCCACCCCAGCAATCCTCTACATAATCCTTCTAACCAACTCCTATATGACTCTACCTCTGTTATTTCTATCAATTAATTATTATTTTCCTTGTTTATTTGTTTGTCAATAAAGATGTTAAAACTTCATGAATGATTTCTCATTTACTTTACTAATTTAAAAAATCCTTGGTTTGTTTCACTGAATTTTATATATTGACCCGAGTAGTTTCGCTTGTTACATCATTTTCAAGAGTAATTATTAGAAGAAAAGAATAAAAGGGGGAAACACATCGTTAATGACAATGAAGAGATTTGGTCTTCCCCAATACTTGAATCATAATGATGGTTGCGACCGTTAGGCAACCATTGTGAATTTATGAAATGTTTGCTATTTTTAAATTGTTGGTTAATTTTCTATAATCACGTAAATAACTTTAATATATTTCATTACTAGATTAACAAATTATTTATTTATTAAAAAAATTAAATCAATCGAAGAAAGTGTTTTCAATTAAATTTTATGGATAATAAATTCATATAAAATCCATTTTTTTCTAAAACTAATTAAGTGGGAATTTGTTACTTGAAGAAAAATAGATTAAAAATCGCTTAGATACGTTTAAGTCGTAACTTTGAGTATACTTTGAACTGCTATACAATCTAAAGAGATACAAGAGGAGGAGGTATCGCAATATACATAACAAATGATACGCATTATAAAATATTAATTAACAAAACAAAACACGAAATCCAAATGTTGACCATACTATAAACAGAAACATAATGGAAAATATAACAATATAACTAGAGAATACAAAAGCGCCGTAACTACAAAATTGCCAATAAACAAAAAAAGGAACTAAAGAAGACAAAACGCAAATGAAAAGAACTCAATCCTAGAGCATGTGATTACGAAACAATATACACAATATAAAGAACATAGTAATAGAAAAATCAAGTATACTATGAAAAATACGAGATAGACCATGCACAAATGACAAATGAAATAAAAGTCATTGACATAAACACAATACACAGACCTAAAAAAAAAACTACAACGCATTATCAAGACAAACAAAAAATAGTAAAAATCGAGAGAACTTAACAAGATCTTTGGATCACATAAGAAATAATAAAATGATATAACAAAAGCACAGTACAACGAACAGAAGAGGAACACAGCAACTTTAATAAAACGAACAAAGATCCAATACTATAAAAATAAATTTAAAAAAAAAAACGAAAATAACCCATAGTGCACTTTGGTTATTTTCGTTTTTTTTTTTATTTATTTTTATAGTATTGAATCTTTGTTAGATAAACATAGATAAACAAAAAAGAAAAAAAGGACAATATGTATAGAAGATAGCAACATCACTAACAATAGCGCAGAAATTGCACACATAATAAACGTACATGTACTTTGCTACTATACTTAGAAAGCTTGTGGAAACGCAAACGAATAGCACCAAATTACCCCACATAACAACAAAAACGACTAGAAGAGATATTGACAACCTAAACTTTAGATTAACAACATACCAAGAAAAATAATAACTAATCTAAAAGACAATTAAAGCACCAGGGTTAGACCAAATAACAAACTCCACTATAAAACAAAACTATATTAATACTAATACTAGTAAACATCATACATAATCAACAATACGCATTCCACAGCAATCAGGGACAACATCTGCAGTGAATGAAAAGCTTTCGACCCATTATCTAAGCCAAAACTGATAGAAAAACTGATTAAATAGGAATAAGAGGAAACGAAATAAACCTGATCAAAACTTATTTAATGAATAGACCACAAACAACAAAAGTAAAGGGTAACAACTCGAAGTCGAATTGGGAATACCGCAAGGAGGCAATTTATCTCCGACATAATATATAATATATACGAACGATCTGTTAGAGCTTGACCTGAAGGGAAAACCGTACATATATGCCGACGATATACACCTGGAAACAACTATGATGACAAGACATAAACACAGATATAGAATTATTGGAAAAAATGGTACTACAACAACCTATTAACAATCAACGAAACAAAAACAGAATACATGATATTCAGCCATAAACAACGACCGATAGAACTATATATTATTAATAATAATCAACAAAACACCAATTAAAAGAATAAAGGAAGTAGAGTACTTAGACTTAGAGATACAAGACAACCTCAAATGTGATAAACACATAAATCGACTAGTACACAAAAATGCGTAAACAATAGCAGCAATAAATAAAATTAAAAACTACATCAGCGATTCAACAAGAAGACAGATTTACCATGCAAAAATATAAATAAGCTACAAATACAACAAAACAAAATATTAAAAACATTGTACAATCTAGAAAGAAGACCACATACTCTAGAACTATACAAATAAACTTATGAACTAAACATAACAAATATAGTAACACTAAATAACATACAAAATCTACAAAATCAAAAATAACCTTATAAAGAGGAACATACAATTACAAACAAATAAGGGAATTTATGAATACAAAACAAGAAGAAAATCGGAATTGAGAACAGAAAAATATAAAACAACAAAATACTCTGAAGCCTAACAACCAAAGCTATAAATCAGTATAATAAATTGCAAAACCACGTAAACACTCTAAAGTACACTACCTTCAAATTAAAAATCAAGAACCCAATATTAACAAAATATAATTAACAAATAAAAAAGAATAGAAGAAAACCAAGATATCTCACGATACCATTAGCCTGTGATGGGAACAACGCCTGCAAAATCCCAAGGTGAAGACAGAGGGAAGAAAACAAGAAGGAGGAAAAAAATCATTACATTGTATCTAATATTAATTAATTCAAAGTGGTATAAAAAAGTTATAAGTTTTCTTTATTTAAAAAAAAATTCAAAATGTACCACGAAGTTAACGCCGAGAAGATTCAAGAATTATTAATTTTTGTATTTGTATTTTTTTGCAATAAACTATTCTATATCCAATTAATTCAGCTTTCAGTCCATCAAAAATATCCGTACTAATTTAAAATCAAAATTTCTTAACGCCTAATAAAAAAAAATATTAACCTTTCTTTAAATTGTAAATTCGCAATTAATTAAGATTTATCCTTAACCAATTTCAAGCTAACATCAACTGTTTTTATTCGTTTTTTAACATGAATTTTCTATATAAAGATTTTACTAATCAATAGTGGACATAAATTAAGTTATTGGAACTAAATATAAGGTTGATCTGTTTATTTCAAAATGACAATTCCTAAACAAATAGAAGTAATTTTGAAAATTTCAGGTCAATGCCATTTGTTTTTTTATAAGTATTAGGTACTATTTATTTTATCCAGCATGCTAACAAAAAGATTTTAATATTCTTACATAATAATTTTTAACAGAAATTTTGATCGCATTTGGAAAGACTTGAATTCACAAAATATGTATTCTTCCAATTTTGCCATATATTCTTCTGATGACAGTTACTCCGTGAAGACTCTATTGATGACGATTCTTCAAATATTTGGCCAAATATGGCCTTTTTGTTTTAAAAGGGGATATTTATTTAATACTACGTGTCATTATATTTGACATTTGTTACTCCAATAGATTTAAATCAATTACTAATCAATAACCTTTGAATTTGAAAATTTTCAAATCGATAGCGATTGATTTTGTATTATTTTCTTATTCACAAAATTATTTATCTATAGATTTAAGATAAAAATATTGAAGAATGTATTTTTATTTATACATGTTAAATTCTTTAACAAGATTTTTATAAAGAGATCATAGTTATTTATCGAAAATATTCCAAAATTACTAGTAATTTATTCCATGAAGAATTCAATAGAGAGAGAAAACATCTTTATTGTAGATAGTATTACAACATATAACTATAATAATTATTATGTTGCTTCGTTCTCAACTTGGCTATCGACCGTAGGTCTTTAAGCCTGTCTTCTTTTAATATTTGTTGTCGCTGTTTTTAGTCCTGGGTTGTGTGAAAAGATGAGATGAATTCGTGGATAGTGGTTTCGGTATGTTTGGATTTAGGGGTTAGGTTATGATTGCGTTGGATACAAGGGTGGATTAGGATGTGGAGTATGTTGGACTATTGAATATTTATTCAGTTTTTAATTTACTTAATTTAAAACTTTGACTCGAAAATGCTTCTATCAATAATTTTATTGGATTAGAAAATAATATAAAAACAATTGCCATCGATCTTGAATTTTTCAAAATTACTCCAAATTGTTAAATAATGTTTTCATTAAAGACAAATAGACACATCGTTTATGTAGTTTTTTAATAATTAGATTTAAATCTAGTGTTTATTAATATATTATACTTTTTTGCAATTTAGAACAATAATATACAAAGAATTTCAAACGATCCGAATTTTTTCAAAATTTCAGATCATATAGGCAGTGTTTACTTGAAGACAAATAATAATCTCTTTGTTTAGTTTAGAAATAAAATTAAATTCAGTGATGGTTTCAAAAATTAAAAAAAAATGATTTTCGAAACTTGTTTTGTGAACAAACAAATCAATTCTTTATTCTTTTTCTAAATAATTTAATTCAAGCTAATGACTTAAAATTAATATTTCACTTTGAGTTAAAAAATAAAAGCAATTGTCAATGATCTGAAATGAATTGATTGGAAAACAACATAGACATAGAAACAATTGCCATCGATCTATAATTTTCCAAAAGTAATTTTTAAATATTTTTTTCATTGAAGACAAATAAACATATGGTTAATTTAGTTTTTTAATAATTAGAATTAGATTTCTAACGATTCAAAATTCTCCAAAATTTCTCAAAATCACATAAGAAGTGTTTCCTTGGGGACAAACAGATAATCTCTTTGTTTAGCTTAGAAAAAATTTAATTCAGTGGTGGTTTCAAAAATTAAAAAAATATATTTTCGAAACTTGTTTTGTGGACAAACAAATAGATTCTTTATTCTGTTTCTAGATAATTTAATTCACGACGACTTAAATAATCTTTTAGTTTGAGTTAGAAAATAAAAGCAATCGTCACCCATCTGAAATGACATAAAACAACATAAAAACAATTGCCATCGATCAATAATTTTTCAAAAGTACTCCAAATTTTTAAATAATTTATTCTTTGAGGACAAATGGATAAATAGTTTATTTAGTTTTTAAATTTAAAATAGTGTTGATTTGAAAAATCTTTAAATCATTTTCAAATATGTGTGTTTTAGTTTTCTTAGTATATACTGTTTACTATTATTTGAATTCTCTTCTGTGTTTGTTTCGTACACATATTTCATCTTTTAATTTGATTTCACTCACAGACAATGACTGTATTTCTCTCTGTTTAATTTATTATTATTAAGAATGTGTTTACTAAGTCTATTTGGATCGCACAAATACTTGACTTTTGAAACCTCTATAAGGAGAATAATATCTTTATTCGAACACTTACAATTTTGAAAAGTATATACAAATGATTGACAATAATGGTTGACCATTGGTCTTTCTGCCCTATCTTAACTAAGTTGTATGTAAAAAAATAAATTAAGTTGCTAGCTAGCTTAACCGTCTGGATGATTCGAACTAATGAATTCATGAAGGGTGATTGATGGATGTTTATGTTTAGGGGGGATATTGGGGTTTCGGGGGGTACAGAATTTATTGAGGAGGGTTACATTAAAGGGATTTTTGGCAAATTTTAAACTAAGGCTATTTATACGTTGGGATATTGGGATGACTTGTGTGGTTTCGTAAAGGAGAGCGTTAGAAGGATTGTGTAGGGAGTTGATGGGATGTCTTAGTTTGGTTAGGGTACGTTTTGGCGACGTTAAAGTGGTGGAGAGTGGAAGGGCGGATTTGCTTAAAGAGGATCGCACTATAATCAATAAGAGGTCGACAAATCGTTGTGTAAATGTGTGTGGCTCTATACGGAATAGCACCAATAAATACTATTACTAAATACTAAAGGTTGTTTACAATGATATTGGTTTCACAATTTTTGCACAAAATTGTGAAAACAACCTCATTGTAAACAACCCATAATATTATAATTGTTTCACCACGTGATAAAACTCAACAAATCATTTTTAAAGAATGGAAAATAATATACAAAGGATTGCCATTGATATATTTTTTTTAAATAGCTCAAAATTTAACAGGGAGTATTTCCTTGAAGACAAAACATATTTCTTTATTTAGTTCAGAAAAAAACATAATTTAAATGCAGCAAAAAATCTTAAAAAAGGAAAACTTGGACAAACAAATTTAATTTAATTTATTTTAAGTTAGAAAATAAAAACAAATGTATGAATCTGAAAAAAATTGATTAAAAAATTGATTGACCAATGATTTATAATTTTCTTTAATTACTCTAAATTCTTAAACGATTTATTATCTGAACTTAAAAAAATTAATAGTTGATTTAGTATTACTATAATTATTTTAAAATTTAGTAATAATAATGTAGTTTAGAAAACAATTGCTATCGATCCAAAATTTTCCAAAATTACTTAAAATATTTTAGGAAGTGTTTCCTTGAAAACAAATATAAAACCTTTTTATTTAGTTAAAAAAATAACATGAGTAATGATTTCAAAATTATTTAATTAATTTTGTGGATTCAAAAATGATATAGAAAAAATGCGTTCAATCTAATCTAATATAATTAAGTAGAAATTGAAACTTTTAAATCCATTATTCATGAATTAACAATCTTCTATTATTATTTATGGATTAGAAAATAATAGAAAAAAAAAATGCCATTAATCTGAAATTATCCAAAGTTTCTCCGAATTGATTGTGAAATTAGGAAAAAATAAAATATTCCATTCTCTTTTTAAATAATTTAATTAATTAATTTAAATTAAGGAATAAAGCTAATAAAACTTTGTAATTGAAATCTAGTGCTGTTTGAAAATATTTAATCAATTCTTTTTATAATTTTATTTAAATTTAATGACGATTTGAATTTTAATGAATAAAAAAATAAAGTAAAAACAAATGCCACCGAACTGAACTTTTAAAACAATACAATTATTTGATTAGGAATTGATTGACAATTTAATTTGAATTATTGAAAAATATCTAAATTGAATTTAGTGGATTGAGAAATAGTGGAAAAACATTCATTTTATGTTTAATTGTGGAGGCGTTTACTTTGTGGTACATCTTGAATATACTGAAGAAAGAAAACAGGATCACTTTGTTTTACCACTTTTTATAATATATAATTTAATAAAAAGTGGTAAAACAAAGTGATCCTGTTTTCTTTCTTCAGAACATTCATTTTATTCAATTTTAATTTATTTTAATTCTTCAATACATTTGATTATTTTGGATCTAATTGTTGTTTCTAAAATTTCTCACAATTGACAAAAATGGTGATGTGGCCATCATAATACTTTCCCTATATTTTCTCAAAAATCTTGATGTTTACGCAAAAAGGCTATTCTTAATTATTTGCTAAATTTTGGATTCTTTCTTAAATTTCAAAATTTCTTAAATTTCAAAATTTGTTTGAATTAATCTATTAAATTTTGCAATAATGTTATGTTTATTTACGTTTTCAACTTTTTATTAAAACTCTCGCTTATGTTTTACTGATTGGAGAGTGGGTTAGGTGCCACAGGTCCACCCTACATATACATATTAACTTTAATTACTGATCGTCTCGCGGTTTGCAATAACTTTAATTAGAAAATTTGAATAAAAAAAAAAATTGACAAAGTAAAATTTTTACTGTGTAAATTAATAAAATGTATATACGTGATAAGTGTAAAGGCTTTAAATCAAGCTTAAATAAGATTAGCTATAGAATGTCATTTATATTTAAACTTAAATTTAGGTAATGCTTTATTTTTTATTACAATTACAATATTTTATTGTTTTGTAAGCAGCAAAATCATTAACAATTACTATTTAAAGTTTTCATGTATATGTAGGGTGGGTGGATGGCCTCTATTCCACTCGCCAATCAGTAAAACATAAGCGAGCGTTTTAATTAAAAGTTGTAAAATATAAATAAACACAAAATCATTGCAATTTTTAGAGATATATTCATATAATTTTTCAAATAATTTTTGATGATGCTTTACTGATTGAAGGGTAGGATAGAGGCCTCCCACCCACCCTTTATATACATATAAATTTGAAATACTGACTGTCTCGAAGTTTGGAGTAAAATTAATTACAAAACTTTTTGAATTATGTAGAAATTCAAACGGTAAAATTTTTGAGTGTGTAAATTATTAAAAATTTTATGCTTGATGGGATTAACTATAGAGAGTAATTTATATTTAAACTTTGAATTACGCTTTATTTTTTTATTACATACAAGATTTTATTGTTTTTTGAAGCAAAATGATCAACGATTAGTATTTAAAGTTATCATGTATATGTAGGATGGGTGGGTTGCTGCTATCCTACCCTCCAATCAGTAAATCATAAGCAAAGGTTTTAATTAAGAGTTGTAAAATGCAAGGAAACAAACAAAATGGTGATATGGCCATTATAATATTTTCCTTACATTTTCCTAGAAAACTATGGGGCTTTCGCAAAAGAATAATAATTTGCTCAATTTTAGATTCTTTACAATTACTTGTTATATAAATTTCGTGTAACTTCTATAGTTTATTACTAATAGGCAACAATGTCAAAGTTAAGAATTTTATGAAAAATATGTTTTAATAAAACTTGTTTAATTTTTCATTCTCCTTAACTTTTGTTTGAAAAGTTATGTAATATTTTATATATACAAAAATTCCTTGAATAAATATCGGTTTATGAATGTTTGCCAAAGGCTTTTCAGTACCAGTTTTTAATGATAGAACGTTAAGTTTGAAGTTTTATCTCAAACGAATAATTGGTTTTTGAGATACAGCGTACACAGGCAATTTTATGCACGAAAACTGTACTTCGTCTATATATTCTATATAGTGAAAGTAAAAATTGAATAAATCCTATATCAGATTTTAAAAATTATTATAAAATTGTAAAATCTTTACTTACTTTTATCGGGCATAAAACGACAATTGCTAAAATTACTGGTAATTGATTTTTTGAAGGCGTGCAGATAAACCTCTGTTCAATTTTTATCTATTTGATGTTAACTTAGAAATATTTTATTCACAGAAAGAACATTGAAGATACTATATAATTATAACCAAAAATATATATTTTTTTTATAATTCTTCGTCTTCTTCATCTATCGAAAAGACCTACTTTTAGCCTATTGAATTCATTTTATTGGATTTGATAATAATATAAAAATTAATTGGCATCAATTTTTTTAGATTATTTCTATTTGAGAAGGGTCATGCTTTGAAATAAACAGATACATCCTTTATTCACTTTTTAATAACTCAATAAATTCCGCTAGTATCTTTCAAAATCTTTATATAATTTTTATAATCACAATAAACATATAACAATTGTTAACTTGTAATTTACTGGTATTAATTTTAGTTGATTGCATGTTCTTAAGAGATGTTGATATTTTATTTTATTAGGTGTTGATAATTTAGAATATGTTAAATGGTTTGAAAACAATTATTAAGAATGAAAAGTAATTGTTATCATTTCATAGACCACTTGATCTATAATCCAAGGCACTCTAGATACACTCGGTGCGTCGTTTTGATTTAATGAGCTGAGCGTGTGTGGCCTCGATGGGAGGACCTAAGCACCAAGTGGGGGTGGCCAGGTTTTACTTTATTTACAAAAAGGGGCGTCGCCTGAAAACCGTAACCCGTTACAGGACGCGCAATTGCGCAACGTAATTACGAACAAACGAAAACGATAAAAAAACAAGTGATAAGCGCTAGTTGTCCGAGAGTCGTCCAGTTGTAGTGGAACGCGCGCGCGCCTCTAATCCGAATAGTCGAAATAGGGTCGTCACCGAAGTCAAAAAGGTGAAAACAAGAAGCAACACCCGCATTAACGAAAGGTAGATACTAACAACAACAACAAAAAAACGGGAAAGAAAGGAGAAGAAAAGGAGCACTCGTTTGAGTATAATAGGAGTTAAGAATCCACATTGTGGCATTGTTATAGTCCATCTCGGCGCACGTGCGTCTACCAAGTCCCCGTACTCCCATTGGTTGGTCGCGGACCCCACACCTTCGCCAGGTAACTGGGACTTGGGATCTTCACTTGCTTTAGTCTTCAGTTAGACTTCGATGCTAATCTGCAGTTTTTTTCGTGCGCGAGTGAGTGTGATACCCGTGTGCTGTGCGCGCCGTGTGCGATCAATTATGTGCCATTGGATAAACACGCACTTGCCTTGTTCGTGAAACGAAAAGAATAGTTTTTCCGAAATTATCGGGTGAGTCCGCAAATCACTTTACTCATTCTTCGCGTGTAAACAACACAAACACCAACACACACACACACAAACATAAAGACGACTTGCTCTCGCGAGACAGAAATGAAAGTTCCTACCATATGTGCGAGAGTGTGTTGTGAGGTGGTGTAGACAGCGCGGCGCGAGTCTTGTTGTAATTGAGGATCAAGACTCGCACACTAGATTCATTTTTTTATGTTATAAATCCTCCACATTAATTTTGATAGTGGTCGATATCATTCTCTATTAAGGAAGTTAAATCCAATCATATTTCCAAAAATTTGATGGTATTCTTTTGATCTATGGTTTAAAAAAAACTTAACTGTGTGTTAATTCAGTTCAATTAATATCTTCCTAATAGTACTGATTTTGATTAGTATTGTAACATTTTGGGCAATGGTTCTCGATAAACTACAAAACTTTTAATTTACGTTGAAAAGTTTTTACACTAAATTCAATCAAAAGATTTAGCTACTATTAAGAGGTACTATTAGTATAAGTAGTAAAATCTAATTTAGTTTATACCACCAATAATACATTCGGCCATAATTAAATACTAATTTTGAACATCTTATATCTCATTAGTGCAATGATTTACTTGCTTTATGCTTAGTAATAAGAATTCACCGTTTTGAACATCTAATGAGATTAAATTAATGCAATTAGCTAATTGCAAACTTAAATTAATGATTAGGTAATAGGTTTCAGTATCAATTTATAATTGATTTAGCTAAGAACTAAAAATGCATTAAAATTATTTATTTATAAACCATATTCTATAATATGTAAATGTGAACACCGAATTCGGTGCTTATATTATAGATTGCCATGTAGTAACGGTCGCAACCATCATCATAAAAGAATTTTATTGAAGTGATTAACAATAAAAACTGGAAATAAAATAAATAAAAAAATAATAGAGTTTATAGAATTGATACATTATAAAAATTATCTAAATAGTATAAAATGGCGTTCAAAGATTTTAAATTAAAACAGTCAATTGATTAGTTTTCCAATGACAACTGTAATAAACTATTTTTATCCTACTTTATCGCATCTGGTCTTGAATAGTTTAATCGATTATTTTATTCACGGGAAATTTACTTTTTTGCAGTAAACGTATCCGTCAACATTATTTTCGGATAGTCATCTTATTACGTAATATTTAAAATTATTTGATTATTATTCCTAGACAAGTTTCAGTATTTGTTGTCTCGCCACTTCAGTCCTGTTGCATAGCAATGTTTTAAGCTACCCTTAACAATTTATTTCTAATCATACAGCAATAGATTATGTTTTTTTTGTTATATATAATATATAACAGTTATTCAAACCGCAATTATCAAATTTGTTTAATACTATCAAATAGTAATTTAATTCATATTTAATTTGCAATTAATCATTGTTGTAGATTTACGAAATATATTCGTATTTTTAATTTCTTAGAATTAGAATATTATTTTTGCAGACCTGTTTCTGCCTCTGTATTATCTCGTTTGTGCAGTACCCTGATTGAAAGTTTAACTATTTAACATTTTCAAAATTAAAATTATTAATTTTTTACAAACAAGTTTATTATTTTTAATTTAAAAGAAATGACTAATTACTTGTTTTTTGATAATGATGACTTGAATGTTGTCGGGGTTTACTTGGTTATACATTTTTAAGTAAGAATTATAGAGAAAACACCTTAAAAACTTTATTTTAATTCTGTATATTTCAAAAATTGTGACTATACTTTATGATTCGTTTATGGTCAAAACTATAGTCACAATTTTTCAAACATATTCAGTCGCACTTTACCTATATTATATAATATACAGTGGTAAAACAAATTTTTTAAAGTGTTTTCTCAAATTCTAACTATAGTCTTGTTTCTAAGCAAATTATCTTATCGTATTGCCTTTTTTAGACCTGTTTCGATTTTTCATGAGCTCATTTGTAAAGTAAAATCTATTATGGAGGTTATTTCCTTTAACATCCCAGTATTTTCTACATCCTTCTAAGAATACGTATTATCGGCAAATGCAGACATGTTCATGAATAAAAGCCGTAAATTAGTTTTTTTTTTATACATAACTTTAACTTATCTTCGCATCTCCTACAAATATGTTTCAAAACTATTTTATTATCTTGTTTGTGCACTAAAATCTATAAATGGGCATGTGTTAAAGACGTCACTCTATAAATTGTAAATTCTTTTAACATCACCGTAACGCCTACCTTCTGCTAATTATAAGTGTGAAAGTGCAGACCTGTTTTGATATTATAATCGCTCATATAGTACAATAAATGATGAGTAAAATTATAAATCTTCAAAAAATTAATTAAATCTATTGATTTCTCTTTTTCTAATAGTATACTTATTTTCATACCACTTAATCTCATCACTTCATACAATTGTTTTGTATACATTTTAACATAGGTTTACATAGATTAGTCGTTTATTTATTCACTTTCTTCAATACTTTCTTTTTAATTTAACGACTGAGTTTTTGTAATAATTATTGCAATATGTTAAGAACGTTAAATCTTAATACTGAGTTATTGGTTCAAGACCTGTTTAGGTCTCTTTCATGTCTCACTTGTACAGTATTAGCATTGAGGATTTTCAATCAAATCTTTTAAAATGATAAATTAAATCGATTTATTGCTATGTTTCTAAAAATAACAATTGTATACTCGTTTTTATAGCATTCGACCTCACCATCTAGAGTTATTATAACTGTTAGTGTGGTTTGTATACAAGTAACCACGTTATTTCTATCTTTACAATGGTCATTTATTTGTTTACTTTCTTACAGTATTTTTAATTAACGTTTATGTTTTTGTAATCATTATTACAATAGATTAAAAAAAGTATATACCTTTAGTCTTAACACTGATTAATGTTTTTAAGACATGTTTCGATAGCTATTCTCTCGTTTGTTCAGTACTACCATTTAAAATTTTCAATTAACTCTTTTAATTAATTTAATCGATTGATTACAGTTTTTCCAAAAAATATAACTGATTTATTATAGTGTTTCTAAAAATTACAATTGTACACTGGTTTACTATTTGACTTTATTATTTCGAAATTTTTATAATCGCAGACTAGTTTTCATAGGTTTTACCTCATAATTTTGTCTTTTACATAATACGTTTACAAAAATTGGAAGTTTATTTATTTTCTTTCGCGTAGGTATCTTATTCCTGAATATACGTTCTTGCAGTAAACTAATTTTGATTTAACTATTACTTTTAGTAACAAAGGTACAGGTTTCAGCACCGTTGTACCTTACCAGTACAGTACAGTTTTGAATTGACTCTTATGTTTCTGTAATCATTAGTGCAATTCGCTGAAAAACACACTGATGAATACTGTTACGTTTTCCCATGACGGGTTTATGTCTTTTTAAGGTCTCATTTATTCAGTGCTATCAATGCGAAGAAAATGTGTCTGTTGAAAGTTGTAACTTTTAAAGTTATTCTTAAGATTTAGTATTATTTAATTAATTTACAGCTTTTGAATATTATTTAATTTATTTGGTTAATTTCAACTGCAGACTACTTTCGATTATTATCATCTCGTCTGCGCACTATAATCGAAAGCGATAAAACATATATAAATCAACTCTTTTTAAACATTTAAACTTATTAAAAATTTATTAACGCAAATGTTTTATTGTGCACCTATTCTTACCTTATTAATATGAAATCAATGTTGTATAATCTTTAACAAGAAATCGACGATGTTTTAAAAGCTTTTAAAGAAATTGCCAATTTTTTAATTACCTTCAAAAACTTATTCGCTCACATCATTTATTTTATTTTAATTACCAATGATTTTTGAAAAACGTTAATTACAGATTTATTTCAAGCTTAATTATATCATTTGCACATTATAAATTTAGAATTTGTGAATTTATAAGTTAACCTTAGAAACGCATTCTTTTATGTCATAATTTCTTTTTATTATATTTATCTAGAGTTGTTGCCTGAAAGATTTTTATTTTTAATCAAGATTGGTTAAATAACAGTTTTAATTTCTATTACCTCATCTCTAACATACAAAAATGAATTTTATAGTTTTTTTTCTGCTTTGAGTATCAATAATACTTTAATATTATTTAAGGCTAGAAAAGTAAGCCTTGGAACATTAGAATAAAGATGCTCATATTGATTATTATTTCCAGTTAACTATAATCGCAGACATGTTTCAATCCTAATTATCTCGCCTATAACAGTATTAGCAAGTAACTTTCCTTACATTTACTTTTACTGATTATAACGTATTCTCAACGACTATTACTGACCAGTTTCGATGACTAAAATCTCATTTGAACAATACAATTAGGAGAAAAATATACATTTTTTTGGTTAATCATTTTAAAATAACTATTTTTATCAGCATTGATATAATTTTGATTACTATTTCTATAAGTTATAGCTAAAGTTTGTTTCAATCTGTATTCTTACTTGTATAATATAATTAAGATTTAGAGAATCGATTTAATTGTATCAGTTTTCTAGTGAATTAATATTTCTTACTGATTATAATTTGTCAAAAAAGATGGCAGGCGTATCTTGATCAATAATATCATTGTTGTAGATGTTTTAGTATTTTTTAAATTATTAATAATATTCTGTTCTGTAGTTTAAATTAGGTTAAAATAATAATTTGCGTCAAAGAGTTGCACATTTTAAACTCAGCAGTAATATTATGATAATTATCATTTTTTATCAATTATAATAAAGGCTTTTTACAATCTATTACCTTATTTATATCATATAATTAAGGTAAAGAAAATAAATATGGTATATGTTGCAATTTTGTAAGTTATACTTAAAAAATTATTTGTCTATTTGTTTAATTTCAACTGATTATGATATATAGTTATTTTAATATGTTAAGGGGTACATTTTCAAGTAATTCATCGAGTTTTATACATTTTATCAGCATAGGTATCTTATTGATTATTTTTTATCAACTATAACTATAGACTTGATTTAATCTCTATTATTTCATTTGTATTATATAATTAAAGGTAAAAACAGACCTAATTTTTGCAGTTTCCACGTTAGTCTCACAAAATTTATTGTTAAGTAATTTTTTTGCCCTACTGATTATGATTTTCTGTTAATGACAGCTACAGACCTGTTTTCGTAATCATTATCTCGTCTATGCATTATTTTTAAAATCAAGAAATTGGTGTATGATAAAAATTCAAACTTTTCGTTAATAAAAGATTTATAGTTAAGATTTTTTTAAATAATTTTCAGTCAATAATAACTATTGATCTTCAATTATTATTATGTCAGATGTGCAATCAAAGACTAGAAATCTATCATCTTGAGGAGAATTTTAAAGTAACTGCAATAATTCAAATAATAAACATTTTATCTTTGTTATTTTTATCAAAGTTAGACCAGTGTAGACTATACTGTATTAACGCTCTCTTTAATTATTACTTTTTATAACAATTGGATAAGTGTGAACTATAATTGTTGTAATTTTCCAAAGATATTTTTATGATTTTGTAAATATTACGGACCTTTTAATCAATAACAATGATTTCTTTTAAGAATTTTTGTCTGGTCTATGCAGTAAAATTAAATAGTTGTAGAATTTTAAAACCTTTAAAATATACGCTTTATTATAATAAAGTTGTTTTAAGTTCTAAGCTGATTTAAACAATAACTCTCAGATGAGTTGAAGTAGAATGAAACCACCTGTAACTATTTCTTATCTCAAATAATGCAAACTTTTGATTAATAAAAGAAAATAAGTAGATATTATTTAATAAATAGAATTTCACCTCTTTCTAGATCTTGCTTTGATTTTACCCATTGTTTGTGTACGTTGTGTGTGGGCCTTCAAAAATTCCGCGTTGACATATACGATTATTCAATAGTTGAGTACAAAACAAAGAAGATACAAAGAAATAAGTTATGCGTTTCGAGACATCTGATAAAATTTATTTCTAAATTGTAGGAGTAGATAGCAAGTGTTTTGCGTTTTTATTTTCTTCATAATGAATAGTCATGATTAGAATTTACAGTCCGGACTTTGATTCGTCGTTTCACCAATTAGTTTACGTTCAATTTTATTTACGTCAATAGAGAAACCTGCTGTAATTGATTGTAACTATATTGTTTAATCATTAGTATCATTTATTAGTATCATTTATTTATTCCAATATGCTTACACAACATTCCAAAATTGTATGTAAAATCCATTAATATCAACAAAAATTTTAGTCGCATATGGAAAGGGCAGAGTTCGCAGTATAGCGTTCTTCCACTCGTACCAACACTTTCTTCTATGAAGAACTTGCTTCTTGATGCTCATATCAAAGTATTCCATCTTTATTTTGGCCAAATGCCAAATATTATATCCTCAAAAGGAACTTACACAAATATTTGACTTATGTCATCTTGACATAACCAACAGAAAGGTACTGATAATTTTTAATCAGAGTATAAATATAGTTAATATAGCTACAATTAGTTGGTTTAAACAAGAGTACAATTTCAACTTTTATCTAAAACATTTTCTGGTATAATTAAGAAAATTTTTGTAATAAATTATTATTACTCCAAATTGTAAAAATTTAATTAACTTCTTAATTGATGGAAAAAATTATATAACACAACTTTTATTTGAGACGTTTTCAGTTTTGACAAAAAAATGTTCTTAATCTGGCGCTGTACGATAAAATTAGTTAATATCAAGTCTACAGGGAATGTAAGTTCTGGCCACTTTTATTAAAAACTTTTTTTGATGTTGCTAAAAATTAATTCTCTGCAGCTTATAAAATTATGATTATTGCTAAAAAAAATGTTTTTGCGAAAAATCTCAATTAACTCCTTAATATTGAGTTGTATGATAAAATAATTTATTATCAAATTCATATAGAACATTTAATTAGAAACATGTTTTGATATTAACAATAGCAACTATAAAATTATCATTATTACAATTCAAAATCTTTGTATAATCAGCATTGGAGGAGAGGCTTACAACTTGTTCTTTTTTAAATATATTTCGGGTTCAACAGCACATTGTGAAGGATTTACGATTATGATTAGTAAAATCCACAACGAACTAATCCACGGCGCATATAAATTAAAGACAAACGAGCGTCGGCCGTGCGGGATTCAGCTTTCTCTACAAGAAAGGTGAACAGGTTCACAATCATGACCTCTTCATTGCTGCACACCTAGCACATAACCGCAACCAAAAGAAAGAAAAACACTATCGCCAAAATTGAACGTAAAACCGTAACATGAGATTTTTTGGCTGCTTAATGATTCTACTTTCAAGTGTGAATAATTTTTTTTATTGAAATATTATATTTGATGAAATACTTGAGTAGGTTTCTAGTATTAAATATCTAAATATATATCTGGATTTAAATAAAAGTATGAAGATTATATTATAAATTAGTTTTCTTGTGTTGTTGATGTAATTTGAAAACATTTCTTTTGTTTATGTGGATTTAAATTCTAAAATATTTTTCTTGTTTGATTTTTTAGGGTTGTCGCCATGCAGCTGACGAGGATATGCTGGCTGCTGGCCGTCGTAGTCATGGAGCTGTCTTGGTTGCCTCGGCGCTCTAGCGCGTCATCAGGCGCCAGGGAGCTAGAACACAATCTGATGTCCCTCTTTGGGCTGAAGAAGAGGCCCAAGGTAGATAGGGCCAACGTAGTAATACCACAGGCAATGCTGGACCTGTATCGGAAGCAAACGGGCCACCGGCTCGACACCGCTTCCATTCTCAAGCCCGGACTGCACACCAGGAGTGCCAATACGGTCAGGAGCTTTACACACATGGGTGAGTAAAAATACAATAAACATTTATGGACTCAATAAAATTTACATTACGCATCGTAGATTTACGATTGCATTTACATAAATCACTGTCAGTGCGTATTAGTCTGGGGGGAACCAGGAAACGCTGGTCGATGGTAATCTTTACCGAAAGGAGAGTAATGGGCCGTTTTGTAGAAAATCATCCGAGCCATTACTTTCGACTTATTTTCGCATTAAGATGATGGCCAGACTTAAAATTCAATTTCTCCTCCCTAATTGTGCGAGGAAAATCACGTTTACAGATAAAAACCAACTACCACTATGATAATGGATAGTTAGCCTGGATGGATGAGAATTTATTACAAAATCCTCTAGGTGTTTACGTTTTAGGGTTAACTGTACATTATCCTTGCCAAGGTTGCAAGCACGTACAGTAATATCAAAAGACTGAATAATACTTTTCTAGTTTTCTTCATTCCACTAATATTTTTTGGAAAACTTATCTCGAAGCTTTCTAAAATAATAATTTTAAAATATATATTCACTTAGTTAATATAATTTAATATTTTTTAGACATAAAAATGCACGTGTTTCAAAAATTAAATTTCTTGAGTGTTTTAATTAACGTAAAATAGAAAATTTTACACAGTTATAATATTTCAGAGTATATGTCTAGTTTATATATCCAAAATTAGTTTGTTTAAATATCAAATAGAAATCTTATTTTTATGCAGAATAAAATATTACTCTTGTTGATACATGATAATTTTTCTAATTATTAAAAAAGTACAACAAAATAAAATAGGAATTTTAAAGCAAACCAAAGTCTTGTATAGTTTATTAATCTCTACATGGTGTTTTAAATGACACCAAAAAATGTTAAAAACTTTTTAGTTTTCAAAAAATAATAAAAAAATACTATTTACATAATAGTACTATAAAATAACATTTATATTTAACTTTAATATTATTTGCAAGAAAAGTTTTTATCTTAATTCTTAGTACTATTTTAGATTTTTTGTAATTCGATTTTTTTTACTAAAAACTGTATCGCCTAATTGCCTAATCAATTGGAACAAATTAGCATCGTATTCCCAGTAAGTAATTGAGTGAAATCCGAGTTTGGGATTTCCAAAAATTTTTTGTCTTCCCACATTATTTTCGGACGTCGTGTCGTGCACTAATCCCCTGCCCAACAATGGGTAATCATTTTTAATGCGGAATCAAAGCCGGTCTCAGGTGGATTATTAGCTAATTACGACGCAGCGAGGGGTGGCTGCGTTCCAGGAACCCACTTAAGCACCACACTGCAATTTACATCACGGCATTTAATAAAGAAACAGATATTACACATTTTACTTTAAAAATAACAATATGCATAAACCAAAAATTGCGATTGAATTTCAAAATTTCTCCAAAAACCATTTCGACGGCTGAGACGAATTTTATATTAAACTTGACGCCACTGCTAATAAAACAGGTACACAGTTCGACACCCCCTTAAAACAGAATACTCTACGGTAAATTATAATGGGGGTGTAAATCTTGGCGCCTCCATTATAGGCAAAACGGCCGTTTTATGCAGATGTTCAAGGTTGAAATTGCAGCATGTAAATGAATTTTCACCAAGATTATTTTAATAATTCTACAATTTAACGTTTAACCAAAATTGTTTTCTATTACTGACGTTTAGAATATTCATCTATTGATTTCTTCGTTATTATTATTATTTCCCTAGTTCTAGTCTCTCGGCGTCGAGATGTAATTACAGTGATTATTTTATTTATAGATTGCGGTACACACATACATATAAGTTGAAACTTGAGTGTTGGTATCACGTTTTGGTTGGTACGTCCTACATTGGCACCTCGCCCTCCTCGTACCGCCGCTGCGGTAGCGAAAGTGGGACGGCTCTTATTCGAAAATTACATTTAAAAAATATATGTATTCACACCTGCAATGTAAACACATACTTTTTCGTAATGACGTAAAGTATCAGCGTTAAAAGAAAACAACACTTTTAGGCGGTGTTGGTATCTATTGAGTACGTATAAACATGCGTACTTGAACATCAATTAACAAAATTTAGTAACTTAGACTTATAAAGTTTGTTTAATAATTATTTTTGACAAAAGTATCTCACCAATTTTAAATGAATTTAAATTCCATGTTACCATCAACTTAAATGCTACAGTGTTTGAATTTAAGGAGTTGAATAAGTTTTTTATTTTCGATCTTTTAAACTTAAAGTTTGAAAAAGTTGCTCATTTTGACATTTTAATTTTGGTTTTGAGTTTTACCAGATAACTTTAAAATAGGGTGCTATAAACAAACAAAACTTATGTGTTATCAGCATTGCACATATGGTCATGTTGAAACAAAATGGATTTACTGGAATATCTCTAGAGTTTCAGTTCAAAATTTTTAGCGATACTTAAGATATTGTGCCAACGGGCAGCCAGATATGGCCGTTAAAATTATTTTCTTCTTTTTAAATTTTCTATGGAGATTTTTTTAGTTGAGGTTGAAAAATACTAAAATATAAAACAACTATAAATAAGAAATTTAGATTTTTTAGTATTTATTTTCTATTTTATTTAATTAAAAATGTCTTTGATGAGAAATGGAACCAAATGTAACATATTTGTAACATATTTTCTTGTATAATTAAGTTTAATTTTAAGGGATATTTTTTCTAAGGTAGTGTAGATTAGTTGATGCCATGAAACATTTTTGAACAAAAAAGATTTAAAATTTGTTTGAAATTGATACTTATTGTGCTATAATTTTGAGTCAGATATGAAAATTTGGCGACAAAAAAACATTTGCTATGTTTCAAATGGTTGGTTTTATTTTTTGTTGCCTGACACGTGTTCCGATTAGCTTCGAATATTTTCAAAGAATAAACAGTCTATATTTTTAATTGAATTAATATTAAAAAAATCGCAAAATCTAGCATCTAATGATTTAGAAAGATTATTAAATTTTATTTATAATTTGTTGAAGTAATTTCTCTCAAAAAGAGGTCCGAAGATACTCGGGGGGAAACCAAAACGTGTGGTATTAATATTAACATTATATACTCAATATAATGATATAACTTGAACAATTTTTTTCTTTATAATTTAAATTATCTTCTTAAAGTTATAAAAATTGATCTTTTGCAAAATTTGTATATTAATTGTTTCATTAAATACATAAAATATTCTCTACAGTTTAAAATTTTGTTATTCTACAATATTATAAAGCTTTGCATCATATAGGTTAAGATTTTGTAGAGGTTTTAAGATATGTTTATTTTTATTCTAAGCTACCGCACGAAGATACTAAAGTTATTCACATTTCTTCGACATTTCATTATGCAATCCGATGTTAATTAATTAATAATAAAAAATCCCCGCATTAACGAGCCCAAAATTTTACGACCTCAATAAATCACGCGCATAATGGGTTTATAGATGTCGGCATTAGACTGATGATGATTTATGTAATTTTTAACGAGGATCGCACTAAATCATCCCGATTCGAAATCCGTGGTGCTGATAGATGTTTGTGTTTATTGTTGCAGAGAGTCCGATCGACCTGAGGTTCCCCGGCCACCATAAATTCCGCCTCAAGTTCGACGTGGGCAACATACCGAGCGGCGAGCGGCTGAAGGCGGCCGAACTGACGTTAAACCGGGACGTGGTGAGCTGGCTGTCGGACGAGGCCGGCGGTGAAAGATTTCAACGCGTGCTGGTCCAAGACATCGTTAAGCCGGGGATTAAGGGCAAACGGGCGCCGATCACGCGGTTGATCGACTCGAAGTTGGTGGATACGGGGAAGAACAGCACGTTGAGTATGGACGTGCTGCCAGCGGTGGTGCGGTGGTTGGAGACACCTAGAAGTAATTACGGGATTTTGGTGGAGGTGCTCGGACACGGGAAGGAGAAGGCGAAGGTGAAGCACATTAGGTTAAGACGGGGGATTAGGGAGGATGAACGGACATGGGCGAGGAGGCAGCCTTTGTTGTTCACCTACACAGACGACGGAAAGAACAAACAGGTGGTGGGTGAGGCTTTGGCGGCGAAGCGCGCCAGGCGGGCTTCCACTAAGCGGAAGAAAGGTAGGAAGGACGCGAGGGAGACCTGCAGACGGCACCCCATGTACGTAGACTTCACCGAGGTCGGCTGGAACAACTGGATCGTTGCTCCACCCGGCTACGACGCTTTCTACTGTCACGGCGAGTGCAATTTCCCCATACCTGAACACCTCAACACCACCAACCACGCCATAGTGCAAACCCTAGTGAACTCAGTGAAACCCAGCAAGGTCCCACGTGCGTGTTGTGTCCCCACCCAGCTCAACAGCATATCGATGCTGTACCTGGACGATGAGAACAAAGTGGTTCTGAAAAACTACAAGGAGATGGCCGTCGTCGGCTGTGGGTGTCGGTAGTGTTAAGTTAAACTCGTACGCGTCTGTGATCTGACTTTTTCGTATTAGAGGCTACCGTAGTTTAAACTGAGCGCCGGATGATAACTGTTGACGGTTCAGTCCAAGCAACACAAAAAAAAGCATAATTTAAATGAGGGACCTCTTCAAAGCGCACACCAAACACTATTCTTATTTATTACCTAAATTATTAACCAGAGAAGTTAAGAGTTAGTTTACGAAACAAACAAGAACAAAAACAATCGTGTTTGGTCCTTCCTGCAATAATCAACCATTTAAAATATAGTGGCGTAACGCAATAATCTCCACTGGTTTAAGCAGTGATGACGGATAGTTGCTACAAATACTAAAATTTAAACTTTCACATTAAGAAGTAAAACTTCAATATTTAATAATTTAGATCATTTAGTTCAAACTGTAGCAACTACGCAAAAAAGATTTCCAATTTTTGCCTTGTAAGCAAGACGCAAACACAAAAAGTTTATCATCACAATACTCAACTAACGTACTTTATCTACCATACTTTGGTATAACTAATCAAACAAATACAAAATACGTTAAAATTACTTTATTAGAAGTGTGCCTTTACTTGCTGTTCTAAGCATAGCTAATAAAGAATACACAGATAATTTTATACATCATAGCCTATTATAAATCACTTCTATCTTTAATTTAGAGCTTAAACACTCAACTTTTAAGTCCTAATATTTAATTAAAGCTGATTTGAGCTTAAAAAACCAAATTTATAACTTCCACCTTCAATTTAGAGCCCAAATCTTCAACTTTTAAGCTTGAATATTTAGGTTTACATTTTAAAGTTTAACTCTTCGATTTTAAATCTTATCTTATTCCTCTGCACAAAGAAGTTTTATTTAATAAATTTATTGATGTGAAAATACTAACTTCGCTAGTATAATCGCAGAAATTAATGGCAAATTGAATCTGAAATTTGTAACAACTCAGAAATTCTTGAATATTTAATGCTTAAATACTTATTTTTAATATTAAGTTCAAGTTATGATTTACAATTTTAAATCTTTAACTTCTTCCTCTGTCCAAGGAATTTTGATAAAATATTAATCAAGAGAATGGTCGTGACCGTTACTACGTGGTAATCCATAATTACTTTGAATTGAAAAATTATTGAAGTATATCAACTAATCTTCACTAATACAATCTCAGATTATTAAGAAGTAAAAATTATAAAAAAACTTTAATCTGAAATTTTCAAATTTAGAATATTAAGAAGTCAATAATTTTTAGATTTTCAATGCTCAAATACTTAATTTTATAGCTCATTTTTTAAAAATTTTAAATCATTAAGTTCTTTCTATGTTCGAGAAAGTTATAATTAAAAAAATTGATTGATGTAGAGCAAGCAAAAACTAAAAAAAAAACAGAAAGTTATTTTTGCAATTTTTAAATTTTAGTTGAAATCTTTAATTTTTTAATATTCAAAGTTTCAATATTTAATGTTCATCAATAATCATCAAGTTTGAATAACGGTTCTTCAAACTTTTCACTTGAATTCATTATTTTATTTTGTACCTTCAATTTTAATCTCCAATATTGAATTTTCGATATGTTATGGAATTTATAATAAATAATCTTGTGATTTAGATTTCAAGTTTTAAGATTGATTATTTAATGTTAAATAATGATGAAGGAAGCATCTTCAAACTAATTTCTTCGGTCTTAAGCTTTCAATCTCTAATTTTTACTCTTCAATTATTAATGTGTTCTTATATAAAAGAGTATTATACTTGATATGTAGATTGAATTAAATTTTATTTAAACTTTCTAAGAATATCCAGTTTTGAATCTTGAACTTTAAAGTTTTATTCTTCATTATTTATTCTCTAACTTGAACACATTGACATATAAAATTAACTTTAATTCTTATTCAAGAATCATCAAGCCTTTCTCTTAAGTATATGAAGATTAAATTAATTTTAAATCTTGAAACACACATTTTCGAATTTGTAGAATTTTAAAGATCTCATCTTCAAAATTAAACTATTAATCTTCAAAACTTCTACCTAATGATTATTAATTAAATTATTATTTAGCTTTGTTGTTGAATAAATATTTTAAATGTTCAAAGATTGACTATTATTAAAATGAAGTATTTAAGGTTAAAGATTTAAAATTGAAAATATGTTAACTAAAAATCGATTGTTAAACTTTAAGCTTTAATTTTCAATGTTGAACCTTCAATCAACAACTAAACTAAATTAAAAATATAAATAATAAGATATTGACTAGAAATAAATAATTTAAATGCAATTTTACTGATAAATAATTTTCACATCATTCAACTTGAAAATACTAAAAAAAAAACTAATTAAGTAATTGAGTTGTTTAGACCATGACGAATAAAATCAATTTATTTTTATAATAACTGATGCAAATAAATAGATATCAATATTTATTAATTCATTTTAATATATATTTTTTTAAACTTTGATAAATCTATATATCTTAATCATCATCCTATTTTTTCTAATAGATAATCTATAATCGTATTTCTAATAAAATATTTTAATCCAGGACTATGTGAAACATTGAAGAAGCACTTCTAATGAATTAATTATTTTTTAGAGTTAAAAAACTTTTTCCTGTTTGCGTTTTGAACTTGATTTTCTTTGTTAGCGTTTACCGTCATCAATGTTTTCGATTTCCCAGTGCGTACTTTTCTTAAAGTGTATTACCAACATAAGAGAGCGAAACCAACATCAGGAAAAAAAAAATAAAATAAAACTAGGAACTGTTGACGTCGTATGGAAATCCGGGCGTCGGCTTCATCTGTGATTATAATTTTAAAAACGCAAAAATATTAACCGTCATGTATTGTTAGGTAAACACGCGCGCATACAGGGTGTCCGAAAAAAGGAGTCCATGCATGGGAAATTCATCAATAAGTATGGAATCAAATAGTAGAGGATGCTGCTTAACCATATTTTATTATAAATGAAACATTTTTTTGCTGGATGTATAATTTGAGTACCATATACTCATTAATAATAACTTAATTAGACAAATGAAAAGTAATAATGTTAGTTTTGCCGATCATACAAACCATTATCACAAATAATTATTAATATAATATTTGTGTTATATAAAGAATAATCGATGATATTTTTTTATTACAAAACACATTCCCTTAAACGTACTACTTATTCCCGACACCCCGTATATTAGGTATGAATATATAAAAACATAATTTATATAAATAATTATATGTATAGAGATATATAACAATTATGTATTGTACCACGCATAATGCGATCACGTGCCGTTCACGTGCACACACTATGTATATTATGTGAAAGTCTAAATTGTAGGCACTCCAGTCATGTGTAATATATTAGTACCTGCGTAAGGATATTTATTTTTTTTGTTATTATTAATTAATGCATTTATTTAAAATAAAAAGAAAGTAAGGAGGATCCATTTTTTCGTAACATCTCTATCTATCTCTATCTCTCTATATTGTGTATATTGTACAGTAAATTAAATTAAAAACAACCGAACGTGTATATAGTTTATATATAAATATTTTTAGATTTTTAAGGAAATTGTATTATCGAACCTCTTTGTACATACCAGATTTATATATATTTAATATATATATATGTATATATAGATATACATGAAATATAAATATTGAATTATTATATTATTTTTATTTTTATCAACACAATAACCTCTTTGGCCGAAACTATTCATTTATTTTTGAAGTGTTAACGATCTTCTAAAAATAACACAAACATTTCTTTCGTTTTTGAAAACTTAATTTAAAAAATTATATACTATTATGCAATTTTCAACTGTCAACTTTGTGCCAAGTAATTTAAAGCTAATATTAACTGTCACGTGTTACCTGTCAAATGACAATTGTCAATTATAAAATATTTAATTAAATGTCAAATGTCTACTTTCAAATGAATAACTAATGTCAACTGATGATGGATATGTTTTGGAAATCATTACAATAAAAACCACTATTAGGTGACAAGGGTCAACTGCCAACTGTGAAATGTAAATGTAAGTTGGAAGAAGATTGTTAATATTAGATTGAAAAATATCAAATTTGAAAATTTGAAAATTTTTAATTGATAGTAGCAGTTAGTAGTTAACAATTCATAGGTAATAGTTGACATTTAAAAGATTGTGACTGATATTTAGCAGAGGTCAGATGACAGACATCATGTAACAGGTAGTATATATCAGGGCTATATTAACATTTGTTCTTTTTTATTACAAAATTATTATTTTTCATTAAAATACTTATTGTTAGTTTGATAATTGGAAGTAAGTATTAATATTTAATTTAATATTATTATCTAATTCACTTAGATTAACTCTTCATAGTTGAAGTTGACATTTGACAGTTTTCAGTTAATTATTATTTTACAAATTGATGCGTGGTCAATTGTTAAATTATTTTCATAATTATATATGAATTAATTTCTTGAGATCATTTACATTTAAAAAATATTAGTAGTAATAGTAATAGTGGCTATTGATCAGTGTTATTTGTGTATTTGTGAGGGTGTTTAAATGGGCTTGTTACTTTAAAGGATTGACCCCATAACTCTAAAGCGTTATTAATTGTTTCCCAATGGCGAATGGTAGAGTAGGGATTTTAAAGTAGGGATTTTCAATAAATTAATATATACACAGTAAAACTAATTAAAAGCAATTTAACATCAAATCAAACAGAAAGTAGTACATTTTGATATTTATTGAATTTATTTATTTTTGCACTGTACGTACCAAATATACTCAAATTGTTACAAATCACTCGCTACTAATAATGAAAGAAAAAAAAAACACTTAGCTCGATCTAAAAGCGACGTGTATACATTATTACCATATTATGATATGCAAATGCTGGCAACAGTGTTTGTAGAGAGAGAAAAACAGGTTTTAGAAAAATGTGAAGGTGACAAAACAGACACTCACACACATACACACACATACAACATACCTACAAACAACATCGATTCTTAATAATAATTATAACTCCAATTATACAAAATTTTAACCAAAAGTTTTACACAAAAAGTATATTCCGATGTTAAGCAGAAATTATTTTTGGAAAAAACCTGTAAATAAAGATCAAAAAGAAAATAATTATTCGTTTTTTTTTATTGTGAAATATATACTAAATACAGGTGAGCAGATCAAGTATATTATAAAAAACAAATATTATATATATAGGTTTTTTTATGGCACATTTTTTTTGATAAAGTATCTTTCACTCAATATTGTAAAAGATGTACGAAAACAAGAGACCATTCAAGTAATTCAAAATTCAATTATGTCAATCAAAATGAAGCAATTTTCCAAACCAGAAAATAAAAAGGTATTCGAAGATGAGACTAGATTTTGGTTAATTCGTTATGTCACGTATGGATTTAGCCAAAATTATTGAAGTAGTTGATATATTAGGTGGTAAATCAAAGATAGAAAAACTAAATACAATCAATTGCTTTAAAAATCATAATTATTTACTGATGAAGGATAATATTTCTCCAGCAAATAATTAATTGGATCAAGAATAAGTGCTTGGAATCTTATTGAATCATATATATTGTCATTTTAAGAATTTTAATTGGTCTTAACCATCTAAGAATGGCTCCAAATTCTGATTGAGAAAATTAATAAAATATTGATATTTACATAAATGAAGACCAGATGTATAACCATTCTTATTGTTGGGCGCGTCTGAAGGAAGGCGAGAGTGGTTGTTAATTGTTGTTTGTAGATGGTGGCGATAGGTCTTCCAAAAGGGGTACACCCATATCGGAGTGCTGTTTTATTATTATTCATGGCTACCAAGCGACGACGAGCATCGACATGTTAATAAAATGATCGAGATGAGATGCGATAAGATTGAGGTGATTGGGGGACCGATAATACCGCCTTAATAGAATAGAGAAGATGTGTATATATATGTATGCACGACGAGGCACGATCCTCATAATACGCCTCATTATCACCTGCTTTGCTGAATTTACAATGCGGACACGATTCAATCACAACAGATACGTCAACACTCAATATTAGCATATTACAATTATGTTTATTATTATTTGTTAGTTCAGCTTACATAATATTGCAAAATATATTTGTATAAAATATATTAATGTAGGTGATAAATAAAACACTTGGGTTTTGAGAATTTACACAATTTAATGTCGATGCACTACGACAATTGTTTCACCACACAGTGGCTTCATCAGGGAGATGATAAAAAAATGCATCGACATTAAATTGTGTAAATTCTCAAAACCCAAATGTTTTATTTATCACCTATATAATGGAATTTCACCAAGTAAAAGCCTCATCAATCCAATATATATTAATGTATTTTTAATATATTATTTAATATTTAAGAGATGTATGTATTTAAATGTATCTTGGCTCAGTGTCGGTAGTTCCATTGTTTTAAAAACAAATGTGTTTAATTTTATTTCTATTATTTTCAATATGCTCATTTTAAAAATTTGATGATTACTCAAACAATCAAACTTTATTTACTAAATTGCCGATAAAAATATTTTTCTTCTATTAATAAAATTATCATTATTAACAAATCCAAATGAATAAAAATAACTCTCTTCATCAATTCATTAGATCGCATCATCCGGACAGTTAAATTCAACTAGCTTCAATTTTTATATATTTTTTAAATTTTTTTATGACAGGGCAGAAAGACCTACGGTCGATAGCCCAGACAGTGACAGACTAACACTAATCATACTGTATATATGTTATTTTTGTAAATATGTGTTACTGTAATAAAGATGTTGTATATATAAAAATAACTTACGATGCTTTTAATTTCCCCTATACATTTGATACATAACAGGTAACAGAAAACAGTTGACATGAGACACAAGACAGATGGCAGTTGATAGATAATAATAATAATAATAATAATACATTTATTCACGGAAGCCATTTACAGAGTACAAGTACAAACGACCCTTAAATACTAAACAAAGAATAAATAATTAAAAATTACTGATTTACATATTACAAATTATTGAGTAACCGACGCAAACTACTTAATGAGTCAACAAAAAAATCAAAATTGGCGACTGCGTTGGCGTTTCTTAAAATTCGCGTTGCGGCTGAGTGCCGGGCATAATCTGTCCTTTGAAAGGGAATATAAAATGTGGTGTTATCACGTAAGCGGCGAGGAGGTACATAAATGCCCATTAAATTGAGTAGGTCAGGACAGTCGATGTTGTTTTGAACGATTTTGTGTACAAGCATTACATCTGAATTAAACCTTCTTGTTTCAAGACTAGTAAGTTTGAAGGCCGAGAGTCCATATTGATAGCTGTAAGGTACATTACACTTAAATGATAAAAATCGTACAAACTTCTTCTGGACCTGCTCAATTTTTCCTATATCTACACTAGTATATGGAGACCAGACACTGGAACAATACTCCAGCTGTGGGCGAACAAGAGCGTTATAAAGCAGGACTAGTGTGCGATAGTCACGAAAATCTATCCCGTTTCGTTTAATAAACCCCAAAAGCTGGTAGGATTTGGCCACGATATTAGATATATGATTAGAAAAGTTTAAGGTGGTATTAAAGGTAACGCCAAGGTCTTTAATGCAGTTGACTCGTGATAGAGGTTCACCGAGAAGAGAGTAATCATATAGCAATGTGGATTGACGCCTAGAAAAGGTTATCACATTGCATTTTTTGAGGTTAAGTGCCAGCTTATTTTCATTACACCACTGCCCAAATGTCTGTAAGTCAGAATGGAGTAATGACGCATCTTCCATTGATCGAACTTTCATAAAAATTTTCATGTCGTCCGCAAATAGTAAGCACTTTGCATTTGAAAAACAGTTCACTACATCATTAATAAAAATATTAAAGAGCAGGGGCCCTAGATGGGAACCTTGCGGAACACCAGATGTTACATTAATAGGACGAGAAACACAGTTCCCAATACGAACATATTGAGTCCTGTCGGTCAGATATGATTTTAGCCAGTCCAATAGGATACCGTCAATACCGAAACAACGCAATTTATCAAGCAAGATCATCTGATCAACAGTATCGAACGCTTTCGAGAAGTCTGTGTAGATAGAATCTACCTGACAACTGTCTGCGAAAGCATCGACAATAAATGATTCATAAACCAAAAGATTGGTCGAAGTCGATTTTCCTGTTCTAAAGCCGTGTTGGTGCATGGAGATTGAAGATTGACAAATTGCAGTTAAGTGGGAAGTAAGTAACTTTTCAAATATCTTAGGTACCACAGATAGAATAGATATAGGCCTATAATTACCAACATCTTTTATTTCGCCAGATTTGTGGATCGGTGTAATAAATGCGCTCTTCCAACATTTGGGAAATGTTCCCGTGGAAAGAGATAGGTTATATAATAACCATAAAGGACGGCTAAGTGCAAAAGCACAGTTATAAAGAAAAATTGCGGGCAGCCCATCAGGACCAAGGCAGTTATTAGCCTTCAAGGAAAGAAGCTCATTCAGAACATCTGATATTTTTAGAACAGGAGGAATGCACTCATTAATATTAGTGTTCATGTTCGGACTATTATGTGCTTGATTAGTGATAGTTGGAGGTCGATAAATACTTCCAAAATATTGTGAAAATTGGTCAACTATTCCCTCTTCAGTGGAAATAATTGTGTCACCATCTACAATGATCGAAGGAATATGATTGGAATTGCGTTTATGATTAACGTAACCCCAAAAGGCTTTTGGGTTACTTTTAATAGAATTTTCGACCTTATGAATATGGTTAGAATAGCATTCCTGTGTTAACCTCTTGCACTGGTCACGAATAATAGAAAATTTAGAGTAATCTGAAGGGCACCGAGATAATTTGTATAATTTATGTAATCGTTTCTTTAAAAGTACAAGACTTTTTAAATCAGTACTGAACCAATTAGGGAAACGCGAGGTCTTCTTGCGGACCGGACTAATTTTAGGTACATGTTGATCTACTATCCCAAAAGTAATGGAATAGAATAAATCGCAGGCGACATCGATGCTGCAACCCTCGAATATAGCATCCCACCGCACATTAAGAAGGGCATTGTTGATTGATGTATAATCCGCGCGCTTAAAATCGTAAACAAGAACATCCTTATTACCTAGCCAAACATTGCCAAGTGAAGTTTCTAATTTAATATTAATATCTAATGGTGGGTGGTGGGCATCACAGGGTAAAATAGAGAACGTCGACTCGGAGAGATTTAAATTGGATGCTAATTCAGATGGCGCAAAAATAAGATCTAACATAACTGAATTCGAATTATAAACACAATTTAGTTGGTGAGAGTTAATATAACCAAAAGTGTTGGATACTAAGGTGGTTTTAGTACAGGTGGAATCAGTTCTAACACCGTATTCATCGTTAATCCAAGATGCGGATGGCAAGTTGTAATCGCCGAACATGTACAGCTTATTAGAGTTAGAAATTGATTCCACAGACTCACAGTGACTTTGATAAACTGCTAAATCAGAGTTAGGTGGTATATATACAGCTCCGAGTATAATTTTGCAGCTACCGATGTGAATGCAAACATACAAATCTTCATGGAGATTGCTGT